>OY754974.1:20151159-20721159 GCA_963576475.1 Molanna angustata | reverse complement strand
AAGAAAGAAAATTGTTTTCAAAAAGTTTTGTTTTTCATGAAAATTAACTTCGAATGTTTTTTTTTTAAAACAAATGAATACGTTTTTTAAGAAGAATGATACGTTCAACACGTCCACTTTTTTACATCTAACAAATTCAGTTAACAAATATGCTTTTTTCGCTAGACATTTATTTTAGGTTTGAGAATGTCCAATACCCCATTTCCACAGTTTACTTTCTTGGGCTGAACTCCCCTCAGGTTCATGGTTTAATATTCAAATCTATTGTAAAGAATATGACTATAATTTTATTTTTTTTTGTGACTAAATCTGTGCAATCTAATGTTTCTGATTAGTAACGGCTGCAACGTTCTTTTTGAGTGAACTTTCGAGTGCTATCCAGAACTTAAACTTTTCAAATTACGAGTAGACTGATAACAAACGTTCTTCCAAACGAATTTACAAATATCGTTGATAAATCATAGGATGTTCGAATCTTTTGTATGTTTTGTCAAACTATTTTACAATTGAAAACATAATAAGCCTGTAGAAATGCTAAATAACTGATGACGAATATCCACATAATAACCATTATCTATGGTGGATACATACAGAGACTCAACTACCTACTCATATGTTCATTGTAATTTTGGAAAATCCAGCTCGGATATTTTTGTATTGAAAAAGCTGAAAAACCCACTTTATTTAGGCATATTTTAATTGTAACTAAGTCGGAAAAATCTAATTTTTAAGAGGTGCTAATGACAAATGTTTTTACGTGGTTCATTTATTTTTTATACATATGTCTTCTTTTCTATGGAGTATTTTTTTTATTTCGAGTCGATTTTATTAACTGAGTTTGTATGTTGAATTTGTCGGTGGTAGTTCTATGATGCGTTATTAAGGTAAGTTCTTACGAAAACGGTGGTCTGCAGGTCATCCAACTATTATTATCGGCCATTGTGATCAGTTGGTTAGATATCTAACTGCTGAGCCAAAATTACCGGGGTCGATACTTTTAATTATGTTGTTCTCAGTCTGGATTAGTGATACGATAATTATCACAAGTCTCCAGAATGTGGCAACTTGTTATTGGGTGCGTGTTAAATTAATATTTGACATGTTAGCTGCCCGAGAAGCAAAACAAAATTAAATTAATTATTAATAAACAAATTTTTGGATATAAAACCCTATTTTTTAAAGAAATAAGTAGCTTTATTTTTTGGTAAAATTTTAGAGATAAATTGATATAGGATTTTATCAAATTTGCAGTGTCGGTATGATTTAAGGCATTTGTTGAAAACTATAGAATTATTATTTGACTAAGCACATATTTTCTATTAGGGATCCTTTTTTTCTTACAATTGCTGAACATCGTGATCTTTGAACACATCTCTTAAAATATGATGTTTTTTTTCAGTATTGTTATAAATTGTGTTTATTTTTTATTATTTATTTTCATTTGTGATCAATTATTGACATACTAATCACGACTTTCCGCGACTCACAAAATGTTATACACTAATACACTAATGCCATCTATGAAGCAGTAGTCGAAGCTCACTGACACGAATTTCCCATACGTCATAGAGTTAAAGTTCAAAATGACTACACGGCCAAGTTGCGACTACTGAGAAAATGTTACGTTGGTGTGTTTTACGTTGCTATGACATAGCTATTACGTAATGAGGCACACTCGAGGAAACACGAGCTGATTCAATTTACCACCATTAGTTCAGCAGATAACAACTCAAGCGTTAATTTTTTTAAATTATTATTTTATTATTTTTTCCATTTAATTTTTTTTTAATGTATCTTAATATTGTTTTAACAAAATAAAATCTCTCTCGACAGAAGTATGAACTCTTTTTCGAGAGAGGACGAGTTAATTTATAGAAAACGTTTAATTTAAAATTGCACTTTGCGGTTAAGTTGATGTGTTGCATTTGTTGTTATTATATGGATGTTCGCTATACTTAGTTTTTTTTTCTTTTGTAGTATTTGTATTTTAAGTTATTTCTGATTTTTTTTTCGTAATTACACAGCTGCTGCCAATCACAGTGCAATATACGATTCGACGACGACTTTCTCTTTTTAAGGTACGATTTGAAATGCCCTATACTCCAATGGAAAATATCTACCTCGTCCGAGAACGAGTTAATTTTTTCGATAATAAGAACGAGAGTCTTGCGGGCCACTATATATCCGTTCTGGAATGGGTGACGGTCAGAAGATTATATCTAATTTATTATAATTGAAGAATACGTACCAAACTATAAACACTAATAAATATTTTATGATATTTTGTTTTCTATATAAAACATGTCGGTATATATTATGTCAGGATAGGATAGTATGGAGGTCAGTCTATTTTTCCTATCCAGAATATGAAAACAGCATGATGTATGTTTGTAGATTAATTAGGTATCAAACTATTGAGTGAGATATTGTTTAGTGTTTTCTGCCTTACAAATTGTATGAAACGATGTCACTAAATTTAATTTTTATCAAAATTGTTAAAAGAAGTTTGAGATGTACTACTACATCTTTACTTTACTTACTTTTTGTACTGCTATGATAGTATTTTTATAGCAAATTAAATTATCTAGTTGGGGTTTTTTGATATTTTTAAAAACTTCGAAAATATAAGACAGTATAACACATAAATTTATCATAAAAAATGTTTTCTAAGAAAAAAAATGTTCGAGAAACTCAGAAATTATTAAAAATATATAAATTTGCGATATTGTATTTCTAATTTTATACCAATTTACAACGTTCCAGCTTATATGGTTTTTGAGACACATGGATAAAAAAGTAAAAATTCAACTTTTTTTTTTTATTTAAAGTTTATATTTATTTACATTTTTTAACAAAAGGTATTCTTGCACTAAACTGCAAAAGCAGTTTAACAGTGCTAGTCTCTCGTACATTTAGTTAAATTTAATAATGTAACAAAAAATAATTACAACAAAAAAAAAACAAAAACTAAAAACAAAAAAAAGTTATAAGGAGGGGATGGACACACAGACATACACACAGACACACTTAATGTTCTACTCCGAATTCTGAGTAAATCCATATGTGCAACATATATGCTGCGAAGAACCTAAGTTGGTGTTTTTTGACTTCAGAGTAGGAAAAACCGTGAAAAATATAGATCCTGCATACAAATCTCGCGAATCTTGCCGTGATACTTTGTCGATATGTTAAGAGAAATAAATTATCTTGAACAAATCTACAGTTGGAAAACAAAATATCTTAAGGAGGGGACTGCTGCCAACGTACCTATTTTTCAATTTGATATACATTACATCATTATTTCTTATCAAATCATTTTGTAAAAAATAATTTAGATAGTTTGGATATTAATAAACAAAAATATACCTTAACTTTTTGATAATGTTCTGTATAAATTCTTGTAGAAAAATAATGGCATACCCCGATTTTAAAGGTTTATCATATATTTTTAATAAACTATAAGGCGTAGAAAAATATTTTTTTTTTTAATTAAAGAAGACAAAAATATCTAGAAAAATATGATGTGACGTTGCATTAATGCTTCAGATTTAGTAAATAAACCTAAAAAACATTTATTTTCCATTCAGCGCCATTGCGTAATAAAAGTTTTTTTGGTTTATTTACTTAACCTGATGCGTTAATGCAACGTCATATCATATTATTCCAGGTATTTTGTTCTTCATTAATTTATAAAAAAAAAATTGCTCTATACCTTATATTTTTTTAGAAATTTAAGATAAATGTCTAAAATCGGGGTATGCTTATTATTTTTCTACAAGAATATATACAGAACATAATCAAAAAGTTAAGGTATATTTCTCTTTATTAATATCCAAACTTACTAGGTTATTTTTTTCAAAATGATTCGTTTAGTAATAATGATGGTATATCAAATTGAAAAAATAGGTACGTTGGCAGTCACCCTCTTAATATGTTTATAAATTTGCGTTTAAGTGTTTATAGTTTGGTACGTATTCTTCAATTATACATACTATTGCCATCGAAAGTTGGATCTAATGTGTTACATGCAACTAGTTCTATCGGTCTTGAAGTATATTTCTTAAACAAAATGAAATGCTATTTCGATCATGATTCAGCTCAGATTAAAATCGGATTAAATCAATGAACTATAGTATGTTTGACGTTTATCTTTAGAGGTATCTATCAATTTATTGAAGCTGTAATATGGGACTTAAAAAAACCTGTTATAAATGAATCCTACTCGTATTCTGATTACGTTGATCTGTTATTATGAACAGTTCTCATCTTTTGCGTTATTTCCATGCGAATAATATGCATAAAATTTAAATAAAAGTATTTTTAGTTTATTTGCGAATTGATTGAGCGTCATATAAATAGAATCACACGCATAAGGATTATGCACTGACTAAGTCAGTGATGTAATCTTATAGTATTGGGTATATCTTATCGGGAACGGAAAATTATATTAACAACTTGATTTTCAAAGAAATACTATTCGGGGTTTTTGATGTAGTACTATTTTGATGACATTTGATTACCTATTGAATTCTACTGACGAAGATTATGATCCGTAAAATATGTTTTTCCACAGCGTTTGCCGAACTATAACAATTGTTTCATACATACATACATATATTATTATAATTATCATGCACTTCATCAAAAGTATTACCAGTTCAATGCGTTAATTATTGTAAATGAATATAATAAGATCAAAATAAAATGCAACAAACCCATCTACAAGCTTTCAATAGGGAATGATTCTCACATCCAGATACATATCAAAGGATTAGGCTCTGAGGAGAGCCTTATACAACTGATCTTCCCTAACGATTCCTGAATATTGAAATTTACATAGTCGATTTAAGCATTTTTATAAGTATTTTTTTGATGATCGGGAATCGAAACCGGAACATTTGGATCATGAGTCAGGTTTCTAACTACACTGAACAACGAGCACGCAATATATAATGATTTAAAAAAAACCCTTTTCCAAGATGACCACACTTTCCTCCCACAACGTCCTTCCCTCCCTCCTTTATTTGTTGCGGTAATTTTACATTAATTTAATAATGTTAGTTTTATTTGTTGTTTGTTTTGTTTGCTAGTTTAGTTTGCTTGTTTTGTTTGATTTCGTTATCAATTTAATGTACCTACCTACTCCAAAACGATTTATGGCCTCAAATTTTATTTGTTTGTGGAAGAAATTGCCTTATAAATATTTTTTTTAATTAAATTATTTAAATAAATAAATTATTTAAATAAATAAATTATTTAAATATTTTTTTTAAATAAATAAATTATTTAAATAAAAAATAAATTAATAAAATAAATAATTAAATTATTTAAATAAATAAATGAATTATTTCATAAATAAATAAATTATTTCAATAAATATACAATTAACTAAATAATAAATAAATAAGTTAATAAATAAATAAAAAAGTAATAAAAAATATAAATAAATAAACAAACAAATAAATTAATTATTAAATAAATATAAAAATATATCTAATAAATAAATAAATAAATAAATAAATAAATAAATAAATAAATAAATAAATAAATAAATAAATAAATAAATAAATATATAAATAAATAAATAAATATATAAATAAATAAATAAATAAATAAATAAATAAATGAATAAAATAATAATTAAATAAACATACCATAAATATAAATTGGAGAATTTATAAATAAAATGTATTTCCTATACAAGATGAACAAGTGGTGAGATTTTTTTGTTAAATACTTAGTATAAATAATCATATTATAAACTAGTGTTATATAGACCAGAAACACAATAATTACTTAAAGAATAAAAATTAATTCACTTTTTACAAGCACAAGTTCGAACTCCGGACACCGGTATATGAATTAAACGATTTATCATATGCCACAGTGACAAAGTCGATATTTTATCGTATGATCTTACAAGTAGGTACATATCCATCTAGTGTCTTTATAATATGTTATAACGTTATTATTATTTACTGAAATTTATGTGTACATAAATTGCGATTAATATTATGAATATTTTATTATTGCATTATAAATAAATATATAAATCGTTTGATGCCATGTTCATTTACACAAATTATTTATTTATTTATATCATACATTAATTTTTACAATAAAAAGGTTTGTCAAGAATAATAAACATTTAAAACAGAGATCACACCAGACAATGGAGTTTACACGTTAACATCTGCAGTAGGTATATGTACATCCACACCAACGACACTCTCATACCTACTTTTTGCACTTAGTTTTTGGTCTCCAATATGTCAAGGATAGTTCCTGTGTTATATTGAAGAGTATCTGAAGAGGTATAGGTCTGACATTAATAAATAAAATTGTTTTATATCATTTATTCACAAGCATATTTTTGATAGATTTTTCAAATAATTATTTTTAATAAGTATAGTCTCAATAACCTAAACGATAGGTACCTATACACCTTTATTAGGTTTCTATTACTAAATTCCCTGTAAGGGCATTATTTTGTAAAAAATAATTTATAAAGATCTTTTTCTTCTTCTTCTCTATCTCTCGTTCTCCACTGTTGGAAGTAGGCCTCTTCCATGCGTTATTTTTTTATTGAAGAATATCAACTAGTATCACGCTGAGATTGTATTCTGAAATTTTATCACAATCGGACACAATGTATATGTGTGTGTGTACTAACTGTTGTGTGCTATGTACGGCGTGTTTATTCTACTTTAAATATCGATTTAAGAATAAAGTACTTTTCAAATTTTGAAAATTATCTAGCACTTACTTAGACCTCATTAGATTTTGAAGGATATACTGAGTGTTTCTTAATTTTATTAACAGTCAAATATTTCTATGTGACACCGAGGGTAGGGAACTTAAAATTTTAATATTTTTATTTTCTAATTGCAACAAAAGGCACATCACTTTCATAAAATGACATTGAAGAATTATCAAGTTTTCATAATAAAATATTTAAATCAAAAATAATTAAACAAACTCCTTTCATGAAAATGCTGAAAATTTTCCTCTGTTGAATCCTCTGTGGAGTGACTTAGTAGTGAAGAGTATTGCGTTGGCCACAACCAATATGTTTTTTTAAATATCTTCGCAAGAAATGTTTCCATGATTTTTTTTGTTTTTTTCTTGATAGAGTAAATTTGTATCATTGTAGCCCTTATTAAGTTAGATAATTCCTTCGTGGCACACCGACAGGTAAAGGTTATATAAAATAGCTCCATTCATGATTTCCGAATGCATTAAGAAAGTCTATTTTCTGGTAACCCTTTTATATAATTTGAAAATGATTATTTTTAAAGGCCCAATAATTTTTGTAAGCTAGTAGCAGGTGATTTACAGTTTGACTAATTTACTATTTTTTTTAAACAAATAATTAAATAAAAAACGCACTAAACATTAATTTAATTTAAAGAATAGATAAATATCATTGTAACTTGCATATCAAACGGATCAAAAAAATATCTGTTAGGTTCTCAAACATGTTTTAGAACCTAACCAAAAAACATGTCGCACGACATCTGTGTATTTTCCTCGAAAACGTTGAAACAACAAAGGCTACGATTCACACGTTATATTACGCCAAAAATATGAAAAGGCTTATCACTATAGACATCTAACGGATAACGTTCAAACTATTATAGCGTTAGGAATATCAGGTAAACGAACAACATTTTTTCCTGCATTCATAATCTCCATGATATTATTATGTGGTTAAAAATTATAACGAAACTGCGTTCACTTATGAAATATTACGAGTAGGTATCATACTTATTTTATACAAATAAAATTTTTGTCTTGAATTTATGCCATATTAGTTAGGACACTTACACCCAACATGGTCAAATATTATGTTTAGAATTATTTGTACATTTGTATGCTAAAAATACCACTTGTGATTAGGATTATTTTAATGTTTACCCATTGTTTATAAAATAAATGAATAAGTAATAAAATTTATTAGTAGGTATTCTCATAAATTGTATGTGTTGGTAGGTACATCGACCTATATTTTAATGCAACAAAGTCATAGTATTATTTTTAACATCATTGTATTTGTTCAGTTATATGGATTCTAGCCTGTAATAAAAAAAGATAACAATATGACATGTGTAGCCATTAATCTGAGAGACCTTATTATAAATGGTGTAAGGAGGCCGTGTCCTAGGTAAGGTAGGTAGGCTAAGAGAAACGAATGCCTTACAAGATCTTGACCTTAAACAATAGATTTTCTCGTACTAGAGACTTGAGCCCCTGTTATTTTGTTTTCTAACATTTCTTGTACACTTGATGTGTTCATGCTATTTTTTGTTGAAATTTTTATGTCTTTGTTTTAAAGTTTGCTTTGGTTTAAGTTAGGTTACAGCTTTGAAACATCCGCATTGACTAACAGAATGATGGAAAAGCTAAGGGTGACACAAAGAGCGATGGAAAGAAAAATGTTGAATACGTGGCCTAAAGAATAGCGGAGTTAAAGTGGAGTTGGGCGGGTCATATATCTCGGATGTCGGACGACCGATGGACAAAGTTGTGATGGACTGGAGGCCAAGAATAGGAAGCAGAAGCGTGGGAAGGCCCCAGACTAGATGGTCCGATGATACAAAAAGTGGCAGGTCCAGAATGGCGAAGAATAGCACAGGATAGAGACCAGTGGAAGTCCAAGCAGGAATCTTTGTCCAATAATGGACTCAAGAAGAGACTGAGTAAGGAAGGTTAGGTTGTCTTTGTTGACCTTATGATGTAGGTCGAACACGTAACTGCTGACCAAATCGCACATCAACGCCTTTTAAATAACAAAGTTAAACACAAAGTGCTGGAGACCAAAACCACTAGATGCCTAAACGAGGAAACTCTACTCTTTCAACATGAGCGAACTGGTAAACCGAACCTCAAAGCTGTCGAGTAAAACGAAAGTAATCGCTTTCCTGAACCAGTTAAACGGCCGGTAGATACCAAGAACTATCGTTCAATTTCGCTCCTATGCCACCTGTTCAAGATCTTCGAGCGGAAGCTGCTTAGCCGACTAACAACTTTTTTGGAGCCAAAATTTATTCCTCAAGAAGCAGGCTTTCGCCCAGGAAAATCTTCTACAGCACAGATCTTAAACCTAACCCTACACATCGAAAATTGCTGCTTTCGTGTATATTACAGCAGCTTACGATACTGTGAATCATCAAACACTCAATAAAAAATATATTCCATCACGAAAGACCACACCTTCACAAATACGATTTCTAATATGTTGTTAAACCGTAGATTCTTCGTTCACTTCCAAGGAAAGGATAGCAGATGGCGCACTCAGAAAGGGGACTTCCACAAGGGAGCGCCTTGGCACCAATTTTGTTCAACATGTACACAAACAATCAACCACTCCCAACTGGAACAAAATCTTTTGTGTACAAAATGACCTCGCACAAATCGCTCAAGAACCAAAACTCGAAGAAACGCAAAAAAACAGTAAATTTTTTTTTAAAAATTATCTTTTATAATATCGTTATTTTACGCAGAGTATTTTTTCAATGTCTTTTCATCTCTCCTATCAGAAAGAAAAACATTTTTTTTACTACTCATACATAGTTATGAATAAAATGAATATAATATTTCGGTAACTATGCAAAAATTTATTGCTAAGTCGGTACTCATATTTATATACTCGCCTTTTTTAAATATTTTATAAAATAAACTATTTTTTTGGTATAATTTTGGTAAAACATCACATATAAATGAAATGTCTAGAGAGATCATGATCTACCGATTTTCGCAACCGATCTGTGTCATTTTATTAAAATGCCATATACTATAAAGATTGATAAATAATCTTTATGGCATTTTAATTATCAGTGTGAGTTCATTCTTCCGGGTCAAAGAACTAATATATTATTATTAGTTAAGCGTTGATTCTGAATAACGTCTACAGGAACATGGAAAAAATTGCAGAACTTTGTTTTCTTAACATATCAACAAAGTATCAAGCCAGGATACGCGAGATTTGTATGTAGGGTCTATATTTTTCACGGTTTTTCCAACTTTGATGTCAAAAAACACCAACTTAGAGGCTTCTATCATAACTATCTATATTTTCTGAAATTTCAGGCTCTGTGCATTGAGCGGATCCTAAGTTATAAGGGCGGGGGACAGACATTATATTTTCTACTCCGATTTCTGAGTAAATCCATATAAAGAACATATATGCTGCGGATCCTCATAATGGTGTTTTTTGACATCAAAGTTAAAAAAAACCGTGAAAAATATAGACCTGGCAATAAAATTTCGCGTATCTTGGCTTGAAACTTCGTCGATATGTTAAGAGAAATAAATTCTCTTGAACAAATCGACAGTTGGATGAGAGTTGATTCTTTTATATAACTATATTGCTGATAAGGATTATCAGCAAAACAAATAAAGGTGTTATATTTTAATACAATATTTACCTACTTATCAATATTTACATTGACACAAGCATTTTCTGATACTTGGTACCTACCTACATTTTTATTAGTTGCGCGAAGAACTCGGCAAACATTATTATTTGTGAAATTATTTTTTTTATTTTACAAGCTTTATTATAAGAGTGACAATTTTATTATAAGAGTTTTCGACATTTTGGTACTTACATTAGAACATAGCCACTGTCGCGAAACTGAAAATTTACAAAAAGTTTTTTTTTGAAGAATAATATTATCTTCTATTGAAGTTCTTAGCCAACCATATTCATTTGTTGAAGAAATGGGATGTAATCATCATGAATTAAAAAAAAGGGATATCTTCATATAAAAAATAGAAGGTAAGGAAAGGAGGGGACAAATGTTCTACTTCTACTTTATTAAACGAACAAGAGTTGGACAAGGAGATTGGAATTATGTACTATTTATAACGAGATGCTGCTTCAGATTTATTTTGAAAACTTATGAAGTACTAACTTGCGATGTGATGTCGTTCCATAGTCATAATTTTATTTGTGTGATGTTAAATTAGTTTATTTAACAACGTATTGAGTATTTCTACATAAAAATATAGGCACTAATCATCTAAATATTGTTTGCGTGATTTCATTCAACAAAAACTCTGAGCACGTAGTAATAAGCATCATATTACATTTTTTTGTTTTTTATAGAAACAAAAAATACATGTTGTAATATACTAGTTGCGTGTAACACATGAGATCCAACTGTCGATAGCGATAGTACGTATACCTAGTTGAAGAATAAGTACCAAACTATAAACCCATAAATACAAATTATTTAATATTTTAAGATATTTGGTTTTCTATACAACACATGTACCTAGGTATGTATGTATGTCAAGATAGGATAGTATGGAGGTCAGTCCTTTGATCCTACCCAGAATATGAAAACAGCATGATGGTGTATGTATGTATGTTTGGAGATTAGTATCAAACTATTCGGTCTTCTTAGATATTGTGTGTAGGCTACTGTCATACAAATTGTATGAAGCAATGTCGTCACTAAATTCAATTTTTATAAAAATTGTGCTTATACAATGTTAATATATTTATAGAAAATTAAATTATCTAGTTGTGGTGTTTCGGCTTTTTTCGATATTTTTTTAAAAAATGGAAATATAGGCAGTTAAACTCATAATTTTATCATAAAAAAATATTTTATTAATAAAAAAATGTTTGAGAAACCCTGGAATTTAAAAAAAAATCATTTTGAGATTTTGTATTTGTCTATGTTTATACCAATTTTCAGCGATCTAGCTTTTACGGTTTCTGAGATATATGGAAAAATAAATAAAAATTTGAAAAGTTGATAAACCCTGAGTGAAACAAAAATTCACAATTCTGACTATAAAAGTTTTGTAAGCCTATATCTGTCTATATATTCTGAAAATTTAGGCTCTGTAAATTGAGTGGGTCAAAAGTTATAAGGGACACACACACACAGACACACACAGACACACACACACACACACACACACACACACACACACACACACACACACACACACACACACACACACACACACACAGACACACACAGACACACACACACACACACACACACACACACACACAGACACACACAGACACACACACACACACACACACACACACACACACACACACACACATAAAATGTTCTACTCCGAATTCTGAGTAAATCCATGAATGGGAACATATTTGCTGCGAGGCCTCTAGTTGGTGTTATTAGCATACAAAATTTTCCTTCGTACACGCATCTTGGCTTAATAATGTCGATTCATTCAGAGAATTGAATTCTCATGATCGAATCGACGAATCGTTGGAATATTCATTTTTCTTTAACCCTATTTGGGATAAACAGAAAGAATCGAAACCGAGACTCATATCTCGACATACGTTTTTCGCTTCACTCACGTTCATGCATCGACTCACACACGCTTTTCTTTTATTCTGACTTCTTTCTTTTCTATCCTCCAGAATCTCATTCATATGTATGGTTGTGCCAACTTTTGATTGACCGACCCCTACATCTCATCAGAGTAACTGCCCGTTCCCACTTGTCGTGTGTCGGGCGCGATAAAAAGTCGTGTGATCTAGTGGTAATACATTTTAAATGGAGCTGTCCACACTTGTAACGCACGTGTAAATTTGAACAGCTCTATTTAAAATGTATTGCCACTTGACCACACGACATTTTATCGTGCCTGTCACACGGCAAATGGGAACGGGTAGTGAGACTTGTATACTGTATAACTACTTGCTCCATTAGAGGATCATAGCTCATTCTTCCGAAATAACCCAGCCCCATTTAAAATGTATTGCCACTCGACCACACGACTTTTTATCGTGCCCGACACACGACACGAACGGGTAGTAAGACTTGTATACTGTATATACCTACTTGCTTCATTAGAGGATCATAACGCATTCTTCCAACATGACCAAACTACCTATATCATCTTACATAAGATATATCTTTACATCGTGTATTCCCGTCTATGTAATAAAAGTGGTACACATTTTTTCTATCATAAATCATTTTACCACATTCATCATAGAAACCTCATTTCCACCGTATTGACTCTAATACCTATGTACATCGTCTGCCACGTATATTGTCCATGTCTCATAAGCAAAACTGCTATTGTAAAACTGTAAGAAAAAAAATTGACCGCAAATCAAAATTATTGCGGTTGTAATAATCTAATTCATAAACTAATTTTACACTAATTTTATATAGATTTAAAACACAAAAGTTTATTTTTTACTTTTTATTAGGTAAGTGTTAATGACACTGACCAGTACTTAATTACATATCGATCTATGTTCCCCTACATGTGTTTGCTTCCTTTTAAGGTAATACACATCCGCACAACTGTCGCTGGTTACCCAATATTACGGGATATGATGTGATGGTTTGAATGAATGAATCAAACTTAAAACATGATGTATGTTTTTAAGTTATGGGGACATAATATAAACCTAAATATCCCAATTTGAAATCAAATTCCTCAAACATGCTGTGTTTCTAAAAAAAATAGTAGGTATGTGTTTTCAACATTTCTCTAGTGAATGTTTGTCACACAATTTTAAAATTCAGCCTTTTTACTCTAAAAAGAATATTAAAAATATATTTTTTAACAGATTTTTAATTATCTCAATAGAGACGAAGTTGGAATATTTAATTGTAGGAGAACCGGGAAATCAAGGCACCTACAGGGCTTACGACCTGTCATCGGCTGGTTTACGTGATCACTTTATGCGCTTGCGCAACGTTCACCAATTATGCCTTTTTAATGATATCCCTATCAATTCAATTTTTGAAAGTTCTATATATTGTAATACTGAAATTCTATTCGCTTGAAAATAAGGAATTTTTACTATAGGCCGGCCACGCTTGACTTTAGTATGACGTCATCAAAAAACTATGCGACCCGTCGTAAGTCGTATGTTTTTACATGTAATTTGGATGCCAATACGGTGACCATCATTTTGTTTACAATGGACCCAATTTTTTTATTTAACTTTGATCATCTTTCCATTTTCACTTATTACATCATTTAAGACAATAAAGAATGTAATTATTAATTCTTACCTTACTTAACATGTCTGCGTAAGGGCAGCTATAAGGAATTAGGTCCATTCTACGCTTCCGAAGTAGTGCACTACGTAGCCTTTGGGAAGGTTTGCAATCTGATAAATTAATAATATATTTTTTCGATCTTATAATAAGAGAAGGTGAAACACAGAATTCGGTCAAGATTGTTCTATAGTAGGGCTGCTGTGTTAATGGAGGAGTCCGAGAAGCAACTGGTTCGAGTATGTTGAAGGTTTACTGTGATTTGATGTTGCAACTGAGGACTTAACACAATATAAACAATTTTTCAAAAGTAAAACAGGTCATGTTAAACACATCATATTTAATAAATAATAAAATATCAATGACAAATAAATGGTTGTGGTGTGTATGAAACAAATTTCATACATTCTATTTGTTAAAATAATGTTTTTGTTGTTTAAAAATACGCACTAGGACAAATTGTCACCCTATAGACGAAGATTTGAAATATTTCTTTAAAACGTCATTCACATTCACAAACGTCACGTGGTATCTTCGAAATAAGTGTATGATTTATAAAAGACGTACGTTTCAACATTTTATATGGGAGTTTGGTTTTTTCACTGCGACTTACTTTCATCTTCCGTCTTTGTTTTTTTATATACAGAGAATAAGAAATAGATACATTAAAAGCAGAAGTATTTTTGTTCGATCGACATATTTTTGCGATGAGTCATACCAAAGTCAAGATTGGCCAGCCTATACAGCCATATATGTGTGAAATTATGAACAACAATCAAATTTGACTCCCGACAGGGAAAAAAATCCAATGTTTGCGCATATGCAATAATAAAAATATTCGATTAAAAATATAATTTTATTTAAATTACTCCATAACTATGTGTTGTAGAGAAATAAATCTTTTATGTTCTTAAAGAGTGCATAAAATCAAAGTGAATGACCGATAAAGTTTTTTCATTTCAACTAAGGTTTGTTCTTAAAAATTTTGATATTCAACAAATCAATAAATTTTGGGTTTCCGATAATTTGAATCCGTACAAATCTTTTTTAACGCACGCGATAGTTACTCTTACTAACGCGTAACTTCATAGAGCATTAGGCGGTTTTGGTATATCATGTTTTCAGTCACTAAGTTTAGCGTTAGGTATATGACATGACCTCTTATGTTTATATGGATTTTCACCGAGAATTGCTATTGGACATAAAATGAACCCGCACAAATAATTTTCAATTTTGCTATATTATACATGGATATTTTTTTTTAATGAAACGCAATATTTTTTATTTATACATAGGTACCTACTTAAACAAATATTATCTAAATATACCAATAGCAAAAGTATTGGTAGTTACCTACCTACTGGCGTAATATAACTACTTTTTTATTTAATTAATTTATTTACTTTATTTATAGTTCTTTTATAAAATTATTTTATAAAACAAGTTGCATGTAACACATGAGATCCAAATGTCGATAGCGATAGTATGCATAGTTGAAGAATAAGAATCAAACTATAAACCCATAAATCCAAATTATTGAAAATTTTAACACATGTTGGTATGTATGTCAAGATAGGACAGTATGGAAGTCAGTCCTGTTTTCGTATCCGGAATATGAAAACAGCATGATGGTATGTTTGGAGATTAAGTAACTGTCAAACTATTAAGTCTTCTTACATATTGTGTATAGGCGACTGCCATACAAATTGTATGAAGCAATGTCGTCACTAAATTCAATTTTTATAAAAATTGTTAAAAAGAAATATAGATTTCTTCTACAATATTTATATTTTTTATAGAAAATTAAATTATCTAGTTGGGGTGTTTCGGCTTTTTTCGATATTTTTAAAATATTTGGAAATATAGGCAGTTAAACTCATAAATTTATCATAAAAAAAATATTTTTCTTAATAAAAAATGTTCGAGAAACCCTGGAATTTTTTTGAAAAAACTTATTTGAGATTTTGTATTTTTCTATGTTAATACCAATTTTCAGCGTTCTAGCTTTTATGGTTTCTGAGATATATGGAAAAATAAAGTAAAAATTCAAAAGTTGATAACCCCTGACCGAAACAAAAATTTAAAATTCTGAGTATAAAAGTTTTGTAGGTCTATAACTGTTTATATATTCTGAAATTTTGGGCTCTGTAAATTGAGTGGATCAAAAGTTATAAGGAACACACACACACACAGACAAACACACAGACACACACACAGACACACACACACACACACACACAGACACACACACAGACACACACACACACACACACACACACACACACACACACACACACACACACACACACACACACACACACACACACACACACACACACACACATACACACACAGACACACGAAATGTTCTACTCTGAATTCTGAGTAAATCCGTGTATGGAACATACATATATGCTGCGAAGCCTCTAAGTTGGTGTTTTTTTACTTCAAAGTTGGAAAAGCCGTGAAAAAAATAGACCTCTGCATACAATTCTCGCGTATCCTGGCTTAAAACATTGTCGATATGTTAAGAGAACAAAGTTCTCCTGAACAAATCGACAGTTGGAATAATATAAATAATTTTATATACATAGATAGGTAAGTTAAGTTATCGAGTTTGAGCACCACTGAAACGTTAAAAAAAACTAAATTTGCGGTACCGAATACTACATTTTATCAAATAATTATGTATAATCAACATCCCAGCTATTATTAGCGGGTAATTTACAAAATTGACGTGTCCAAAATTGACCACCCCTTTTGTTATTTGCGACTCATTATTCTGATTATAGAACTGGAGATACCTACTTACTAACTAAACATTATAATACATAATGTAGGTAGATAGTCATATTTGTATTATTCATAAAATTTTATCTATGGAAATCAACACAACATTTCCCTCCATTTTCGGCCATTAATGGTCGTTATTTCTCGAAATTGTTTTACGATTTTATTTTTAGATCAGGCACAGTGTTAAAAAGGCATATTCAATTGCTTCGCGACGGTTTCGGGTAAAACAAATGGTTTCATTATTTTGTCTAACACCCGCCTCAGTCTGTAGGTGAATATTGATCGTCACGCGGCGCCATATTAACTATAACCTTCCTGAAAACAACTATAGGCAGTGGCGTAACTTGTGCCTATTAAAAAAAATCCGCGCTATTTCAAAATAATATGAATTTAATGGATCGTTGTTTCTTATTAAAAATAATGAATATGTTAATGTTTGTAACATGTACATAAATATCCTTATACATTCCCTAAATAAAGAAAATGTTTGTGCTTGTGATTCGAACTCGACCAGTAGATTACTAACCAAGCGTGATAACCGCTCTGCCACCTCCCATTCAAATTCGAATTTATATTTTAGGCACTTTTTTTAATTTTAAAATAATCTTTAATTTTAAAAAGTCTTTTGTATGCATGTATTAGGTATGTACACTGAAAAATAGGTTTGATTTAAAATAACAGAATTCCGTTTAAAAAACTCTATTCTTGAATTTGTAAGCGAAGTCATAATTTACCAAGATAAAAATTATATTCTCCTCCCTTTCTTTTAACGCATTTCAATATAATCGTTTTTGGTAGGCAAGAACATAAGTAGGTACCTAATAGATTTTTTTCAACTTTATGGTCTTATTTTTTTTTCGTAATAGGTGAAATATACTATAGATGAAAATACAGACAACAATAATATTGAAATATACCGATGTGTCGAAAATGACCTTCATATTTATAGACCTAGAAAAGTCATAATGTGACAAGGTACCAAGATGGACATTATTACGAACTCATAACATACCGGAAGAACATGTGCATACCATACAAGACATGAACATCAACGTCTAAACACAAGTAAGATGCACGTCTGGAATATCACAAGAGTTTCCAAAAAGAGTGGGGGTACACCAAGGCTCTGTCTTCGGTCCACTGCTGTTCACAATGATCATTAATTACTAAAATAATATATGAACGGAATCCTTAAGACTATGCTTATTGCAGATGATGTGGACAATGGCTTAAATTAGTAGAATAAAGACGGAATATCTGTACATTCCATTCGAAAACCAGAACGTTGCAACTCCTTCATTGCAGCTAGATGGTGAACCAATGACATTTTTTTCATTTATTCAAATATCTAGGCTCTGTAATACACAAAGACGGGACATGCGCAGCTGATTTTTACCATAGAATAGGCCTAAGGTGGATGGAATTGAGATCAGCGTCTGGAATTCTGTGTGACACTAAAATGCCAATAAAATTGAAAAGCATAGTTTACCAAACAATGGTCAGACCCGCTAGGTATGTCTCCGGATGCTAGACAACGTACAATTCCTACGTAAGGCATCTTGAGTCCACGGAAATGCGAATGCTGAAGTGGTCTGCAGGAGTACCATAAAATACAGAGTTCATGTACCTATTCGTGGTAGCCTGGGAGTCACTGACATACACAGCAAGCTAGAAGAGCGTATGAGCATGTATAAAGGAGATTACCAGACCATAATGTAAATAAGGAAACATATATTAATCATCGTCGTTTATCATCCAGAGGAAGACCAAAGATCCTACGTAAAGCGATATCCAGAACGTAAGAAACGTAAAGTATCCAGAACCGCAGAGTATACAGCATAAGGACGAGAAGAACCGCCCCCAATATAGGCAGCTAGTTGGGACATATCCAGGGAATAAAATTTTTTAAATGTTTCATTTTGTTTTTTTCTTCAGTATGTAGGTACCTATTGTCAACGAAAGCGCGAGTACATAGAAATTTTTAAACTAGTTGCATGTAACACATGAGATCCAACTGTCGATAGCGATAGTATGTATAGTTGAAGAATATGTACCAAACTATAAACCCATAAATACAAATTATTGAATATTTTCAGATATTTTGTTTTCTATACAACATATGTAGGTATGTATGTCAAGATAGGATAGTATGGAGGAAGTTCCTTTTTTCCTACCCAGAATATGAAAATATCATGATGGTATGTATGTTTGGAGATGAAGTATCAAACTATTAAGTCTTCTTACATATTGTGTATAGGCGACTGCCATACAAAATGTATGAAGCGATGTCGTCACTAAATTCAATTTTTAAAAAAATTGTTAAAAAAAATTGAGGTCTTCTACTACAATGTTAATATTTTTTATAGAAAATTAAATAATCTAGTTGGGGTGTTTCGGCTTTTTGCGATAATTGTATAAGTTTTGGAAATATAGGCAGTTAAACTCATAAATTTATCATAAAAAAAATATTTTTCTTAATAAAAAATGTTTGAGAAACCCTGGAATTTTTTTGAAAAAACTTATTTGAGATTTTGTATTTGTCTATGTTTATACGAATTTTCAGCATTCTAGCTTTTATGGTTTCTGAGATATAGGGAAAAATAAAATAAAAATTCAAAAGTTGATAACCCCTGACTGAAACAAAAATTCAAAATTCGGAGTATAAAAGTTTTGTAGGCCTGTAACTGTTTATATATTCTGAAATTTTAGGCTCTGTAAATTGAGCGGATCAAAAGTTATAAGGGGGGGGGGGACACACACACACACAGACATACACACACACAGACACACACACACAGACACACACACACACAGACACACGAAATGTTCTACTCCGAATTCTGAGTAAATCCGTGTATGGAACATATATGCTGCGAAGCCTCTAAGTTGGTGTTTTTTGACTTCAAAGTTGGAAAAGCCGTGAAAAAAGTAGACCTCTCCATACAATTCTCGCGTATTCTGGCTTGATACATTGTCGATATGTTAAGAGAACAAAGTTCTCCTGAACAAATCGACAGTTGGATGAACGTGGTAAAAAAAGCTACACCAATGGATCGTGGTATTGATTTGGCATTGAAAAATTTCCTGGAATAGTAAAAAGAATAAACTTTTCTAAGAAATATATTTTCGGTCAAGCGATACAGTATTAGAAGTTACTTTATTTTATTGCAATTTGCACGCTTTAATATTTTATTCATAAATGAAATATTATGTAGGTGTATCAACTGAGGTAAAAGTAATTTTCTTGTTATATTGGCATAATTATGGCGTTAAGGAAAACTTTAATTTTTAAAGAATGTGCGTGGTTTATTGAACATATTACATTGTTTTTAATGGATATAAATAATTGAAGTTGTCATGAAATGGGAAGTCAACGCTTATGTTTTAACTATCATATAATTTGTAAATCAAGGATGAGTACATAAAAGTATTTTACAATTATGTATCAAGAAAAAAGATTAGATCACACATGAAAGTTTGTATAAAAATAATACATATCATCAATTTTGCTTCCTAAATCAATAATGATGGAAAAATGTTATAGGAAAGCGTATTTTTTTTCCTAAAATTGATTTAAATTTGTTGGAAAAGAATGATTATTAAATAAGTGGAAAATATATAAGCTAAAAGAAAATATGACGCTAAATTAGATAATTAATTAATTCTTTATAAAACTCTATATTATGAATTCGTGAAATAAAATAATACTCTGTTTAGTTCCATTAATTTATGAGAGATAATGAAATACGTATAAATAACTTAATAATCCGTGATATAAAGTATGATATCTAATCACGAAAAAAATCATACAGTAGGTATAATTAAAATGTTAAAATGATATGTACTGAAATATTAAAATTAATTAAGTACTTATATAAAACAAAGATCTTACCAAGATTACGCAGCAGGAAGTTCCTTTGAAATAAAACCTTGGAAAGGCACTTTTTTGACACTGGCAACTTTGTACTAAGCGACACACAATACACCTGATGTTAATGAATGATCAAATTTGACTGATCAATGTTTACAAATTCCTGTGTCACGAAACGCTTCGCGGCTTAGAGGTTCACTGAATAAAAAATAGGTTCCTCATATCTTATCCCACACCAAAATCAGTACCTACATATACAAATGTAGGCAGAGATAATCACAAAACACCCACATTCATAACCATTACGTGACACTCGTTTCTTTAAACCTGACACAGATATTGAATCGAATACAAAACAAGTATGAGATAATGGAGAAAAAAATCTCGATTTATTTCCCCGAAGCACTGACACTGCACATCTCACTCACCTTCGATTCACGTCACTCTAAAATAACACGCGAGAAAGAGACGTCAAAAAGCGACGCACACGACTTGAACGACACGCTATAGATACCTGTACCTGTAACTTTTGTAATATGTATTTAGTGTTTTAACTCATTTGTGAATTATTAACAAACCGAGACAGAATTATTATTATTATTGCAATACTTTATTTTATATTCAAATCCAACTGTTACTATGAGAGCGTGGATGTAATAAATGTGAAGTTGAATGCGCCGTGTTTACGTAACAACTGACACGCGTTAAGCAGACTTTTCAATACAAATATTATTATGGATTGCCGGTTGTTTGGCGATGTTCCAAACCAAACTAAATAATATCGTTCGAAGTTCGATTGTGGTGTTTTTGGAATACGCGGAAATCGACTGAATTAAAGCGGGCCGCTTCAGCTTCTGACCGGAGACTCGCAGACTGGGGAGAAGGCGATTGTGTCGTTATGCGAGAGCCGTGGTTGGCGGGAAATTTTTTGAAAATAGTGGAAATTCGAAGAATGTTGAAGAAAAAAATGCGCGTGTCCCGGCGCCCGATCGGTCTATACTGGAAGCGAAATAGCTACTTGGTTTATTTTCGTTCATCAGTCGTAACAGTTGGTGTCAGCGGTCGCCAACATTTAGTTAGATTATTTTTTTTTCTTAATAAATAATATATTATAATGCTTGTAACAAGTACGTATTCTTCTTTACATATTCCAAAAACTAAGCAAATACTTGCGCTACGGGAAAACGAAATCATTTTAAACTATTCATCAGGCTTCGAAGGAATTTATTGATTCCAAAACGATTACAATGAAATTTTGTAAATGTGTGTGGTTGGTTCCAATTTGAAAGATAGTTTTGTATAGTTTTGGATCCAATAGATAACGCTGTAAAGAAGATAAAAAAAAAGTATAAAATCTTTTTCACCTTTCTTATCTAAAAATACATACAACCACAAATTTAAATTTCTCAACACCTCTCCAAGGATTTATTATATATAAATTAGATCGGTCGATAGCAAAGCAGTTAGCGCATTGGGTTAGTAATACAGCGATCGTGAGTTCGAATCCTGCCTCGACCGATTTCGTTCACATATAGCACAAGCATTTATGCTTATTTTAGGGAACGTATATGTACTTGTTTAACAAGGACATGTTCATTAAAAAAAATTAAAAAAAGTATCGTACTTATTTCCCTCATCGCTCTGAGTGATCTTACGCACGCTTCCCATATCGTCCCATTTCCTTTCAATTTTCATTTCTTACACTAAATAATATTATGTTACTGATTGTTTTTTTTTCTCAATTCATGTTTTGTTAACCAGTAATACTCATCAAACATTTTTGGCTTATTTGTTGTATTAATGTCTGCTTGTCTTATGTAGGTACTAAATTGGCTGTATGTTTGTCTTCAATAAATAAATAAAATAAAATAAAATACTTATTGTGAATTCTTTCAATAAATGGCGGTGTGAACAAATCAATTGAAATCTGTATTTCGCATCTAGAGAATATACCATAGTCAAATGTACGAAAAAATGATATAATGCACATTTTCTTGACTTTTTATTTGAAATTTGAAATTGTATCTTTAAATATTCAATGTTATGTAAACATTGAAATCAAGGGAAATTCTAATTTAATTCCTTATGGTTTATTATACCTGAAAATAGGTACCTACACTCGATCGTATTGAACGCACCGCTAGTTTGTGTGAATCATACGGTGTTTCTAAAATGTAGTTGCATTTTTAATTTCACATATATCACATCTGACTTCCTATTTTTTCGTTTTTCTAATGAAAAAAACTATTCGAAATATGTACTGCAAGTTGCTTAAAAAGCTTCTTCTTCTTCTTCTTCAGCTAGGACTATGTCCTGTAGTTCTCGGCACCTGTTCCTGGGAGGAGGACGTCCAGCTGTCCCTCCATCGTTTGGGTGGTCTTCCTGGAGGTCTGCTACCTGTAGGACGATCATCAGCTGATATCCTCACTACTTGCTTAAAAAGCAATTTTAAATATTTATGAATATTTTATACAAGCATTAATCTTCAGAATGTGGCAACTTGTTATTTGTAGCGTGTTAAATAAATACCTATCTGTTAGATGCCCGAAAAGCAATAAAATACAAGTATAAAAATTTACTTCATTCCATTCCGTCCCTTCATTCCGTTCCGTCCCTTCATTCCGTTCCGTCCCTTCATACCGTTCCGTCCCTCCATTCCGTCCCTTCATTCCATTCCGTCCCTTCATTCCATTCCGTCCCTTCATTCCATTCCGTCCCTTCATTCCATTCCGTCCCTTCATTCCATTCCGTCCCTTCATTCCATTCCGTCCCTTCATTCCATTCCGTCCCTTCATTCCATTCCGTCCCTTCATTCCATTGCGTCCCTTCATTCCATTCCGTCCCGTTCTTTCCGTCCCTTCCATCCATTTAGATCCTTATGACAAATATATATTTTCCTGTAAAAACGCGTTTAACACGCCAACGCATAGTTGAATGAATTCCATGTAAATCATTTTTCATAAAATCTTGGGCGAGGTGTCAAAAAAATAAATAAATTAAGCTTCAAAATCCTTCTTGTGTGTGCGCTGAACAAATTTCAAAAGTTTCATTACAATACCAAATATCATGCCAATTTTTTGAGATCGTAAATAAATTAAACTTCAAAAAACATTTTCCATTTAACGCTGAACAAATCCCCAAAGTATGATCAAAATTTCAAATACGAGTACATCATATTTTGTAAATAAATTCTTGTGTGAGATATCCAAAAGACGGTTGAACAGTAAAGTTGGACATCGTCATCATCATCATTTATAAGTGAAGAATAGATACAATATGCGTTTCTTTAATAAACTGAGAAAGACAATTTTATTTTTAGTATCATTCATTAATAGTAGGTATATGGTTTCGTGGTATTAATATAATATGTATGTACGTTTATGCGGTTTCCCTATTAATAAAATTTATTGAATTACAGGAAAACCACACACAATTGACTGATTAAAGAGGTAAATAACCCATTGCTCAGTAAATAAATATTTTATCAATTTCTCTATTCAATCAGTAGATACGTGACACAATATAAAGGTTTATAAATAATTAAGTATTATTTTATGATGTTGGTATTGGCTTTTGTTAAAGGGAGATGCACAAACCACTGCTTAATTATATAAGATAACTTCTGTTAGTCTTATATTTTATTTTATGTTTCATTTTTACTCTCCACACTATGGAATAGGGGAGAGTCATGATTTCGCAAAATTAAAGCGTATTTTTTTACATCAATTTCTCAAAGGGTATCATGTAGAGAATGCACACTATGAGTTTCGTCGTGATGTGTTTGTGTGTATGGCGTATACGCCGTACTCCGTACGCCGTAGTATTTATATTTTTTGTGTCTCTCTACAGCCCAAACTATAAGTGCGATCGACTTTATATTAACATCATATGTGTATAGTGCAAAGATCTAGAGCTGATTAGTTTTCCATAGACAACTTTTGATTTCTTCTCTATGAATTCATCATTTACGTTGTTTTTTTTGTGTCCTCTCTGCATCTCAAACTATAAGTCTTATTGACTTCATATTGATATCATACGTGTTAAGTCCATAAACTTAGAGCTGATTAGTTTTCCATAGACAACAGTTCGGTTTTTGTTTAGTTGTTTTTTTTGTTTTTAACGTAGGTTTTATTTAAACCAAAAGTTTCGCTACTTCCACCACCACCCGCTCTACATATGGGGACTGTAAATGACCCCTTCACAGAACGCTAGATAAGCGTAAAATAATCATAGCACGAAAAGTAGATTATGGAGCTCTCTAGATTAGCAATCTCAGTTCCATATGTGCAAAAAGAACTTTTCAAAAAAGATCTTTTTAAATGTTAAGCATACAAAGGTGTAACAAAGATTTATTTAAAAAAATAAACTCAACGGGAATCAACCTAAGTAAGGCACAATAACTATGACACTTCTTGAGGGCTTTAAAATTGTTCTTCGAGGTCACAAAATCCGCATGACCAATGGGACCTTGAAGAGGCCCACGGACATCAACGAGCAGCTCCAAATGTTTGATTATTTTATTTCTATATTCAATGATGTTTATTTTTTTTTTATTTTAAATATTAAAATGAATATTTCCTTGTTAAACAAGTACATATACGTCTTCCTACGTTCCCTAAAATAAGCAAATAAATGCTTGTGCTATAGCTGAACGAAATCGATCGAGGCAGGATTCGAACTCCCAATCACTGGATTACTAGCCCAGCGAGCTAACCGCTCTGCCATCTTTATGTACCCATGTTATTTCAATATGTTTATTTTTTATTTTTTTAAATACCAATTTGAAGGGCAATTTGTGCCGTGAATCACAAAATAAATAAATGAATATAAATAAATTATTAAAGAAACAAACAAATAAATAAATAATATGAATTAATAAATAATTAAATAAATAGATGAATCAATTATAAATTAATAAATAATTGTACTAATACACTAAGTATTTAGTCCTGACCGCGAACGTTAATCATTTTCCGCTAAATGGTTCTATCAATAGTGATTAGGTACCTACCTACCTACAAAACTATATATTCTTATCCAAAGATAAATAAAAATAATCTTATCTATATATTAACATTTTAATGTGTAATCATAAAATGTAAGTCATTTATACATATTTATTTCAGTTACACAACCCTTCGGGTCGTAAAACGGGAGTGTTTTAAGAAAAATATAAGAAAAATTTAAGGTCTCGTACGTAAGATTGCTCAAGGGATCTCAAATTTTTCTTAAATTGTTTTAAAAAAAATCCCGTAACGCGATTCCTAACCTTGCTTAGTTGTGATTAAAAGAAACTTTTTACTATCAATTGATTACATAGCTTTTACTATCTCATTTTTATTTACATCTCGACAGTTAAAAAAAATACTTACTTTACTTTTTTAACATAACTAGTTGCATGTTACACATGAGATCCAACTGTCGATGGCGATAGTATGCATAATCAAAGAATACGTACCAAACTATAAACAACACAAATTAATAAATATTTGAAGATATTTTATTTTATATATAAAACATGTAGGTATGTTTGTCAGGATAGGATAGTATGAAGGTCAGTCTGTTTTTCCTACACAGAATATGAAAACAGTATGATGGTATGTATATATGTTTGGAGATTTAAGTATCATATTATTAAGTCTTCTTACATATTGTGTATAGGCGACTACCATACAAATTGTATGAAGTGATGTCGTCACTAAATTCAATTTTCATAAAAATTGTTAAAAAAAAATTGAGATGTGGTAATACAATGTGTATATTTTTTATATAAAATTAAATTATCTAGTTGGGGTGTTTCGGCTTTTTTCGATATTTAAAAAAAATGGAAATATAGGCAGTTAAACTCATAAATTTATCATAAAAAAAATTATTTCTTAATAAAAAATGTTTGAGAAACCCTGGAATTTAAAAAAAAAACTAATTTGAGATTTTGTATTTGTCTATCTTTATACCAATTTTCAGCATTCTAGTGTTTATGGTTTCTGAGATATATGGAAAAATATTGTAAAAATTCAAAAGTTGATAACCCCTGACTGAAACAAAAATTCACAATTCTGAGTATTAAAGTTTTGTAGGCCTATAACTGTTTATATAATATTCTGAAAATTTGGTCTCTGTAAATTGAGCGGATCAAAAGTTATAAGGGGACACACACACACACACAGACACACACACAGACAAAACTCACATTAAATGTTCTACTCCGAATTCTGAGTAAATCCATGTATGGGAACATATATGCTGCGAGGCCTCTAGTTGGTGTTATTAGCATGCAAAAAGCAAATGCAAATCTCACATTCTGGCACATTGGTTAAATAACTTTTAATCATCAAAACGTACCAATGTTTATTAACAATTTAACTTTGATTAATTTTAAATTTATTTATGTTCATACTTTTTAATCACCGTGCTGCAGCCGTAACTATTTCGGCACGAGTCGGCCTTCAGTAAGAATTTTGTTATAAGATTATTAAACCTGTATTATAGGACGTAAATTCCACGCACAAAAAGTCGTTGACCATTCTGTAAAAATACCATTTTTATAAAAATTGCAATCCCGATTACTAATGTTCCGTAATTATATAACAAGTTCGAACTTTTGATAAAAATATGGTTTTTAGTAGGTACCTACCCGAATAATTCTAAATGAGGTAAATAAAAATAAAATATTCCTTGCTTTTGAAGTTTTCTTCGCGTAATTCATAAAAACACTCCATGTTCATTGTTCTAACTGGTCGGGAAGTTGGTTAAAAACCGATGGAAAAATTCTGGTATAGATTGAAATTATGTAACGAACTATATCCAGAACTATATCTAGTGCCACGACCGATTTCGTTCACTAGGACAAGAATTTATGCTTAATTAAGGAAATGTATGGGGATATTTATCTACTAGTTTCGAGGAAATATTCATGCTTTAAAAAAACTACATTGGGGACTATGTTGCGTGTTTTGCTTAAAAAAATTGTAGTTTTCGTATATTATTGAATAACATTCGGTAAATAAAAAAATTACCATGTTGAATAGGTTTCAGTATAAATACCTTTTTACATTCATGAATTCGCTATTACCTACTTATCGTTTAAAAAACGTCAAATATTTGTAACCGTAACCTAATTGCCTGTTTACGTGAAATTATTTGGGAATACAACAAAATATTTAGTTGCTATGCTGTAAGACCTCATAGTTAATAATTAAGATAAAAATGGGGTACATAACTCATTTATTCGTGAACTATTTTTTTGCATTTTGGTTCCAGCCAAACTTCAAAATATTACTAATCTTCTTTTTCAAACATTCATTTATAATTCTTTCCGTGTGACCTTTAGCTCATACATTAAATTTGCAAAATTTGCTTTAAACAAACGAAATGTTATTGATTTACAACGCAGTATTTTTATTTTCATATCAGTGAAATATTATGAAAATAAAATTAAATGGAAATATTTCGCGTCATATCTGAATATTTCTTTCTGGTCATAAACTAGCCGAGCAATAAAATTGTCACAATTAATGATATAAAAACATGTTACTGCGTTCAATATATTTTCAACACCCATTCGCGAAGATTACTATTTATTCAGGTGGAAATAATGTATTAAAATTTTATTAGCGTATCTGTTTAGCGCTTTGGGTACCTAATATTTGTAAATAATTTAACACCGACATTATTTGCTATTGCCTGTTATTTACAGTACCTACATATAGTTTTTATATATTTATATAGCTTTACTGATACATATGTATGATTGTATATATTTATATACAGAAAATGTTTTATAGTTTATAACTTCATATGATGAAAATTCACTTTCCTCTAATGATAATTTTAAACTCAACGAAACAATGACACAGTCGGACGCTATATAACTCAACGAAACAATGTACACTGTACACAGTCTTAAGTTATTGACTGAAAATGTCAACGCTCTGAATTCCAAGTAGGTATATGCATGAATATCTGGAGGCAATTTATTCCACTTTAAGCTTTAGCAATCATAGAAAGCCGTTTTATTGACTATGTCCAAATCCTTTAAAACAATGGATACGTTGTGGACCAAATTTAGTGATCGCAATTTAAGATAACTTTTTGACGCTGTTCTTGAATGTTGTGTAAAGCCAAGATATTTTGAGCCATATAAAGTATACAAGGATTCGCTGTAAAAAATATTAGATACATATTGTAGAGAAAATCATGCCAAAAATTAAATTATGTATTTTTAATAATCCTAAAGTTTTAGTGTAATGAACAAAAATATACTAAAATATTTTACAGTGTATTTTTGTTTATTTATAAAAGTTCTTGTTGACATTAAAAATATGCCATTTTTACTGAATACACGGTTGTTATTTAATTATGTACTATAGTACATAATTTAATTTGTGAATTATCGGATGAAATATTGCACTGAAATATGTATTCAAATATTTATTCAATCGTCGGTGTGCCTGGGTATATTTTTAAACCACAAATTAATGTTAGATAATATGACCTTGTCTCTACAATAATAGGTACTGCGTTATCATTAATCTCATCAAACCAGAGATTCACAACATTAGCGATATTTTTGGGTACCTCCTCGACTGCCATACCATAGCGGTAAGTCATATGGATTCTTAAACTGCGTCCTGGATTCGATTCCCAACAGACAGCGTCATACAGGATGAATATTGATAACTTTTTAGCATTTACTCTCCTCTTAAATCTCAACTTTTTTGTATGTTGTTTTAAGTATCATGTTAATTACTATAAACAGCCTCAAATAGGTACATTTTATATATTTAACTATAAAATTTAGTAAGGAAAAAAATATGGATGTTTGATCCACTCCTACACAAATTGTAGAATTTTTCATGTTTTATCCAACTGTCGATTTGTTCAGGAGAACTTTGTTCTCTTAACATATCGACAATGTATCAAGCCAGAATACGCGAGAATTGTATGGAGAGGTCTACTTTTTTCACGGCTTTTCCAACTTTGAAGTCAAAAAACACCAACTTAGAGGCTTCGCAGCATATATGTTCCATACACGGATTTACTCAGAATTCGGAGTAGAACATTTCGTGTGTCTGTGTGTGTGTGTGTGTGTCTGTGTGTCTGTGTGTCTGTGTGTCCGTCCCCCCCTTATAACTTTTGATCCGCTCAATTTACAGAGCCTTAAATTTCAGAATATATAAACAGTTACAGGCCTACAAAACTTTTATACTCGGAATTTTGAATTTTTGTTTCAGTCAGGGGTTATCAACTTTTGAATTTTTATTTTATTTTTCCATATATCTCAGAAACCATAAACGCTAGAACGCTGAAAATTGGTACAAACATAGACAAATACAAAATCTCAAATTAGTTTTTTCAAAAAAATTCCAGGGTTTCTCAAACATTTTTTATTAAGAAAAATATTTTTTTTATGATAAATTTATGAGTTTAACTGCCTATATTTCCAAAACTTTTACAATTATCGAAAAAAGCCGAAACACCCCAACTAGATAATTTAATTTTCTATAAAAAATATTAACATTGTAGTAGAAGATCTCAATTTTTTTTAACAATTTTTTTAAAAATTGAATTTAGTGACGACATCGCTTCATACATTTTGTATGGCAGTCGCCTATACACAATATGTAAGAAGACTTAATAGTTTGATACTTCATCTCCAAACATACATACATACCATCATGCTATTTGCATATTCTGGGTAGGAAAAAGGATCTTCCTCCATACTATCCTATCTTGACATACATACCTACATATGTTGTATAGAAAACAAAATATCTGAAAATATTCAATAATTTGTATCTATGGGTTTATAGTTTGGTACATATTCTTCAACTATACATACTATTGCTATCGACAGTTGGATCTCATGTGTTACATGCAACTAGTGTAAAAATAATGAATTGGGATTTATAAGTTTATTTACATCTTTTGGTTCTATTGCTGAACCAAAATACATGTTTTTCCCGTAAAATACTAAACACAAATACGTTATTCTTTGATGTTTACCAAGATGTATAAAATAGATACACAGCCTCAATCATAAGCTCTCAGCTCAACAGCCAGTAATACTAGTTGCATGTAACACATGAGATCCAACTGTCGATAGCGATAGTATGTATAGTTGAAGTATGTACCAAACTATAAACCCATAAATACAAATTATTGAATATTTTCAGATATTTTGTTTTCTATACAACATATGTAGGTATGTATGTCAAGATAGGATAGTATGGAGGAAGTTCCTTTTTTCCTACCCAGAAAATGAAAATAGCATGATGGTTCTGTATGTTTGTTTGGATATTAAAATCCTATCAAACTATTAAGTCTTCTTACATATTGTGTATAGGCGACTGCCATATAAATTGTATGAAGCGATGTCGTCACTAAATTCTATTTTTATAAAAATTGTTAAAAAAAATTTGGGATGTACAAATACAATGTTTGTATTTTTTATAGAAAATTAAATTATCTAGTTGGGGTGTTTCGGCTTTTTTCGATATTTTTAAAAAGTTTGGAAATATAGGCAGTTAAACTCATAAATTTATCATAAAAAAAATATTTTTCTTAATAAAAAATGTTTGAGAAACCCTGGAATTTTTTTGAATAAATTAATTTGAGATTTTGTATTTGTCTATATTTGTACCAATTTTCAGCGTTCTAGCTTTTATGGTTTCTGAGATATATGAAAAAATAAAGTAAAAATTCAAAAGTTGATAACCCCTGACTAAAACAAAAATTCGAAATTCTGAGTAAAAAAGTTTTGTAGGCCTATAACTGTGTATATATTCTGAAATTTTGGGCTCTGTAAATTGAGCGGATCAAAAGTTATAAGGGGGGGACGGACACACAGACACACAGACACACACACAGACACACAGACACACACACAGACACACACACACACAGACACACGAAATGTTCTACTCCGAATTCTGAGTAAATCCGTGTATGGAACATATATGCTGCGAAGCCTCTAAGTTGGTGTTTTTTGACTTCAAAGTTGGAAAAGCCGTGAAAAAAGTAGACCTCTCCATACAATTCTCGCGTATTCTGGCTTGATACATTGTCGATATGTTAAGAGAACAAAGTTCTCCTGAACAAATCGACAGTTGGATTATACCTATGAAGTATTACATTTTCGTTGAAAACATTGAAGTTCCATACCAAGATCCATCTTCAATTTCAGATGTATTTTTAGTTCGGTTTTCGGTTTAATATTTTTGTGTATGGGTTTTTGTATATTTATTTGTGTGGGTTTCATACAACTGGGGGGGACCTACATTATCCCTTTATTTAGTAGGTACATCAATGAATGTAGTACAATATCTTATTATTCATAAAAACCACTTATATTAATATTTTTTTATTCTTACAAATAATAACGCTGTCTACGGGTCCCACTTCTCTTTTAAGTACGTCTCTAAAAGTCTATGATGTAGGTATTACTATTTTTTTTAGGTATTACTATGATGTAGGATATTTAATTAATACAGAATAAGAATGTCGAGGATAATTCGCGATACGTCAAGCCACGGCACTGGAAATAATCCCGAATGGTTAGCGTAGATGGGTATAACTGTTTATAAATTCAGCTTACGTTGGTAGCAATGATGTTAAGTTATGGATGTGCGGACATCTTAGGGATGTTCCGCCACAACACCATATTTTAAAAATTATACCAACAAGTAGATTTTTGCTGTACAACTAGGAATCCTTGTTCTAGGACCATCAGTTTACAATTTTAGAGTGACAATATACTTTAGAACTGGGTTATTATAGCTTCTGCTCTACATGAGTTAGGCACACAATCAAAATACTTTGTACTATTTACTAAACATCAAAACAACATATATATTTCTAAGATATACCAATAGAAAATTTTAATTATTATTATTTACTTAAAGAAACAAATTTATTAGAGCTTTCTGAGAGATGATTATTATTTGATTTACTACGTTTATTTAAAAAGATTAATAATCAGTTAGACTGTACAGAATAACCTTCTTCTTCTTCTTCCGATGGCTCTACAGCCCATATCGAGCCTTGGCCTCCATCAATCGTCGCCTCCAACTCCTCCTGTCTACCGCTGCTGTCCTCCAGTCTGCGACTTGCAGTAATTGTTCCGCATCCCTTTTCACTTCGTCCTCCCATCGCAGCCTGGGTCTGCCGACCTTTCTTCTTCCACCCGGATGTCCCTCAAGGATCCTCTTGGGTGCCCGTGATGACGGCATTCTCTGTACATGCCCAGCCCATCTCAGCCTGCTCAGTCTAGCATGTACAGAGAGCCTAGGAGTCTTATAGATGCTGTATATTTCATCATTATACCTTATTCTCCAAGCTTCTCCATCATTCACGGGTCCCAGTATTTTCCGTAGCACTCTCCTCTCAAATGTATCCAGCATCTCTGCGGATCTTGCTGTCATCGTCCACGCTTCGCTCCCGTATGTCACCACTGTTCTTATTATAGTCTTATACAGGGTGATTTTTGTTTTTCTGTGAACACTTTTTGATTTAAGCACCGGGAGCAGAGAGAAGAATGTTTTGTTACCAGTTGTGATCCTTCTTATTATTTCTATGTGGTCTTCATTTTCCTTGGTTATGGTGGACCCCAGGTAAGAAAATTCATCAACTACCTCGAAGTTTCGATCCCCAAACTGAATGCTGCGTAGAGGGTTATTTCTTGAGTTTCTGGATTGTTTCATTAGTTTCGTCTTGCTTTCATTAATTTCCAATCCAACCTCATATGCTGTTGTTTCCAATGGTTCAAGAACCTCTCTTACAGCTGTCAATGATCTTGCCACTATGTTGAGGTCATCCGCGTATCCTACTATCTGGCTGCTTTGGAAGTATATGTTAGGGTTTGCGTTACTGTGGAATGTTTTGCGAATGACATATTCCAGACTAAGATTGAATAATGTAGGGGCCAATCCATCACCCTGCTTGAGTCCTTGCGACACCATGAATTCATCTGTAAGCTCTCCTCCAATCTTCACTTTGCATTTTGTATTAAACATTGTTGCTTTTATCAGTCTGACTAGTTTTGTCGGTATCTTGAATGCTAATAATATGTCATACAGTTTTTCTCTATTTATACTATCATAGGCTTGTTTGAAGTCAATGAACAGTTGGTAGATATCAATGTCGAATTCCCAGCACTTGGTAAGTAACTGTCGAACTGTAAAAGTTGATCACTTGTTGACCTATCCCTTCTGAAACCAGCCTGGTATTCTCCTATGATTTCCTCTGCATAACATTCCACTCTTCCTTTCAGTATTGTAGTCAGTAGTTTATAAGCCGTGCTCAACAGTGAAATCCCCCTATGGTTCTCACACTTAAGTTTATCCCCTTTTTTATATATAGGACATACGATACTTGTTTGCCATTCCTCAGGTATTTCTTCCAAATCCCAAATCTTATTGAGCAAGCTGTGTAGTAACCTGTGTAGTTGTTCGCTCCCATACTTCAGTAATTCGGATGGCATGTTATCAATTCCAGGTGCTTTATTATTTTTCATTCTCTTTAACACCTGCTTCACTTCAATGAGTGAAGGGGGAATGATTTCCTGGTCGTCCTCCAAGGGTATTTGTGTTGTCTCGTTTCTTAATTGTGTTTTCGGATTTAGCAGTTGCTTGAAATATTCCTTCCATCTACATTTTATGTTTTCTGAATCAGCTAAGATATTTCCATCTGTGTCCCTACATAGATTTGTATTTGGCTTAAATCCTTTCTTAAATATGTTTACTCCTTTGTAAGCTTCACGAAGATTATTGTCTTTGAAGTCTTGCTCTACCTTCAGTAGGATATTGTTCAAATAAGCTCTTTTCTTTCTTCTTAGGAGTTTGTTAGTGTTTCTTCTGGCCTGTTCATACGCCTGTCTCTTAGCTCTTGTACTCCGCTCTATGCATAACTTCCTAAGTTTATTTTTATTTTCTATACTGTTATGGCATTCTTCGTCGAACCATGGGTTTCTAGCTTGTCTCTGTCTGTTTCCTACACCAATCTCAGCCGAGTTTAAGATTGCACTCTTGAGTGAATTCCAATCTTCTTCCAATGTTTCCTTGGAAGTTACCTCATTCAGTGCATTAGGCAGGTTGGTACTCAGTGCAGCCTTGTACTGTTCCAATCCACTAGGGGTTTTGAGGGCCTCCACGTTTAATTTTGGGGGGACTTGCTGTTTACAGGGCCTATTATTAGATATACGGCTTCTGTAGGTAGTAACCACCATGTAGTGGTCTGAATCGCAGTTTGCTCCCCTGTAGCTTCTTACATTTAATATACTGGAGGCGCCTCTTTTTTCGATGAGAATATGGTCAATCTGATTATGATGTCCACCGTTGGGAGATGTCCAGGTCCACTTATTATCTTTCCTAGGGAATTGTGTGGATGATATCACCATATTCCTGGATGCTGCAAAGTCAATTACTCTTAGTCCATTATTATTACTCTCCGTGTGGAGACTGTGTATCCCAGTGATGTGTTGGTATGCTGGCTCTTTACCTATTTTGGCATTTAGATCACCAATAACCATCTTTATATCATTAGAGGGTAAAGCATCAAATACCTGTTCTAGTTTTTGATAGAAGGTATCTTTTACTGTGTCATCCTTTTCCTCTGTTTCTGCGTGCACATTTACCAGTGATACATTAAAAAATCTGGTCTTTATGCGCAGGACACACAATCTCTCATTGATGGACTTGAAACCTATGATGCACCCCTTAACTTTCTCATCTACTATAAAGGCTACTCCAAGTGCATGTTTTGTGTTGCCGCTATGAAGTATTGTGTGGGTTCGGGTGTCAAAAATTTCGCATCCCAGCCATCTAGTTTCCTGTACAGCCATTATGTGTAACCCATATTTCTTCATCTCTCCAGTCAGTTGTCCAAGAGCTCCACTCCTATATAACGTCCGCACGTTCCATGTACCGATTTTCAAGTCCGTTTTCCATTTGCCAGGTCCAGTCAGTTTTCCAGTCGGTGTCCGAGGTTTCGTATTTGGTTTCGTAATAAGTATTTTTTTGCGGGGAGAGGTTATTAGCCTCTCGCCCAACCCCCTACCAGGAGGACCAGGGTTTTTCTGTAGGGGTTTTCCTTCCCTTAGCTGGGGGGTTCCGGTTTTATGGCGCCGGAGACTCGCCATTCATCCTCTCCTATCTACTATGGCTGATGGTATTGTCATTAGCCACATTGCCCGGGGTTCGCGGGGCTTTAGAGGCCACTCGTGGACGCTAGGAGTAGGACTATTGGTAGTGTTGCTGATTGAATGCAACTGTGGCTTTACACGGTATTTAAAGGATACATATTTTCCAGCAAAATATGTATCTCCGTGACCCTACCAAAATTAGAACCCTGTCCAGAATAACCATACTTATTAAATTTCAATGTACCAAATAGAAAAACTAGAAATCATCTTCCATTCTATTGTAATTGTCATTTGATTTTTTTAACACTTCCTACCAATCACATTCCTACCAATTTTAAAAACGAACTAACATCAATGCTTTATAAAAGAAAACTGTCAATCACTGCTTACAATGTAATCTCGTTTGAAATGTGATATTTTTTAAATTTTCTGTCATATATATCTTTTCCTTTTTTAAGATTTGCCATACATATATTTTTTTTTGTATAGTAAATATTATATTTTTTTTGTTAACTCTTTATTTTGTTTTATTATGTAGTTTTTATTTTCCCAAGTATGTACCCATATATTATGTTTGTTTGTATAGTTCTTTAATTTTTTTGTACATTATTATTATTTTATATTTTTATGTTTTGTTGTTTTATTATATAGTTTTTAATTTTTTATTGTTTAAATAATATTTTAATGATTTTTATGTTTCTATGTGTATACCTAAGTATGTATGTACCTACCTATATCTGTTATTTTAAATTATAATTTCCACTCAATAATATTATTTTTTATATTTACTTACTGTTTTTGTAATAGTACCTTTTTATATTTTTAAGTGTGTTTTGATTGTTTTATTTTTTCTTTTGTAATTCAATGTATGTACTTAATTGTTGTTCATGTGTGTAAAAGGCAGTAAATAAAAACAGACACAAAGCTCACATTAAACAGATCAATCAATAATACCTATCAAAAAATCAATTCCAGACGCATTTTGACATTTCAAAACTACAGAGAAGAATCTATCTATCAATGTCGTCAAGTTCGTTGGTGTATTTGATATGACTCGCAAGCGTCCCAGATCATATAAAAACATATCAAATATTTTATGTAATAGCTACCTACTCAAAGATCATCGCAAACATAATACGGTATAATTATGTATTCTAAACCTATGTTTTGTTATGATCTTTGAATATGTTTTTTTCCTAACCTATTTCTTTAAATCATTATTTCGAGATACCCAAGGGTCAATGACTTACTTGCATTATTTTTATTCACAAGCATAGGTAAGTAATAATAATAATAATAAGGACAATTTATAAAGCGCCGTTTAGTGACAACCGTGGTCACCTCAAGGGCGCTTTCAGTTTGCAAAAAATAATTTAAAATTAGTCCTATAGCTAACACATTGAAAATGGTGAAACAAAACTTAAAAAATACAATCAGTTAAAATTAAGTTAAAATTAGTCCTATAGCTAACACATTGAAAATGGTGAAATATAAAACTTAAAAAAATACCTAGAAATCACAAATTAATCTTGTTACATAATCCAGATGAAATTAATTATAAAAAATAGTCGATTCAAAGTAAACTGGCATAATATTTAGTACACATAATATTATTGAACGGATGAAGGACAATCTGGATACGACTTGCGGAAAAGATGAGTTTTTAATTTCTTCTTGAATTCATTGATATTTTCGGCACATCTTATATCCATTGGAAGATTGTTCCATGACTTTGGTCCAGAAACGCCAAAAGATCGATATAGGTATTTTGGCTTATTTGTGAGATTGGTTTCTACTAGTTTTTTATTGGATTGGGTCATTGATCTTAGCGTACTTTGTTTATTGTTAGGTGAAAATGGAACACAAAGTTCCGATATATATTCCGGGGCCATGCTATTGAGTGCTTTAAAGACAAGGAGACATGTTTTAAATTCTATACGTTCTGGGCTCTTCAGCCAATGAAGTTTGTGAAGTGTTGGTGAGATATGCGAGAAACGATCAATCTGGTAAATATAACGGGCTGCTGCATTGAGGATGAGTTGTATTCTATGGATTTGGTATTGCGGTAAGTGTGCTAATATGGCGTTACAATAATCTACACGGGAAACTATTAAAGAATTTATAAGGACCTTAGCAGCATTTGTCGAGAGACACCTTCGAATAGGTCTAAGTTGTCTGAGAAAGTAACAACTTTGTCTGACTATGGAAGAAATGTGTTTATCCATAGAGAGTGCACTGTCGATATGTATACCAAGAAATTTTACGCAGTTAGAAGGAGTAATTTCGACATTTTGAATTAAAATGGGGTCATTATTTATGTATTGTTGCCTGCGAGGTGAGGCAAGCCAAAGGAACTCAGTTTTTATTGGGTTCAGTTTTAGCTTGTTCTTACACATCCAGGTGGATATCTGATTTATGCATGTGGATACCTCGTGTGTTAAATGATATTTAAATTCAGGTGAACAGGACTTGAACAGTATGCGGTCATCTGCATAGGCATGTGTGTTGAAACCAAGATTTTGAACAAGATTTTCCAACTGATTGGTATATAAATTAAAGAGAATTGGTCCAAGTACAGAACCTTGTGGGACCCCGTATAAGGAGGTAATATTATTTGTGGTACTATCTTTAAATACAACTTTGTATTTACGGTCTACTAAGTAGGAAGACAGCCATGCAATGCAGTCATTACCCAAGCCAAATTCATGTCTAAGTTTAGAAAAGAGAATATTATGGTCTACAGTACCTATCGAAAGCAGCGCTCATGTCTAAAAATGAAATTAGGGTAATCTTACCTGATTCAGCTTGAATGATTAAGTCAGACAAAATTCTTACTGTGGCCGTTTCCGTAGAGTGGAATTTTCTATAGGCAGATTGATTTCTGGCCAGAAACTTATCAGAATCCAAGAAGTTGGTCAGTTGAGAGGATATAACTTTTTCTAAAATTTTTGACAAAAACGGTATATTCGAGATCGGACGATAGTTTTCCGTAGAATTCGGATCCAGATAATTCTTTTTCAAAATCGGTGTGATAATCGATTGTTTTAACAAATTAGGAACTACTCTTAACTGTATTGATTGATTAATAATATATAAAATGTAGTTTAAAAGTTCATTTACACAGCTTTTTAGTAACCAAGTTGGTAACGGATCTAAGATACATTGTTTATTTGGTTGAGAGATTATGATTTTTTTAAGAGACACAGCATCTACTTTTTGAAAATTATTTAATATTCTAGTGTGTCGGGAAGTCTGAGTACCTAATAAACATCTATGAATTGTATTTTTTTTGTATTTCAAGATAATTCCATTTTATTTTTTAATATATTTCTTTCCCCTTAGCGCTTTTATCCCGTTTCTGTCGGGGTACACTTTGACAATGATCCTAGAATTGGCGAGTCTGGTTATTATATTGAAGCGACTGCCATCTGACCTTTGTAACCCTTAGAAAGGGGAACCAGACAAATTGGATCATGGCTACATATAGCTAGTGATATAAATCCGTTATTTTTTTTTTTTTTAATATATTACCTGATCAAAACCTAATGCAGGCAAATCATTGTTTAAACGTTCAACATTTGACAGTTGTTTGTTTCGCCTGTTGATGGAAGTTCAGTTTCTCCAGAAACTAGTAGAGTATAACTCAAAATTAAATGGTTAAATTAGAAATTCATTTAAGTTTAATAATTTTATACTTTTAACCATTCTTTGAAACATATGTTACGTACCTATGTACTACAAATGTTTCTAGTTCGCTAGTGATACCTTCTTAAATACAGTTATTAAATAGTGACCTACCTATTTACATATTAGTCAAACATTAACATGAATTCTTTCAAGACGTAGATGACTTTGTAAAACACCAAGGAATGAGTACAATGAAAGCGGCAGTAAATAAGGATATTGAACCCAAGAATGCCTCGATTCCTAGAAATATTACTAAGCTATCAGGATATTGGAAGAAAGTAGGCTCTGAGATTATTGATTCACGTTTAACTGACGTACAAAAGAGTTCATATCGATGTCGGGTCAAGGCTGCAATAGGCCGTCTGGAATAATCAAAAGATGTTATTAGTCAAATGACTAACCATACAATTATGATCCAACTGTCGATTCGTTCAAGAGATTTATTTCTCTTTTTTTAAGAGATTTATTCTTAGTCCCGTGTGAATGAATTCTATTCAGTCAGTGGCGGCTGGTGATCTGAAATATTGGAAGGGCTCAAAATTACAATTTTACCTAGAAGAGAAATTAACTTACAACAGAAATCAGAAACATATATGTGACACAATATTATTTTCGTATATTAAAATCAAAGACCTTAGTATATTTATTTATTTATTTTATTTTATTTTTATTTATTTCTATCCAAAAACATAGAGTAGATATAAGATACAAAATAATTAAAGGTATTATAAGCTTATTCATACATAGTAGACATACAAAGTAAATATAAGTTATTTCATTTCAATAAATATAATTTCATTATTTCACCATTGCTTACATAGTTAAAGCTATCCTTTTTGTTTGTATCTTTGTTACTAGCCCCCTCACTAGGCATAGCCTGTGCTAAGGTGAGCTAGTTTTATATTATTGTCTATTGCGTTGTTTATTTATAGATACGTTTACATATAATATAAGTAAATGTACATACATACGCTACGCATTCAAGCGTATTCATCCTTCTTTCTCTCTTTCCAAACACAATATTTCATTATGAGTCATTAACACACAGCAAAAATTGTAAAAATAAAATAATTGTTGAAAAAATTGATTGATTTAGAGACAAAAAAAAAAACAACAAAAGTACTTATTTTTCACTTTTTTCAATTGTCTATTCTGTTGTTTGTAATAGTGCATTTACATTTTATTAGGTAGAATTATTTCCTTCAGGATTTTTTCATCTATTTCATAAACCCATCTTAGTGATAGTTTTTTAAATTCTTTTGCATTTTTAATGGTTTTAATATTTGTTGGTAAACTATTGAAGAGTTTTGTTGAAAAGTATCGTACGCTACGTTGTCCAAAAGTTGTTTTTATGTATGGTATATTTAAGGTATTTGTTGTACTTAACCTAGTGTGTTTATATTGTTGTGAGCTAGTATATTGGTCTTCTCTTTTTAGCTTGTATAATAGCAGATTTTTTGCATATATTTTTGTAATTGTTGGAACTTTGAATTTAGTGAAAATCTCTTCAGTATTCGTTCGAATAGGTACCTTAAGTATAACTTTTATGATAGCTTTTTGGGCTATATCTATTTTCTTTATTATTGTTGGCGTTGCACTTCCCCATCCAATAATTCCATATTCCTTTATTGAATGACAAAGAGCATAGTATATATTTTTCAAATGTTTTAGGTCAATAACATTTCTGATTGATTTAAAGAAGTATATAAATCTGTTCATTTTAGTTGTCATACAGTCAATGTGGCAGTCCCATCTCAAGTTTTCATCAAATATAACTCCTAGATATTTCATGCTCTCTGTTCGTTCAATGATCGGGCAGCTACATGTTGGTTGATCACTTAAGTTTTCGGTACAGTAATCATGAATTCTTAGTTTATGTTCGTCACTAGGTTTATTTCGGGAGGTTATGCTGTATGCAATGTATTTTGTTTTGTTTGTATTTAGTGCCAGAGAGTTCCTGTCAAGCCATTTTTTTACATGGGTTAATTCAGTTTCAGCGACTTTGTATAGTTTATTCCAAGTTTTTTCGTAATAGATGAAAACTGTGTCATCAGCATAACTGATGACATGTCCTTTTGTGGGTAGGTTGCCCAGGTCATTCATATATATAAGAAACAGTATAGGTCCTAACACACTTCCCTGAGGCACACCACAGTTAATTGTTAGGTTTTCACTTATGTGACTTCCCACTTTTACACACTAATTTCGGCCTGTCATGTAGTCTTTGAGTATTTTTAGGGAAGTATCTTTAACACCAATGTTTTCAAGCTTTTTGAAGAGCAAATTGTGGTTTATGGTATCAAAAGCTTTGGTGAGGTCAATAAAAACTGCAAGACACTTGTTGCCTTTGTCCATTAATTATTTTATATGGTCAGTGACATACGAAATTGCATCTGAGGTACTTTTATTTTCTCTGAAACCGTATTGGTTTTTAGAGAGGATGTCATATGTGTTTAAATAGTTCATCAGTTGCTTCTTTATTACCTTTTCCAAAATTTTTGACATTGAATTTAGTAAACTTATTGGTCTGTAGTTATTTATTTCTTCCTTACTACCGTTTTTGTGAATCGGCAATATTGTTCCTTGTTTAAGTATGTTAGGAAATTCTCCTTTTTTTATTGATAGGTTTATAAGGTGTGTTAGTGGTTCACATAGTTCTTTCTGTAGTATTTTGAGTGTTTTTGATGAAATATTATCTTTCCCGGGTGCACTGTTTGTTTTCAGTGATGAAATAGTTTTTTCTATGTCCGTAATTTTAATTTCCTTTAATTCAAATTTAGAGCGAATTTCGGAGTTTGTGTCTGTTGTTACCATCCTGTCGTTTTGGTTTTGTCGTTTTTGTGTTTTGATTTTTTTTGCAGTTTCTTCTCCGCAATTTGCAAAATAATGGTTTATATATTTTACTATCACATCTGGGTTCTTTTCGAATAGCATTGTTTCTTCATTAATCTTAATTTTTTTAATAAATGAGTCTTTATTTTTTGTTGAATGTGTGATTTCTTTGAGTATTTGCCAGATTTTTTTAGGGTTCTGGTTGCATTCATTAATTTTGTTTATGTAGTATGTTTCCTTTGCTTTATGTATAATATTAACACAAATGTTTCTGTATCTTTTATAAAAATCAATGGTATATATATCGTTTGGATTATTTTTAATTTTTTCATGCAGTTTGTCTCTTTTCCTTATACTATTTAATATGCTCTGTGTTATCCATGGTTTGAGTCTTTTATTTTTATGGGGTGGTCGTATTGTTTTTTTAGTAGTAAATTTTTGTATTTTATTCTGTAAATACTTAGTAAAATATTCCCATGAGTCATTGGAATCGTCTATGTTTTTTAATTGTACCCAATTTTCTAGTTTTAATTCATTTTTTAGGTCTTCATAATTTATGTCATATTTAATATATTCTTTTTTTATATCTTTTTTTAGAGAATTTTTTCCTTTAATTGACAAAATTGTTGTGTAATGGTCTGTTATTGTTGATTTATACACTAAAGATTGTGTAGAATTTTTCGTTTTTTTAAATACATGATCAATACATGTTTGTGAGTTATGAGTAATTCTCGTAGGGATATTTATGTCGTTGATTAGTCCGAGGTGAGCTAAGGTTTGTATATATTCATCTTTTTGCGGATGTCCATTTCGCAATATGTCTATGTTCAAGTCACCCATAATAAATAAATTCTTTACCATTTTTAACTTATTAATTTCTCTTTCTATTTCTGTAAGAAATGCATTTATATTACGGGTTGCTGGTGACCTGTATATTGCTAGAAGGGTGTTTTCTTTACTAAAAGAAATTTGAAGACAGTTTGTGTCATTAATTTTTAATTCTGTTATTTGTGCATCTAATTCATTGCTTATATATACTATACATAACACCATCGTTTTGTTTATAATGCAACGATGTAGAGTGGCATGTATAACCATCAAGTAATTTAGGACTGTAACTATTAGTTAATCGACATTCAGTCAGTATTATTATATCGACTTTAATTGGTAGACTTTGAAGGAGTATAACCAGTTCATCAAAATTTTTATTGATACTTCTTATATTTTGTTGAAGGATGTTGATATTATTAATTAGATGTAAGCATTCATTTGGGTTGTTTATATATACTGTATTTGTATTGTCTTCAATCTCATCAAGCATATCCATTCTCTACTTTTAGTGTATTAATGTCTAGTATTTTATCTGGTTTATTTATAAATGTATGCGCTATTTCAATAATATGTCTTATGATATTTGGATTATATTGGGTTATTGAAATATATGATGTTATTCGTAAGCATGAGAATCTTGCTTCTATTATTTTCTTATGTAAGATAAAATAGTGAAATAATAAAAAATATAGTAAACTGATATACACGAAAGAAAAGTACAATAATAAATACAGTAAATTGTTATAGATGAACGAAAAGAAATACACTTGTAGATAGGTTGTTTTCTGAAAAAAAGATATTATATATATTATGTGTTTAGACATTTTAAGGAGCATAAGTAAGCCAGTTCCGAGTAAGTATTCTTCGTATTAGGCAATTTTTTCTATATCGCAAGTTTGTTTAATCAGTATAATTTTTTCACCTGGACCTTTTCTAGCAAATAATTTGTTTTCTTTAAACCATACAAATTCAAAACCGGCCTCTTTAGCCCTTTTTTTGGCTTTCCACATAAGTTCTTTGAAGTACGGAGTGAGTACTTCACTGATGTAGATGGGTGTCGCGCTGTTTAATTCTTTAGCTTTATATTTATAAGTTAGTAAATTGTCTCTGATATATCTGGAGTATAGTTGTATATGTAGTTTGTCTGGGGTATTGGGTCTGCGGTCTGGTGTCCGAATAACTCGTCTCAGGTCTTGAAGTTGTAGAGGCATGCCTAGTGATGTTGCTACTCGCACGGCAGTCTCGGCCAGTTGTTCTCCCTCTTGCACCTGCACTCCTGCTATCTCCAAACAGTCCAAGAGGGATTCTTGCTCCATAGTGGCGATCCGTGACTCCAGATTGTCTATTCTGGTGCTTTTTGTTTTTACCTCCTCGCGAAGGGAATGCACCTCTTTTTGTAGTTCTTGCATATTGTTTAGCTTTTGTATTATATCGTCATATTGCTGGCTAATAAATTCACTGTTTCTTTTTATTTGCCTAATTTCCTCTTCAAATACACGCTTCATGTCAGAAAATTTTTCGTCTTAATATAAGGTCGTCGAAATATAAGGTCTTTGATTAAAATTTTCAGTGTTTTCCGTAATTCTTTTGTTTATCGGAAATTAAAACGTGAACCTGATCATTTATGCTGTAGGTATTTTGTTCGGTTTTTGATTACGTTTATAATAAAATGCATCAATATCTTAATTATAAAATAATTTTGTGACAGCTACTAAATTTTGAACATACGAAATTGAAAAAAAAAACTTCTGACAGCCGCAATACTGCTTCCAGATTTTACACATTTTATGTCTAATATAATTTTTGTTTTTTTTTTTTTTAGGTATTATGGTATCAATTAATTCAATAATTATACTAATTATGTATCGGGTGATTTATAGTTTAAACTATGTAATATAACTATATCAATTAATGTTTGACTCAACGAATTGCAACTGCTTACCTATGAACAACAAAATATGAATGAATGAAAATATACTATAATCCTTCGCGGGCACTGCCCCATTTTGCTCGAAATCGGCATACATTCAGCGTGTACGGCGAGCTGCGGCGGCAGCGGGCTGTTGCGTGAATTGTATGGGTTCTGCAGGCACAAGTCGACTGTGCCCGAGGAATGAAATATTTCATAGAATCTTGCTTTACAAAGCAGGTAAGTTTAAATACGTTCGATAAATATACTACAGGCGTAAGACGGCAATCATTAATTAGAAAAATAACGTGTTCCCAAAATTTAATTACATAATATTTAGATGGGTCGATGGCAGAGCGGTTAGCGCGCTGGGCTAGTAATCCAGTGGTCGCGAGTTCGAATCCTGCCTCGACCGATTTCGTTCACCTATAGCACAAGCATTTATTTGCTTATTTTAGGGAACGTAGGAAGATGTATATGTACTTGTTTAACAAGGACATATTCATTTTTTTTGTAAAAAAAAAAAAATATTCTTTGGAATTTTTTCAACAAAGTGTTTGGGAGGGTTGAGCCCGAGAGCCCTTTAGAAAGATCCGCCACTGTATGCAGTAATGAGGTTTTTCGCATTGTTTTTCAAACTTCGACGTTTAAAAAAATAACTTTGAGGATTCGCAGCATATATGCTAAACATATATGTGTATGAACTCAGAATTCGGAGTAGAACATTTAGTGAATGTGTGTGAGTGCATGTGTTTGTCTTTATAACTTTTAATCCCTTTAATACACAGAGCCCAAAATACAGCAAATCTTTTATACTCAGAATTTGGAATTTTTGTTCTAGTCAGATCTTTTTTATGTTTCACTATTTTATTATTTGTTTTAAAGCTTCTCGCGGGCAACTAACAGGTGCTATGTCAAATAATTATTTAACACGCACCCAATAACAAGTTGCCATATTCTGGAGACTTAAGATATTAATCGTCTAACAGATCCAGACTGAAAACACAATTAAAAGCTGTTTCTCCACCGGGAATCGAACCAGGGACCCTTGGATCAGCAGTCAGATACCTAACCAACTGAACCACGAAGGCCGACTTATAATATGCTTTGTTTAAGTAATTTATAAGGATGTATACGTACTTGTTTCAAGGATATTCATTCGAATCGATCGATTTATTTTTTCGATCAAATAAATATAAAACTTGTTTCACTATTTATTTACTTAATAAACTACACGGTATCCATAAATACCATATTTAAATGTTAGAGTGCTACAAATCTATGGAGTTTCACGAAGAATTGTCCCTCACCTAAATAAATTATATAATTTTTTGGATGAAAGTAGAGTGCAAATACCTTATACAGATTTAACTATACAGATAGATCCTTAGTGCTGAAGCAGTGCCGCTACCTATTTAAACTTTTGGATGATAATAGAGTGCGAATACCTAGAACAGATTTTTCTATACGATAGATCCTTAGTGCTTAAGCAGTGCCGCTACCTATTTAAACTTTTGGATGATTGTAGAGTGCAAATACTTAGAACAGATTTTTCTATACGATAGATCCTTAGTGCTGAAGCAGTGCCGCTACTTATTTAAACTTTTGGATGAAGGTAGAGTGCAAATACCTAGTAAAAATAACTAGAGTCTAGACGATAGATCACTTAATGTTGATGCTGTGCCGCTGTCATTATATGGTGTAAGTTATATGATTATCCTTTTCATTATGTTACAAAGAGATGACGAGATTGGAAGTCAATCATTTGAATACAACGTCATCATGTTTCCCGGAAGATACTCCAAGCATTCCTGAGGGACCCAATAGGACTCTCTGATAATAATAGACGTTAGGTACCATAATATGCAATAAGAGAACACTAGTGAGAAAAGATAAAAAAGACAAGTTTATAGAAACAGTGATTTGAGACGCTACAAAAATAAAATATAAGTAAGACGTCAACGTTATTTTTAAATTGATTTTGTCATTCGTCCTGTAAAAGAAACGTTTTGTAAGAGAAACACTATTCAGACATCCTTCAAAATCTAATGGGGTCTAAGCGAGTATCAGATATACATATATTTGCAAAATTTGAAAAGAATTGAAAATCGAAAGAAATATAAACACGCCGTACATAGCACACAGATACATTATGATAAAACTTTCAGAATACAATCTCAGCATAATACTAGTTGATAATCTGCAATAAAAAATACCCTTGAAAAATTCAAAATCATAACTCCCCACTATATCCCCTTGGGTTAGTGAGGAGTAAGAAGGGCAATAAAAATAGTGGAAATTGTCAGTCAAAGATAAAAAAATCTCATGTTTTTTGTATCCGTTTTTTGTAAAACGTAGCTAGCGTTTAATAAAGATATCCAAAAAATCATGCCTTGTTTTTGATAATTGATTTCACTTAAACCCTTCGTAGCTTTAAATGGAACACAAATATTTTTTATTAAGTGAACAGAATAACTTTAAAATAATTAAACAGTTACCAAATGTTTAAAGTAAGCACTTTATAATTAACTATGTGCAAGGTGAAGAATTTACTGCCAAACATCTTTTTTTACTTCGTATGAAAAATAATACTGAAAAAATGATCTCTACTGTGAATCAATCCCAGGACGCCAAAACAGAAGCCTAACTCTACTTATGCGTCGGCAGTCACCAATAATTAAAACATAAGTATTAAAAAATATGTTTCATATAAAAAAAACCCAACGTAGTTTATGTTTTTTTAAAGTTCTATCTATAATGAAATGACAGTTCCAAACAACGAGAAAAAAATATTAAAAAAGAGTATCTACCTGTTTAGGTATCGAAATGATGATGTAGGTAAATAAAAAAAATAATGATTTACTTTTTATTACTGTTTATATCTACCTCACTAGGAATATAGCCTGTACTGAGGTGAAATATTGTATAGAATATTTTAAATAGGCACTCTATATCTAAATATAAAGAAATATCATGTAGGTACCTACAGGTACACATTTCAGCTAAAAGTTCTATATATAAAATGTTATTAACGATACGAATATACTAAAATTTAATCATTTCTTATTCAGTAACTTAGCGAAAAAGTATTTTTAATGCTAACATTACTGAGAGCCTACTTACTCATATACATATATTCAATGCTTATTCGGCCTATAAAATAGTAATATGTATAATTTATATAGTCATCAATAAATACCAAATAATAAAGTATTTTTTATTAAATCTATGTATAATACGTAAGTAAAATTTTCTTGTATAATTGTATTCCGTCAACCTTTATTCTACCCACATAAAAGTTTTCACAAATTGAGTTTAGTTTCGCGAGATGTCGGTAGGGGGTATTGATAACGCCATACGCCCGCTGCGCTGGTTTGAGTCCACGCTAATCAACTCAGGCCACTCCAGCAGGTACCTACTACCTAACTACAAAACATTTGTACATCTCGATATTTAATTGAACTTCACTTGTCAATATACCGTCAATCCAGAAATGTTCAATCGAATACAATCCAATTGTTAGTGTAATATTTTTATTTTTTTAATAAAGCAAATGTACAAAGGCAGGTTTATTGCCATTGCCATACTTTTTCCGACTTATTCATGTAACGCGAAGTCAATGCGGTTCAGAAAAATTTCCTTTATACGACGCAGCGAAACAAATAGAAGCGTAGTACTTGGTAAAAAAAGTATAATCGAAAGTGCAAATATTTTTTCTATAGATACCTAACTTTTCTTTATTCCACACAAAAAAACTATTAGTAAACTAGTTGCATGTAACACATGAGATACAACTGTCGATAGCGATAGTATGTATAGTTGAAGAATAAGTACCAAACTATAAACCCATAAATACCTACAAATATATAACATTTTAAGATATTTGGTTTTCTATACAACACATGTACCTAGGTATGTATGTCAAGATAGGATAGTATAGAGGTCAGTCCTTTGATCCTACCCAGAATATGAAAACAGCATGATGGTATGTATGTATGTTTGGAGATTAGTATCAAACTATTAAGTCTTCTTAGATATTGTGTGTAGGCGACTGCCATACAAATTGTATGAAGCAATGTCGTCACTAAATTCAATTTTTATAAAAATTGTTAAAAAAAGTTTGAGATGTGCTAATACAATGTTCATATTTTTTATAGAAAATTAAATTATCTAGTTGGGGTGTTTCGGCTTTTTTCGATATTTTTAATAAAAATGGAAATATAGGCAGTTAAACTCATAAATTTATCGTAAAAAAATATTTTTCTTAATAAAAAATGTTTGAGACACCCTGGATTTTTTTTGAAATAACTAATTTGAGATTTTGTATTTTTCTATATTTGTACCAATTTTCAGCGTTCTAGCTTTTATGGTTTCTGAGATATATGGAAAAATAAAGTAAAAATTCAAAAGTTGATAACCCCTGACTGAAACAAAATTTCAAAATTCTGAGTACAAAAGTTTTGTAGGCCTATAACTGTTTATATATTCTGAAATTTTGGGCTCTGTGAATTGAGCGGATCAAAAGTTATAAGGGGGGGACGGACACACACACACAGACATACACACACAGACACACACACACACACACAGACACACACACACACACATACACACACACACACACACACACACACACAGAGAGACACACGAAATGTTCTACTCCAAATTCTGAGTAAATCCGTGTATGGAACATATACATATGCTGCGAAGCCTCTAAGTTGGTGTTTTTTTACTTCAAAGTTGGAAAAGCCGTGAAAAAAGTAGACCTCTGCATACAATTCTCGCGTATCCTGGCTTGAAACATTGTAGATATGTTAAGAGAACATAGTTCTCGTGAACAAATCGACAATTGGATTATTTATGTCATTTTCCCAAGAAATAAAAACGTGTGAATATGATTTGAAATTGGTGGCAGAGCGCTTAGTGCGCCGAATAAACATTCCTGTGGACCAATGATCGAATTCTGACACTATCAATTTCATAAATTCAAATTTCCATATTTTAAGGCATGCAAAAAATGTAATTCATCATTTTTGTATTGTTATAGTTAGCACTTTCTGGCATCAAAGACGCCTAAAGACATTCTTGGTACTTGCATCTACATAAAATATACAGATATTATATTTGTTGATTTATTATTTATCATTATACAATCATAAGTCAATATAAGGTGTATTCTACAAATTCATCAAAACATTTAAAAAGTTAACGCTGTTACAAACACAAAATAGCGGCTTCTATATTGGATAGACTTTCGAGAACGTTGAATTTCTTTGAATATTAATTTGAGTTTTCTGTACGTCATATACATATATATGCAAACAACAATAAAAGGTTTCGTCGAAATATTACGTACGTCAATGGCTATTTTTCATTCACAACATATTCTAGGTAAAGAAAAACCATTCGGTTTTCACCCACATATTCAAGAGATTTGATTTTTTACTGTGGGTAAATACTGCCTGTGGTTCTAGGCAATACGAATGAAAATATTTGAAGTACATAGGTACCTACGAATGGATAACGTTTTTGAAAAATATTATTAAAGTCCACTTTAGACGTTTTGATCCACGTATGAATTTTATTGTAGTTTACTTATATAACATATCTTTTTATTCCTTGTAACGAGTATGTATACATCCTCATACTTTACCTAAACTAAGCATAAATGTTTTTTAGGTACTATAGGTGAACGAAATCGTTGCTGGCAGGATTCGAACTCGCGATCACTGGATTACTAACCCAGTGCGCTAACCGCTCTGCCACCACCCATCTAGTGCTTATTAACTCACACTTCTTAACTTTGGAATTAAGGTATAGGTTCCTACATATTTGTATATAATTTGCAACAAATATCAACAAGCAAATACATATGATCAATAAAATGGCTTTAACAATAAATAAAATACTGTCAAAAAGTTTTGAATGGCTATTACATAAATGAAAACAATTAAAATGTACCTACTTAATTAAATTGTAAATAAGTTGATGAATTTATTGATTGATGGAACTTTCTTTCAACTATTCTGTATGTTGCTAGCAGTAAGAACATAGCATGGTTTTAAAAAATGTAAAGAAGTTGATGAATTTATTGATTGATGGATATTTTTCGTTCAACTATTCTATATGTTTCTATCAGTAAGAACATAGCATGGCTCTAAAAATATGTATACCTAATACTTGTATTTTTGATGTATGCTAGCTGACGTTTATAATTTTAGAATCCGACGAATATTATTTGAGGAAATCATAGAAATAACCCATATTCTTTATTGGAAAACCAATATGAATTCACGTTTTATCCTTTTTGTGAAAATCTTATTCTTTTCTGCAAGATGTTTGAACCAAGGTTCTTTAAGCAAAAATACATTGAATGGAGTTTTTATAGATTTCATACAAAGAAATATCTTGTCGAGCAATTTCAAGATACATATGAGTATTTTGGAAAATCAATAAAAAAATGAAAAAGGATATGAAATAAAATTAGATGATCCCAATTATAAAACAGGAAACACTTAAATGACATTCTTAACAAAGACGATTGTAAATTAAATGTTTTGAAATATATTGTGTAAAAATGCATTACAATTTTGATACATTTTTGAAATTTTTTAGGAACTATACAAAAAAGACATTTAATTAGAAAACAATCATCATAAATATTATGTGTTTCGTTTTGTCTATCAAATCATTTTTCATTTCGTTTTAGTAACCAATATGAATCGGAATTAATCACCATCAAAAAGAACGATTTGGTTAATTTTGGATCTTGATGCAGAAGCAAACCATTTCTCAAGTATTTCCGGCTACCACTTGACGAATGATGATTCATTCTGATTTCTCTGTGATTCTTGCAGTTTATTTTTATTAATAGGTATTCTAACCATTGTAATGCACAAACACTTCGAACAAAATATATTCATAACACCCTCACTGGTATTTTTTCATTTGCTTCTTTCTTCGATTGCGATTACTTTATCTTTATTTACGATTTTTTTTACTTTACTATATTTCGATTACTTTACTTTACTATATTTCGATTACTTTACTTTACTATATTTCGATTACTTTACTTTACTATATTTCGATTACTTTACTTTACTATATTTCGATTACTTTACTTTACTATATTTCGATTACTTTACTTTACTATATTTCGATTACTTTACTTTACTATATTTCGATTACTTTACTTTACTATATTTCGATTACTTTACTTTACTATATTTCGATTACTTTACTTTACTATATTTCGATTACTTTACTTTACTATATTTCGATTACTTTACTTTACTATATTTCGATTACTTTACTTTACTATATTTCGATTTCTTTACTTTACTATGTATTAACGATTACTGTACCCTATGTACAATATTAACGATTCTTCTTCTTCTTCAGCCTATTTCCGTCCATTCCTAAACGAAGGCCTCCTCCATTTGACTCCACGTCGTCCTGTCCTGTGCAGTTTGTATTCAGGTGGTGCCAGTGCCAGCATATCTTGTTATGTATATCGTCCCTCCACCGCAGCTGCGGCCGCCCCACACCTCTCTTTGTCATACGAGGTCTCCAAGTCACCACTCTCTTTGTCCACTTCTCGTCCGAGCTTCTGGCTACGTGTCCCGCCCATTTCCATTTCAGAGTCGCCACACTGTGGATTATATCTGTTACCTTTGTTCTTTCTCTCACCGTTTCATTTCTTACCTTGTCTCTTAGTGACAGACCCACTTTACTTTAATATACTAACGATTACTTTACTTTAATATATTTACGATTACTTTACTTTACTATATAAACGATAACTTTACTATCATATGTTTACGATTACTTAACTAATTTTACTATAAATTAATATATTTACGGATACGTTACTGTAGGTTTATTTTATTTATCCTTTATCAGTAGATACTTTATTGATTTTGTATAAAAGTCCATACATTATCACATTATTTATTTTCGTTTGGATTGCTTTATCCTTCTTTACCATTTTTTCAGCTAGGCCATCGTTTTTTATTTTGTTATAGGTACATTCAGATTTTTTATATAAACTAGTTGCATGTAACACATGAGATCCAACTGTCGATGGCGATAGTATGCATAATCAAATAATACGTACCAAACTATAAACAACACAAATTAATAAATATTTGAAGATATTTTATTTTCTATATAAAACATGTAGGTATGTTTGTCAGGATAGGATAGTATGGAGGTCAGTCTGTTTTTCCTACACAGAATATGAAAACAGTACGATGGTATGTATGTATGTTTGCAGATTTAAGTATCAAACTATTAAGTCTTCTTAAATATTGTGTATAGGCGACTACCATACAAATTGTATGAAGTGATGTCGTCACTAAATTCAATTTTTATAAAAATTGTTAAAAAAAATTTGGTATGTGCTAATACAATGTTCATATTTTTTATATAAAATAAAATTATCTAGTTGGGGTGTTTCGGCTTTTTTCGAAATAAAAAAAAATGGAAGTATAGGCAGTTAAACTCATAAATTTATCATAAATAAAATATTTTTCTTAATAAAAAATGTTTGAGAAACCCTGGAATTTTTAAAAAAAACTTATTTGAGATTTTGTATTTGTCTATCTTTATACCAATTTTCAGCGTTCTTGCTTTTATGGTTTCTGAGATATATGGAAAAATAAACTAAAATTTCAAAAGTTGATAACCCCTGACTGAAACAAAAATTTACAATTCTGAGTATAAAAGTTTTGTAGGCCTATAACTTTTTATATATACTGAAAATTTGGGCTCTGTAAATTGAGCGGATCAAAAGTTATAAGGGGGGGGGACACACACACATAAAATGTTCTACTCCGAATTCTGAGTAAATCCATGTACGGGAACATATATGCTGCGAGGCCTCTAGTTGGTGTTATTAGCAAAAAGTCCATTACACCATACAAAATTTTCCTTCGTACACGCATCTTGGCTTAATAATGTCGATTCATTAAGAGAATTGAATTCTCATGAACGAATCGACAGTTGGAAAACAAGAGGTCATTTTATTTATATTTTAATATTTTTAATACATTTATTTATTTAATTAATATACAATAATGTATACAACGGTTGGTTTATTGCCAAAAGGCAATTTCTTCTAACCAATCAAAGCAACGTGAGACCATCAATAATGTAGTGGTAGGTTCATAAATTAAAACAAACAGAAAAACAAATACATTATTACACGTAAAATAACATCAACAAAGAAAAGAAGGAGATAGAGGTTGTGGGAGGAGAGAGAGAGAGAGAACGAAGAATTTATACGAAGCTGTGTTACATAATATTCTTCTATACGATTTTCATACGTTACATATTCATTATGTTATATAAAATTCTTCTTAATGATAAAGTATCTAAAGGATAAGTTGTAAGAACTATATAATATGTCCAAATGCCATAACTGCGAGGATATTGACGATATTTAAAATGAAGAAAATACAAGAAGATAAATTACCAAGCGATATTTTATTTATTTTAGTTTTTATTTGATTGGATGATAGTGAGTTATATACAGTCTACACAATTTATAAAACAGACAATGTACATTGCTTTATTAGTGGACCAGTGAAATCTCCATGCATTATTCAATAGGATAATTAATATTGATTACAAAAAATTACAAAAATGTTTAATTAATTTACTAGTACATAAAAAAATATCACTAAAATAAGAGGATAAAGAAGTGTAACATTTAAAAAAGCTACACAGTGTGTTCCTACCTATGTTATAGGGGCAATTCTGGTCAACAGGCGGAATCAAAACCATTCATGGATATAATTATCATATGGAGTTCTATAACATCTTAAGATATTTATATCCATGATATGGGTAAACATGCCGGTTAACCAGACTTGCCCCCCAGGATTGAAAAATAAACTTCTGTGTTATACACCCTTATTCCATTTTTTATAATAAAGAACGAATATGTCCTTGTCAAACAAGTACATACATATAGGTACATCTTCCTAAATTAAATTCCCAAAAATAAGCATACATTTGTAGGTACTATAATTGAAGGAAATCGGTCGAGGTAGGATTCGAACTCGCGACCACTGGATAAAACCCAATGCGCTAACCGCTCTGCCAAAATTATTAAATGGATTATTTTTTTTTAACTTAACTTGAAAACATTAAAAAGGGTAATATCGCCAATTATTTTTTTTATTAACTAGCTATTAATTTTTTCACCTCAAGAAAGACGCGGCACAACGGCACGTATAGGCATATTTCATAAATTTTCCAAAAAATATTATAATATTAATCTTGACATTTCCTGGCATAATAAATAGTTGAGTGAGTAGGTGTGTACATAGATAGATGAATAAAAGTAACAAACGAACGATATTGAATTATACAGGATTGATAGCTACCAAGAGTTTTCCTGGAAACGCGTACCTATCGTGTGGTGGTGGGGATAGTGTTGAGAGGGAGAAGAAGAATGAAGTACGGAAGGGTAAATTCAAGTTCAGATAGGTGAATAAACTCTACTCTAATATTAAATCAAAATGAAAGAGTTAATTTGATTTGATTATCAGATTTTCATGTCGATGACTCTGCGCTGATTTATTTATTTATTTATTTATTTTCTAGTTTCTGAACATTGGCAGGCTTATTTTAAATATAGGCAGGTACCTATTTATAATACCGTGTGTACTATGGCAAATGCAGGACTGTACATCAATTAGATGAAAATGAAAGGTTACGTTTACGTATTTTTATAATAGCTATTTATAAAAACATTTACGTTTTTGATGAAAAATATTTAGGTAATTAAATATTTTGTACTCAAAAATACATTTAAATGAATTTTAAAATTTTAAATAAATACCTACCTGCATTGAGTTTGATTCTGAATACGGACTAAAATTTTAATGAATTTATTCAATTTTTGTATTTGTTTGCTATTATGACGACTGAATAAAATAAAGGAAATTAAAATGTCAAAAGAACACAGTGCATTATAAAATAGATATAGTTTAATGTGACAGTTATGGTATGTATACACACATTTATTTTTAATGACTAATGTTGATTAAAGTTTTAAGTTGACTTCGGAATTGAACCCATTGTTTGCGTAGTAATCGGCCCCTTTTGCAGCACTTCTTGTTAAATAAGTAAATAATATATACAGAAAGCATAATTTAGAAAAACATCTATATAAAAATGATTGTAAGTACGTAATAGTGACATTGATATTTAGAATATAAATCATTTCTATGTTGAACTGTGTGTTTACAAAATACCTACAACGTTTCAGCTTATACTGTGCGCAAAATCAAAACCTTCTTTTGAACGATTTCTTACACAAGGGATAAATTATACATTTTCTGAATTTGATCTAAATTTGGAACTTCCGGATGTCAAACAAACACTTATTTATGTATATACTCGACATAAATTACAATCGGCGCATATTATTTTGTATCTTTATTGGCTAGATCACACTCCACTTGACTTTCTCACATCACAGGCAACAAACTAACACTAGGTACATACAACCAAAAGTGAAGCTATAGGTATGATATATGAAAAGGCCCTCGATTCATTGGGACGGCTGCGGCTGGTCTGTTGACAAGAACATAATTTGATTTGAGGCATCGGAAGGCCGATAGGATTCCTGGAATCGACAAAAATGCCCATAGCTCTATTGATGATGCGGTCATATTGATCTACACTGTGTTACAAATAATGTTCTCAGCATCGGCACATTGCATGAACTACTATGACTATAGTAGGTATCTAGATTAATGATTCCAGTCTACGAAATTAATTTAATATTTTTCTTATGATAAAGTGTAAGAAGTATTAATCTCGTATTACTGATTTATTGAAATGAAACATTTTCATATAATTAATTTAATTTAAATAGGTAGAGATAGTGATTGCAGTTGCTGAATCCCAGCAATCCAGATGAATCCAGTACAAATAGCGTTGTAAATCCACAATTAATTGATTATCCAAATAATGGCGCATAACTCTACGTTGTTTCGATAAAACATTAAACAAGTTTCCATATAAAATTGAACTGTCTCAAGGAATCTATTTTTTTTGTAACGAAGTACAAGTATTAGTATCTAAGTAGGTAAAACAAAATGATGAAACAGTAAAAAACATTTCGTTTTATACATTTTCGTCTGTTAAAAAAGCTTCGTAAATTTCCTTCTTTCAGAATATTTCCTTTATTTTATTCATTCATTCTTTCTCAGTGGCCAAGTGACCGTTCAGAACTTGTTTACTTTAATTCTATTAATGATTTTTTTTATTTTGCATTCGTTTCTTGTGTATCGGATCATTTTTGATTATCTTTGTAACCGGTGTACTGCATGAAAACTTTTGCATTTGCAAACAGTTCCATTGCTGGAAAAACCAAAATATACACTTACATTTTACATTTAAATCTAATGCATACCAATATGAGAATCTTTTCATATTACAAACTGTTGTGCTTACTTGTGTTGTGCCACAAATTCAATTCATAAATTTTTATTACTTTTTCAAAACAAACATCACAACAAATGCATAAGAGAACTTTAAAATCAAGGATTCTTATAAAGTAGGTAATCGAAAAAAATTTTTTGAAAAAATACGGGTAAACATTTTACTGTACAATACCTATAATATTATTATTTATTTCAGTATACGGCTTAAATGCCTCTAGATATTATACAAAAAATAAATACATGATAAATACATAAAAACAAATAAACAGAAAGAGAGAGAAAAATATTATGTACATAGATAGAAATATATTTACCTTATTATAATGAAATGAAATAAATTATTTAAAAGATGTAATTTAAAGATAAATAAAAATGAATAAAAAAGAAAAAAACTACAATAGAAATTACGAAATATTGCGGTGTACAATATAAAAAGAAAAATAGATTAATTGGATAATATTATAAAATGAAAATTAAAGCGTAAAAAATAACTATAGGCAGTAATAGACAGCTATTGATGTAGGAAATGCCCATAAATATTTTTTTGAGAACCGGCATGCTATCCACGAAAAAATCTGCAACGACATACAATTTATTATTTTATTTAAATAAAATAAAATGAAAATAGTAAAAATTATCATAACTACGTTTATATCCACCTTTTTTGTGCGTGCCAATTAATTAAATATCTCTTGATCAACTAACGTTTATTGCAATTAAAATTATTTATGTATAAAGACTTATTGATTTTGTATATGTCACCGTCAGTTATTATTGTAGTGTAAATGTTATTATGGTAATTCATACACACCTCCATAGACACATAATTATGTGACAGCAATTTTCGCATTGCTTGTAAACAGATCTCTGCTATTAACAACATGCAAAGCAATTTTAATTCTATCTGAAGTTATTTACTTAGATATATTTTTTTCGTTTGTACGTAAATAGCCACCTAGATTTAAATGTAGTTTGAAATGAGACTATACAGTTATCGAGCAATCAATGTAAGTACTTATGTAAATAGAATGTTTGTCTATATTATATAAATGTAACGTCGACTATAAAAACAATTAAAAAAAATAAAAACAGTAATAAAAAAATAAGGTATGGTACATTCTAAGGTCATTCTGGCCCTGTGGAAGAGAATATTGTTCCCGTAGGAGTAAATAAGTAGTTTTTAATGAGTACATATTGTTTACTATTAAATATACAAAATGATGCTACAGGGTTGCAAAATAATTAGTTTAATCAAGAAGAGACAAAATATTTTTTCTCAGGAAAATATCTGTATCAATCGTATTTCATAAACAAAAAAATGTAATTTAACCGTTTTTTTACAACAAAAAACATAAGTTATGTAGTATTGCGATTTTGTCAGTTAAATTCTGTTTACTTTTTTTTCAATTTTACCAAAAAAGGGAATTAAACTAAATTCGAATTTCCAAAAGTCACGCAAAAGTATAAAGATGTTGAAATAAACTTCTTTATTTCAAAGACGTGTCTTTTGAGGGTACTGGGGAAAAGATTATCAAAATTTACTATTCAACCTACTATAGACTCTTAAGAAAAATGATGAAAGATGTCACCAACCTCATAAACCAGAAAAGGGGACCCAATGAACATGTAGCCTGGAAGCTGGAACTGGATTGGTATAGGTAATTGTCACCGCACAACGGACTACGGCTAGACTGTCCAGAACACTGATAGTCAACGGTTGTGGTTTTCCCAGAAAACTATTATACAACCCTGAGAACATGAGGACAAACGTGGACAAATTGATGCCTATTAGCGAAGACATTCCCTCATAATTGGACACTGGCTGCAACTTGTAGGCGATAAACCAACCAATGCTTTATTATTATTAACGTGTTCAGTGGTGTAGATGTGCTAAATTATCAGTCTCATACCACAGACTAAAACGCTTTTAAACAACAATATTAAGAAAAGTATATTAAGAAGGAATATAAAATAGAGTGCGAAAAAGGGCTTTCATTGTACCTCTATAAGTAAATGCGAAATGCACAATTGGGATTAACTTATTATATAAATGACTTTATTAATAACATAAAAAAACAAATTTATAATAAATCAATTAAATTCCCTTCCAAAATTTGAAACATATTTTTAACTAAAACTCAAACTTTGGAAATCGGGTATTGAAAAGAACACAATAATTCCAGTTTTTGAAAATTGAAACATGTTATATTTAAAGCAATGAATCTCAAATATATTTTTTTTTCTAATTGTCATAATAAAGTACCCATGTTATCCAACTGTCGATTTGTTCAGGAGAACTTTGTTCTCTTAACATATCGACAATGTTTCAAGCCAGAATACGCGAGAATTGTATGGAGAGGTCTACTTTTTTCACGGCTTTTCCAACTTTGAAGTCAAAAAACACCAACTTAGAGGCTTTGCAGCATATATGTTCCATACACGGATTTACTCAGAATTCGGAGTAGAACATTTCGTGTGTCTGTGTGTGTGTGTGTGTGTGTCTGTGTGTCTGTGTGTGTGTGTCTGTGTGTGTGTCTGTGTGTGTGTGTGTCCGTCCCCCCCTTATAACTTTTGATCCGCTCAATTTACAGAGCCTAAAATTTCAGAATATATAAACAGTTACAGGCCTACAAAACTTTTATACTCGGAATTTTGAATTTTTGTTTCAGTCAGGGGTTATCAACTTTTGAATTTTTATTTTATTTTTCCATATATCTCAGAAACCATAAACGCTAGAACGCTGAAAATTGGTACAAACATAGACAAATACAAAATCTCAAATAATTTTTTTCAAAAAAATTCCAGGGTTTCTCAAACATTTTTTATTAAGAAAAATTTTTTTTTTATGATAAATTTATGAGTTTGACTGCCTATATTTCCAAAACTTTTACAATTATTGAAAAAATCCGAAACACCCCAACTAGATAATTTAATTTTCTATAAAAAATATTAACATTGTAGTAGAAGATCTCAATTTTTTTTTAACAATTTTTTTAAAAATTGAATTTAGTGACGACATCGCTTCATACATTTTGTATGGCAGTCGCCTATACACAATATGTAAGAAGACTTAATAGTTTGATACTTCATCTCCAAACATACATACATACCATCATGCTATTTGCATATTCTGGGTAGGAAAAAGGATCTTCCTCCATACTATCCTATCTTGACATACATACCTACATATGTTGTATAGAAAACAAAATATCTGAAAATATTCAATAATTTGTATCTATGGGTTTATAGTTTGGTACATATTCTTCAACTATACATACTATCGCTATCGACAGTTGGATCTCATGTGTTACATGCAATTAGTTTAATAATTAAAATAAATTGTGTTTTATCATTACGTTAACATCACATTAAATCGCGTAGGTATTTCATTTGTTTAAACCAAAGACCTTATTCACTAAAGTAATTAAAAAGTCTTTGGTTTAAACTTTTATTTGTAAAAAACATCCAAACTGTATAGGTATATATTTTCCACATTTCACAAAATTTGAATATAAGTAACGTCAAATGTGGCTATTGATTAGTAAAAAAAACATTTATACTAAAATAATAATGATATTTTATCAATAATATAGTAGACAAGAAATATTCAAGAATAAAATGTAGTTTTAAATATTGCAACAGATCTTCCCATTTTTTATTCATTTTTATATAACTTTACACATTTGTTCGTACTCGAATTTTGCAATTGATTTTTATCAAAATTTTGTATATTATACAAACTTGCTCACCTACCTCTCAAATAGGTCATGTGTATCGTAAGCTAGTAAAATTTTGATATTTTATGTTTATTTTTAATGTTAAGTGACTTTCTATTATTTGCTACTGTTCATAGTGTATGTTTTGTTTATATTAAGTTTGAGTGTTCTATGAATACAATTATGGCACACATCATAGAATATTGTTTGAATGCCTAACTAATTAAAAAAAAACTTGGTGAATTTTTTATGCATTAATATCGTTTTACAAAAGATTATTTTTTTACTGTATTTGAATTTGTTTGCTGTATGAAACAACTGCGTTTGGTATTATGAATGTAAGCAATCTTTGGACTACCATGATTTTTTTTTATTCTTTATTTTTCACTGGTGTAGGTAGGTCCTATAACAATATAAATAACACCAATTCACCACAGTATCTTAAGAAAAACGTTATTTTCTTGTCAAATCACAGTCTGCTTATTTGATCTGCTGATCGTACCACACAAGCTATTCTCTTTCAGGTCCTCTTTTGAAGAAGCAAGACTATGGAACACCTTAAGTGATGATATTAAGTCTTCTCAATCGATTCAGCTTTAAACAAAAAACTATAAGAAATGTTTAATGACTCTTAATTGAAACTCCTTTCCCATACTCTCTGACATCCCACAACATCTATCTCCCTCCTTTCTTTGTTTTATTTATTTATTTATATAACACTTTTTTGTACATACGTAAAATTACATCTAGTACAAATGGCGGACTTATTGCCTGGGGCAATTTCTTCCAGTCAACAATCTGAGATCAAAAGTACATAACATAGTTACGGCATATAGGTACATAATAACACAACCAGTAAGACAGCAAAACAAAAGTGAGAAATTACACAAATTCAGAAAGGAGAGGAAAATGAGAAAGGGAAGGGAGAGGATGAGGAGCAAACAAACGGGATGGAAAGTGAAATTGGGATATGTGTTCGTTATGGAATTGAGAGGAAGAGTGAGCATAGACGAGATTTGAAAATTGGAAGTGATGTGGCAGTTCTAATATCAAATGCTAAATTGTTCCACAGCCGGGCAGGATGAATAGTGAAGGAAAATGAATAATATTCTGTAACGTGAGGTGGGATGGCAAGGGTTCTTTCTTCTCTAGACCGAAGTAGGAGTCCATGAGAGGCCAACGGTTGAAATCTTTCTTTCAGATATGCGGGGGCATACGGAATGTTTAATACATTAAACAGGAGGCAGAGGGTGTGCTGATCTCGACGCAGATTGAAAGCCATTTAAGTTGTTTGCGAAGATTCGATATATGATCGTACTTACGGAGGTTAAATATGAATCGTATGCAGACATTTTGTAGACGATCTAGTTTGTTAAGATGTTCTTGATTGAGATCTAAGTAGCAAATGTCTGTATAGTCAAGAATAGGGAGAAGGAGAGTTTGTTGCTGTGATCTTACATTTAATAATGTTACTTGCATATCTTACTGTAGGTTTTTTGTAATAGGTTAAATGTACCTACCACGTCACTATTTATGGCCTCACCTTGCTTTGGTTGGTTGGAAAAAACTAATAAAACCGCCATTGAACATAGTATTTTACATGAAGGAAATAATGTGTGCAATTTCAAAAATTAATAAATTTGTTTGTTATTTATTTTGAAAAATGCCAAAGTGCACTTCGACACCGACATCGAGTCCCAGCGTGATGATTCCACTACACCCCTGTTTATGTTTTCCGTGTAGGAGATTCAATTTATGAAAATATGCGGGCATTTTATATTTTTTTTATTATTTAATACCGCTCTCCTGTCCGTTCTTGTTCTCTTTTAATTGCATAATTGCACGTAATAATCGGGTTGATAATTGGACCCCTGCGTGCTTTTGATTGGTAATAAGTACATAGATGGAACTGTTAAGATTGACAAAATGGGACCCCGTAATGGGATTTCAAAATGGCCGAGTTTTAATGACATGCTCACCCGATGCTTTAGGTATGTATGTCGATACGCATGATATTATATGTAATATTACCGCTTAAAACGTAACAGGTATATTAAAAAAAAACTTAATAGTTGGTCAATCCCACCACCATTTGCTTGAAAATTGATTCAGTGATCTTGATAAAAAATTACAAAACGTTCTAAAATTTCTCGCAGAATTGTGGTCAGAACAAGATTTAACAACGAGCAAAGTATGTATTTAGAAATAAATATCCAAGGTATGGTCAAGTGTATTGAGGATTTATCTTAATATGTATATATATATATATATATATATATATATATATATATATATATATATATATATATATATATATATATATATATATATATATATATATATATATATAAAAATCTCGTGTCACGATGTTCGTACACGTTAATCTACAAAACTGTTCAACCGATTTCAATGAAATTTTCTAAATTTATATAGTTGGTTCCGGATTGAAAGATAAGATAATTTTGGACCCGAAAGTTGGCGCTGTTATTTTATTTTTTCAACATTTTTTTTTATTTATTTCTCATTTAAAAATACATATAATCACATGTTTTGTACATATAATTAACATGTAGGTACAAAAGTCTTCATATAAAACGGTCTACAAAAAAGGCGATCTGTAGCAGAAAAACTGCAGAAAGTCTGCCCGGGTCCACTAGTAATATTATATAATGTTAATAAATACTTGAATAAGAAAATAAAAAAATATAGTTATATAATATTATCTTTTTTAATATCATATATTTATTATCTTTTTTAATTATCATCCACGAATCACAGAAAAGACATATGAACATTGATATATACCTACGAACCATTTTTCAATCCTGTATGGTTCGAATGGGTTGTTTGGAAGGGCCTGACAAGGAAATAAGTCTGGTCTTTCTTAGTTTGTAAGTATCCACCCTCAAGGGGGCGCATGTTGTCGCTTTACGCTTTGTAATTTATTAAAAATATAAGGTTACTGTCAAAAATCTGGGTATGCTATTTATTTACAAGAATATAATAACATAATAAAAAGTTATAGAATATTTTGATTCTATAAGTAGTAATGATGGAATATCAAATTGAAAAATGGGTTCGCTGGTAGCAGGCGCTCTCTTAAATTAAAAAAAACTCAACTACCCAAAAATCTCGAAATAAATTTCTTTTTCAAAAAAAAATATAATACCTACTTCATTTGAATCATTAGGTACTTATGAAACATTTCAAGTCCCGACCTTGGAATAATCTATTATTATGATGCAGTTTTATATTTCGTACTAGCTTTTATGTCCCGCCGTTGACCAAGAATGTAAATTAGTGAAGGAATAAGCAATCGTTTATATACCTACATAATATTGTCACACATAATTTTTTTTAACCGTAGTATGAAAAGTAGTTTGAAATTTAATTGAGTTTAAGCGGTGTAAAATCTTAAAGTGATGGCCACAATCCATTTGCTTTTATATATAAGCACATACAATTTCTGCACGCATGGACTATGGGAAATGATTTTAAATATGACTTATTATAAAAAGACAACGTCGTAAAGAGTTTGGATTTGGCCACAACCCCTATTTTTATATATTGTCATCGAACGCAAATAATGTGTTTTAAATATTTAGTAATTTTGGATGTTAGGAAATGGTTTAAAAATTGATTAAACAAAAGTACTGAAAATATTCTAGTGTTGGTCCCATCCCATTCGTTTTTATATTTTTCGTCAAGTGTGCATATAGTTTATTATAGTTTTGCACAATAAAACTGATAGACTTAAAACTGACACATAAGTCTACATTACAGAAGAAGAAGACTTAAGCTATGTTAAATAGTTTTTAATATGAATATAAACGTTGTGAAGATCCAGCAATGGCCACAACCCCGATTTTTTATATATTGTCATCAAAATGAATGTGTAGTTATTGAAAATTAAGCAATATATGATGATATAATAAATGGTGTAAATTTGATTGAACAAAAGTAATGAGAAGATTCTAGTGTTGGTCACATCCCATTCGTTTTTTATGTATTTTCATCAAGTATGCATGTTGTTTATAATATTTCGTTACAATAGACTATTAGACATAAAACTAATCCAAAAGACTAAATAAAAAAAGAAGTAGAAGTATAAAACTATAACAAATAGTTTGTAATAAAAACTGACCCAATGGTCTACATAGAAGATGAAATAGAAGAATTACACATAAGGAAATGTATTATATAAAAAACTGACCAAAATGTCTTCATAAAAGAAGAAGAAGATGAATTGAACTATAGGAAATATTTTATATAAAATTCACTCAACATCTACATAAAATAAGAAAACGAAGAATTAGACTAAAGGATAGTTTGTTTAAAAACTAACCAAAAGGTCTACATAAAGGAAGAAGAAGACGAATAAGACTATAGGAAATTTTTTTTTATAAAAACTCACCCAAGGTAATAAATTAAGAAAAAGAAAAATTAGACTATAGGAAATAGTTTATTTATGAACTGTCCCAAATGACTTCACAAAAGAAGAGGAAGAAGATTTAAACCCCAAGAAATAGTTTGTAGAAAAAATCACCCAAAGGTCTAGGTACATAGAAAAAAGAAGAATTTCACTATAGGAAATAGTTTGTAGGTATATTGAATGTGTATTGTAGTTAACCTAAAATAGTTTAATAATTTTCCTATACAAAATCAGTATATTCTTGGTTTTTAAGTAGTAAGTATTAGGTATGTATGTAGGTACCTACCTACAATAATGTTCTAAATTAATTCGAATTCGATTTATAACAAATTTTATTTGAATATCAGAATGTGTCCGTTACCATAGTAACCATGTTCCAACATGTGAAAAATATCAAATGTTATGGAGACATTTTTTGAATATGTAGGTACCTACATTGGTTTGTTCGATGCCATAAAAATGAAAATTGTCAGAAAAATCAAATATTTTTAACAAATTATGCAATTTTATTACGCCTATATCTTTACTAATAATAAACAGACTTTTACAATATATGTCTTAAAACTTGCTGTAATGTCTTGTGTTTCATTTTATTATTTCATAATCACATTTATTTCAAAGGTATATTATTTTAAAGAACATATTCATTCGGTAGGAAAATTAAATATCGTATTAAAATATATTAAAATGGCGGGGTTATATGTACATTTGTACAAAACGCTTACTTTAAAAATAAGTTAAACATTATAATTAGACAAAATATTCACCATGTTTTTCACTTAAAAGCTAAGTTATACTTGAAAATATATTTTTTTCGTGTAAATACGTACTTCTAACTTTTAAACTAACAGATATTTGCGTGCAAAATGTACACTTTTTTGACAGATATGACTTGGAAAATTTTGTATGAAAAAAATAATTATTGAAATATCTTTAAAATTCAGCATTTTAATCGCATTATTTTTAGCGTGACACTGCATCAGGTATACTGGTACACGTTCGCACATAAATTAGATTTTTAGATGCTCTTGGTTTTTAAAAGGCGTGAGACAAACACACACACACACACACACACACACTAACATATTGATTGCTTTATTACTTTAGATAAGACATATAATTTAATATAACAAAGATTATTAAATAGCCTTGCTTTTAATAAACATTGCACCTAATCAAAATCACCTTTTCAATAAACAATGCATTTCTCTCGCAGGTGTTGAATCCATCTTGTTATATACATATATATTGTCAACATATCCTTTATCGTTTCCGACAACATTCAATTTTCAAAAGGATTCTTTTTCAATAAAAAAACCTAGAGTTTCATTGTAACGGATATTTTTTTAATCACCACCTCACTAAAAAACGAATCAAGTCCCACCAGACTGCTTGTCGCCTGATCTGACATGGAAGGGTTATAAAAAAAAACTATGGCCAAAGAGATTCCTTTCGAATATTATTCTTTTTATTAATTGTTATGGAATTTTTGTAGTGGAAATAGAACGGACAATGGCCGAAGTTGTGTGAATTTTGTTTTTTATTCAACTTTTGAACGCGGATTTAAAATTAATGACTTTACAACCCAATTCTGACAGCCAATTTTGTATTGTGATATTTTAAATCTGTAATTTATTAAATCACTTTTAAAATAACTTTTCAAACTACTATGCGCCATCTGTGTATTAGTAGCACTTACTTTTAGTAGTACTACTGTATCCGCAATACAAGGTAGTTACTTTCTTGTTTATGCAATTTCTCAATTGATGCCGTTATTGAAAAGAATTATAATCTTTATGTTTAAAATATTTATAGCTAAGTACAACAAGTAAAAAATACTATAAGTAAAAATATATTAAATTCAAATAAGATGATATGGTTTGTTTATTTTATATTTTATATTCTTTATTTTGTATACACACAAAAAATATTTATTAGTTACATACAATTTTTTTTTATAACCTTGTATTACCTATAAAGGTACTAACCGTTTGTTAAAATATCATTAACTATATAAAAACAGGAAATTAATGGAAAGATATTTATTTTGTATCTAAATTATTAATATTAATTTAAATGACCGTTATTATTGAGACATTTAAAATCGATATATTTATAGTATGAGTTTTACTGTGAAATCCAGTAGCTCTTATAAACACTGCTACCGAATAAAATAAGAACGAATGTATTTTAGTGAATTCTTTTGTTCAATATTGTTTGCGAAATAAACAATGTTTCATTTCATAAAAAGTCAGGTATATGAATGACTAGCATATTTATTATGTTTATTCTACACTATGAACAGAATATTATCAACCTTTTGTTTTTCTGTTACATAATAATATAACCTACTCATAATCTTATATCCTACATTATTTATAGGAACAAAATAATATTATGGTAATTTGCTGGTTTCTTGTACGGGGATGTGTTCATTATATTATTATTTCATATTTTTGTTCAATTAATATCTAGCTTTGTACATACTTTGAATAAACAGATGGTTTATTTTTAGTAGTAAATATAGTAGATATTTAAAAACCACGAACAAACAATTAATGATTAATCCTGGCTAACTAATTATTTATGTATATATCTATATACATTAATTATTAATTTTAATCGAGATTGGTAAAATTTTATATTTCATTATCAAATTATAGGTTTGTTGTACCATGATGCAGTAGGTTTTAATTATTTTTTAAAATAATTATTTAGTTTGAAACTTCTTAATCGAGTTTTTTGTGCCCTCTTGAAATGCTTACTACTAAATAAATACACAAATAAATCATATAAAAAGCATATAATGTAATGTAAAGGAAAGTTACAAGCCTTATTTAGCCGGCACTATTATGTACCTGTATAGTTCGATCATGGACCCTTGTACTAGAATATTGTATCTTTGATTTCCTAGAAGTGGTCTTTTAAGAATTGAAGTTCCGAAAGGTTTATCGAATGTTGATCTTGATGAGTTAAGGTATGGTCAACTATAAGGAACTAATAGACTCAACGTCTCCTCATTACTTTCATTTTGTTTTTCTAACTATTAGTTACCTGCATAATATTCATGCTAAGTTGAAAACTATTGAATTTCACTATCATCAAAAAATGGTATAAAAAGAATAACAAATTAATTGAATGATATTTATCAATAATTATCAATGAACACGAAAATGTATATTAAAATTAATAGAGATTACAAAAATCAAATAACTGATTTAGTTCGTATGGGCTGATTGAACTATTATAAATTGATTGTCTTGTATTATCCTCTTATGAATGAACGAATATTTTTTTTCAAAATTGCCTAGTATTGATTAATGATTCCATACTATAAATTTATCCAACTGTCGATTTGTTCAGGAGAACTTTGTTCTCTTAACATATCGACAATGTATCAAGCCAGAATACGCGAGAATTGTATGGAGAGGTCTACTTTTTTCATGGATTTTCCAACTTTGAAGTCAAAAAACACCAACTTAGAGGCTTCGCAGCATATATGTTCCATACACGGATTTACTATTTTAGAATTCGGAGTAGAACATTTCGTGTGTCTGTGTGTGTGTGTGTCTGTGTGTCTGTGTGTCCGTCCCCCCCTTATAACTTTTGATCCGCTCAATTTACAGAGCCTAAAATTTCAGAATATATAAACAGTTACAGGCCTACAAAACTTTTATACTCGGAATTTTGAATTTTCGTTTCAGTCAGGGGTTATCAACTTTTGAATTTTTATTTTATTTTTCCATATATCTCAGAAACCATAAACGGTAGAACGCTGAAAATTGGTACAAACATAGACAAATACAAAATCTCAAATTAGTTTTTTCAAAAAAATTCCAGGGTTTCTCAAACATTTTTTATTAAGAAAAATATTTTTTTTATGATAAATTTATGAGTTTAACTGCCTATATTTCCAAAACTTTTACAATTATCGAAAAAAGCCGAAACACCCCAACTAGATAATTTAATTTTCTATAAAAAATATTAACATTGTAGTAGAAGATCTCAATTTTTTTTTAACAATTTTTTTAAAAATTGAATTTAGTGACGACATCGCTTCATACATTTTGTATGGCAGTCGCCTATACACAATATGTAAGAAGACTTAATAGTTTGTTACTTCATCTCCAAACATACATACATACCATCATGCAATTTGCATATTCTGGGTAGGAAAAAGGATCTTCTTCCATACTATCCTATCTTGACATACATACCTACATATGTTGTATAGAAAACAAAATATCTGAAAATATTCAATAATTTGTATCTATGGGTTTATAGTTTGGTACATATTCTTCAACTATACATACTATCGCTATCGACAGTTGGATCTCATGTGTTACATGCAACTAGTTATATTAAATTGTGTTATAAGAATCTGGAAATATATTATGAAATAATTAATTCTGCAATAAGAGCAAATGAAAAAATAATTTAGAAAAAAATCTTTTGTGACATTCACTCAAATGTTGTGAATTTGGTCGAAGAATTATGAACGCAAGTGAATGTTGGCGTGGTTATCATATCAAATTTGTCTGAGTGATTTTTTTATTTCAATTTTGGCACATGCAACAAAAATTAAAACATATATTATGTACAAAGCAAAATTATATAGACACCGAAATTCCTACAAAAGCATTGCCCGTGAGTGGGTATACAAAATAAAAAAAAAAAAACATTTTTATATCTACCTAAATATGTATATAACAAATACGTAAATGAATAAAAGAAAAATTATTGGACTACACCAAAAAACATACATGGATTTACTCAAAATTCGGAGTAGAACATTTAGTGTGTCTGTGTGTGTATCTGTGTGTCAGTGAGTATATATGTATGTGTCCGTCCGTCCCTTATAACTTTTGATCCGCTAGATTCACAGAGCCTTAAAATTTTATTTATATATTTATTCAAAATCCACAACAATTATACAAAAAAAAATTACAACAATACAATAGTGAAACATAATACAACAAAAATACGAAAAATAGACAATTTAGTATATGTTGGCACTGAAACTGATGTTCGAAAGTATAGAAAATTTTATGCCTACAAAACATGTATACTCATTTTTTTTTTCAGTCAGTTCTTAAATATTATCACTTATAACAAGAGGGAAAAAAAACAAAAATGATATAGGTACAAAATTAAAACAAGTTCATTGAACGAGACAAAAATATATCAGGCGACTCACATCCTGCAAAGGATTGCAAAGGATTGCAAAGGATTTTTTCTCATAAATTGAACAATAATTATTACTCCGTTATTTGAATGATATAAGAGTATTATATGTATATGATACAGTATTATATTCAACATTACCAAATCATATTTATTACATAATTATATTACGTTAGCTACATATACTACGTGGATGTGATTATTGAATAATTATCTTCAAATTAATTTTGTCAGGTTCGATCGCCGATAGAGAAATGTAATAAGGCCCCGATCAGCTTTTTTTGTACAATCTAACAAGACATGGATGCGATTCTAGGAAGAAGACCAAAATTGATTCCCCGAAATCAATGCGCGTCGCTTCCTCCTCCAATAGTCGATTTAACAAAGACCATCGTCATTATTGATGGATTGAACATTAAAAATCATTGCCAGCACATGTGCCAGCACTTAGATCTTTATTAATCATTTTAAAAATCATGTCAAAATGATGATTGGAACAGGCAAACTTAGTTTATCGCCCACTCAATAATTTATCTTGTTACCTTAAAATTGTTTATAAGTTGATCTCTTCTCTATAAAATTAATTTGCAATGATGCATAATATAACATACACTGTGTTTAATTTGTGTTTTCTTTATTTTATGTACAGTAATTTCATATTTGCTTACCCATTAAATGGTATAGAATGTGGATAATCGATGAAGGTAAAATATTGCGAATTAGTTTTTGTAAACAAATTAATATAAAATAATAACCGAGAATCTAGACCCTGACACTGAAGTTAAACGCAGAATAGAATCCCGATCGACACTGAAGTAAAATACAGAATAGAAACCCGATCGGCATTTTACAAAATGAAAAATCGTCTCCTCGACGGCAATATCAACTTAAAGGTGAAACAAAGAATGGTTAAAGAGTGTTATGTGTTGTCAGTTCTGCTTCATGGGAAGGAGGCGTGGACTCTCAAAGTAAATATTATAAACCGCCTTGAAACATTTGAAATGTGGATCCACCGAAGAATGCTAATAAGAATATCGTGGACTGACATGGTCAGTAACACTGAAGTTCTACGTAGAGCCAGCAGCAAAAGAGAATTATTCACCAATAATTCAGCTCCGTAAAGTGTTGTACTTCAGCCATATTCTGAGAGGTGAAAAGTATGCCATCCTTCAGCAGCTTTCCTGGCTGCGAAACATCCGGTATAAGAACTGTGGAGGACCTGTTTCATACTGCACAGGACAGGGAGGCTTTCTCTATGGTGGTCGTCAACATCGGGAAGACCTGATATGACACGAGAAGAAAAAGAAGAAACAAATTAATATGTATAATTATAAAAGTTGTTGTGTCCATATATGTATGTATGTATGTATGCTGGGGATCAAAACGGCTCACCAACTGAGCCACGGTGGTCGGCATAATAATCACTTATTGTTCAATTAATTCTAATTTCATATATTTTTTAAAATTTTCAAAACCCTTCGATGTACTCAATATATATCAAGTTTTAAAATATTAATTTGGAATTATTATAAGGTGATGATTTTGACACACTTCGTCATCAAAACAAATTATTAAAACAACCCATTTTTTTAAAGTAGGTACCTATCGCAAAAAGATAAAAATAAACGAAGAAAAAATATAGCCATGTAAATCAATGTTGTGGTACTAGATAAACTGAGTAGGTATTTGTATTTTTCACGATATGTTTGATGGGTGAAGAAGATGTTATATTTTGGAAATACACTCGGCATACTAAACATAAACATATATTTCTCCCTTATCAATGTATGGGTTATATCCGCAATGGATCGATAATTTGCCAAAACTGAAAAATATAAATGATCGACTAAAATTTATATATTGTACACTTTATTCAAAAAAATATGATCCTCAAAGCAATATTTTGAATATCTGAAACTATGCATTTTAAAATTTATGTATAAATAAATATATTCAATGAAAAAATTAACCTCTATTATACATATATTTGAAAACAAATAAATAGCCAGAACAAATCGATAGATTTGTTAATATTTAAAATATATTTTAATATGTACTATTAATCGATTGAGGCAAAGAAATAAGCAATAGCAGTAATATCGCCACCTAACCTTATAAATTTACTTACCACATTAATAATCAATTTATAAGATGATAAGTAAATTGGTATGACCGAGTTTAATTTGCAGAATTTCGTCAACAATTTAACTTTGTACAATTTTCTTTGTTTGCATAAATAAAATAGAAATGATTATTTCTAGGAATAGTTATTTGTCTAACGTTTAAATTATTGTCATTGAACATACCTGTCTCAAAAGCAAATAAGATAGGTATAACAATAAATAACATCAAAAATGAACACAGCACCACAAAAAATATCAATTAGTATAAACGTAGAGGTTTTAAAAGAACAGATTCTAAGTAGCTTTTCACAGTATCGTTTAACATATATAATTTTATAATAATTTGATATTCACATTATTCAAATACATATTTTTTTTTTGAAAATTAAAATGTGTATATTATTACTTGGAAAATTATTTTGTCTTCTAGAACTTCTTCTTCCAGAACCTATACACATGATTATTAAAACAACATGTTACAAATATTAAGATTATAAAAAATATGAAATAATATAGAATAGCAAAAAAAAAACATAAACCCATCTACCTATATTTGAAGGTATATAAATATGTACCTTTAATATATGTATCTGCCTATTTTTACTTGATGTTTAGTCGTGATAATATTATGTTTGAATCTGTGGGAAATTAGTTTTTTCCAAGTTTAGATAAAGTGATTTTTATCAAAAACAAGAGAATCCAGTATTCTTTCACAAGTCATATACACTGATTTCATAAGTCATATACCTACCCAATTAATAAGTACATATAAGACATCTTGTAACTGACAAGTTTACGTATACGGTTAAACATTTTTTTCATTATAATCATCATGCTTTCGTATCGAAATTATAATATCTTGTTACATTAAGGGGCCTGAGTCAAGTTGAAAAGGCTTAACGATATCGTCAAACGCTAATTTTTTTTTGTATGGGATTTGACGTTTGATATAGATTTTTTTCTACAATAACAATATCCTTAACCGTTTTTGATTTGACTCAGGGGCATTGATTGCATGGATTTGTAGTTTCATACTGTATTAGGGGAAAGCTCCGTGGATACACAAAACTAATTTTGATCTTAATGAGATAAAAAATAGTAATTGGTATCAACGAAGCTAAGAGCTACAATATGCCTGTATAAGTTTTCCTATTCAAATCTTTAACTCAAAACCTTACACAATTTTTCACAAAATATAAATAAAATTCAAAACAATTCGTTTAAATCAATTGAACAATTAATTTTTCATACGACAAATAACCATATATTTTTTAACTAGTGAATTGTAATGATTGTTGAATAACAATGTGAATTATAATGCTTGTTGAAGTTAAATTCCATTAGTTTTTATCTATCTTCATCTGTGTAGCATTTTTCATTTATTTTCTAAAAGATCATTTGATTCTGAAGTGTGTTTCATTACTGTTTATTGTTAGATTTAATATTGAAGATCACCTGTAGTGTGAAGTCATAGTATGTGCGAACGGTGGTCGACTTCTTATGTATTGAAATCATTAAACCCTGATTCCTAGTAAAATCTCTTCTTCATGAGAATTGGACGGTCTTCAGACGTCGAGGGTACCCTACCAGGAATTGAACCCCAGCTCGGCCTGGTATAAAAACCCAGATTTTCTCCGTCATGAAAACATTTAAACAAGCAATCTTTGCAAGACATCGTCTTCCACGACGCATTAAAGGATTTGCCAAATTTGTCTTTCAATAGCTCAATAGTGACAATCAACGATTTAAAAGTTCTGTACTAAAACGTAGCCAGCGTATTGCAGTACTGAAGCAATATAATAAGTGCCCTTTTTCTAGTTCAACTGTTTAGAAAATACTCGAAGCTTGTTTCAGTGAAAATGGTTAAGTGAAATATTTTGTGAAAGTGTGAACTTATTTTGAACGTAAATATGGTTAAAAACGATTTCGATTTAAAATGCAATGTAAAAAAATATACTTTTAATAGATAATAATCAACAGCTTTTCAAAAATCTGCCGATATCTTTGAAGTTAAGTAATAATCAATTTGCTTTCGACAGCTCATCAAATAATTAAATGCTATTTAGAACAAATTGATAGAAGCAGCACGCATTAATACTTTTATAATAAAAAATACAATCACGCGTATCAAATAGTCGCTTATTATTAAATTCAATATTTAAACACAAGTTTTATTCATTTATTCGTTTAAATACATAACTTATTTATTCACACAAAGTTTACAAAGCTCTTTTAATCAAGTACACAAAAATATTTACACGGTAACATAATGTACCAATGTTTTGGTATACAGATAGATTCAACTAAAACGTTTTATCCAATGATAAAGAAATGAATGTTTACTTGTATAAGTGTGCAAGAACATTGCTATCTCAAAATGGATGCCGAATATAACATTGAGATTATTAATTTCACAATGTCTTACGACTCATCAAACCGTTTGATTTGATTATAAAAAATAATAACATCCGCTCTTGTATCTAAGATCAATAGGTACATGTTTAATATTGGGCTCAGATCAAGAGTTGGTTAAAAAATTTATTTATTTATTTATTTATTTATTTATTTATTTTTTTGTCAACAATTATAAAGGTACATAAAAAAACATTACAGTCAAACATCTCACTAGGGTTGATCATGAAATATTGTTTCATCTTAGTCTTCACCAAATGCAATTTCTATATCTACGAGTAAGTGCAAATAAAATAAAAGGAAACATTGACCATTATCGGACGAATTTTATCTCAATGAATCAAATTTGTTTGAAGTTTAGATAAATATATTAAAATTGAAATTATCTTTGCCCTATCATCTATTATTAAAATTGCGAAAAAATGATTATTTTATTGAATCGAAAATTTAATTGAAGGTTGTAATTTTGTAATTACAACGGTGTTTATTTAAATTATTACATCCATGTATTGAATTTATTTTAATTTATTTAAAACTGTGAATACAACTCAACAAAATCAACCAACACTCACATGTTTTACAATCATTAGTCTATAGTAGTAACAATTTGTCCAAGACCGATTCAATTATGAAGTAAATAAAAAAAAATACATGTAATTTACATAAAAAAATAATCTTTTTTTATTAAATAGGTACGCCTTAACTACACAAAAAAATAATGTGATATGAATTGATGTATTGTTTTCGTATTTATTTTTTTTAGATATTTATAGTACTTTGACTAAACTAAAAAAATGGACAATTTTAAAAATTTAAATTTGAAATAAATATTTATTTTTTGAACTGAATAACTAAATTTTTCTTTGAAATAAAAATTATGAGTTTATTTTCAACTAAAACTATTTCGTATTAAAACTAAAACTATTCACCACAAATTAAGGTATTATTTGGTTTATATATTTTTTTGTTCTTTCAAATAAGATTGAAATTTGTCACAAACGTACATAAGTGAATAAAACGAAATAATTTCATATATATAAAAATTATATTTTTCAAGTGCGATTCGAAATATAACATCAATAATTTTATAAATGTGAGAAACTATCAAAACACAGTCTTTACTTAATATCTTCATTTGTATTTCTGTATTCATTTGGACATTATTTCTGTAATTTTTGATTGGTCCGACTTTCATCTGAGCCCGTACACAGCATTGAATGTAATAATAAAGCAACATGCAAAGTCAATTAGTTTTGCTCCATGGTAGGTTGTTGGATGGAAAGAGGCTGTCTTAAGGTGATTGGACCAACCCAAAGATCTTATATTCCCTTTTCAATATTCATGAACCAATGAGGAGGCATTACCTAAGGCTATGTGTTCACTCCCAACTCATTTACACGACTATGTAATTTGCAATAAATACCTACATTTTGCACTAACATATTATATAGGCAATATTATTAATTTTATGCAATAACCTTACTTACACAAAAATAAACAATTATTTATTATTATGTACCGATGGTTATATGTAATTATTTTGTAAAATACCAAGAATATGTTAAAGTATTTTTCCGTTTTCTTAAATGACCAATTAAGTATATGGACCAGTTATAAATGATCTCGTAACTGAAGTTTAGCAATAATAATTTTACACATATATTTAAGTTAGTATGCAAACCAACTTCAAACTGTAAATAATTATATTAGAAGTTATGAAATGTGTTACTATTTATGTCTTTTAGCCGAGTACGAAATAAATGCATGATAAAAAATAATTATAGGTATTAGTTTCCGGTAAACAACTTATAATTTTCGTCGTAGAACATATACATAAACAGTAACCAAGAAAATTAATTTATTTAAGGAAATAAAAACATTAAGTATCACAAATTTACATTTTAGTTTTGTAAATAAAGTTGATATATATGTGTTGTCACATTATTTCCCATAGAAATGTTACAAAGATAAAACCGACGTGCTTATAGATTAAGATAGATAAAAGTAACAAAATATAAAAGAAATCAATAAATGCTGAAAACATAATAAAATTTGCGCTATGTGCACCCCACATGACATATATTAACGAAAAATCAACAGTATCTTTTACATAAAACCAAAGATATATTAATAAAATGAAAGTTAAACAGAGAAACTAATAACAAGTTTGCACTATTGAACTACTTATATATATTTTTTTTATTGACAATAACATCTCAATAGAGACGAAGTTTGGACATTATAGAAGAACCGGGAACTCACGCACCTACAGGGCTTACGACCTGTCATCGGCTGGTTTACGTGATCACCTTATGCGCTTGCGCAACGTTCACCAATTATGCCTTTATTGAGTTCCCTTATCAATGTAATTTTTGAAAGTTCTATATATCCTGATTTTTCCAAACTTCGTCTCTATTGAGATGTTATTGTCATTAAATATATCATTTGACTCCCGACAGGGAAAAAAAACAATGTTTGCGTATTAGCAATTAAAAAAATATGTACCTATTCGATTTACTTATATATACTTTATATTTACAAAAATACAAAATTACCTTTATTAAGTACACTGATAAAGAAATACTAAGACATACACACACATACGTACACATTCCTACCTAGAGAAAAGTATCATAATACCTACATCAACAATAAAGTTTTAAACTTGAAGTATAGAAATTAACGTTTTAATTGAAAAGAGATATAAGTAAATTTTTATATTGTTTACAACAAAAAGGTGTACTTAATTGCATGTTATTAATAAAATCACTGTCGGTATTCGTGGCTCAGTTGGTTGGGTATCTGAATGCTGATCCACTTCTCGGGATCGATTCCAGATGGAGACATAGTTCTTAATTGTGTTTTCAGTCTGGATCTATAACCAGAATGTTGCAACTTGTTTTTGGGTGCGAGTTAGTTGCCCGAGAAGAAATCTGCATATAAATAAATTAGACCTCGTATAAAATAAAATAAAGATGCTCCTTGGAGCGATGGATTAAGTAAATACCCGATTCCATAATTGTTCTCACGTATATGAATCGACTCTGTAGTGTTGTATCCCCCGGGAAATTAATCGTTATTCTGGAATCAAAACCATCCCTGTTTACCCATATCATGGATATAATTATCATATGGACTTCTATAACATCTCTAGATATTGTAGAACTCCATAAGATAATTATATCTAAGATATGGGTAATCATGGATGATATTAATTCCGCCGGTTGACCAGACTTGCCCCCCAGGATTGAAAAATAAACTATTGTGTTTTAAATATTAACTTAAAAAATTTACGGGTATGTACTTTTGTTAATGTAATTCAATAAACCCTATTTACATTGAATTATGATAAAAAGTCCATTTTGTTTATTTTTCAGATTGAGTATTCGTCTTTTAAATTATTGAGGTTGGCCAATACAAATTGCTTTCTAGCAATAGTTGTTATACATTTCATATCAAAATAGCAAAGCATAGTTAAAATTTCTAATAATTTAATTAAAAATAAAATTATACAAGAATTTTAAAGAATAGGTTAATAAGTTAGGTACTCGGTTGATTTGAGTTCCGTTTTGAATCTCAAATTATGGTTTTGATTCCCACCGACATGGTTTTGATACCGAATTTTTGCAGTAGTTACCTAATTTGTTTATTGCCTTTATCAATTTATTTAGAAAGATTTGGGTATCGTTTGTCACTATCGTTTATGTCTCTTTCATTTACTCAAAACATATGCAATCAAGGAATTTAACACCATTTACCTACTTGTAAATGTCTATTTTTAATTATAGTCATTAAATATTTTAGAATTTAATTCAGAAATTGACATACACATGATTAATTTATTACATTTTTGTGTACAAAATAATGTATTTCACATAAGAGCATACACATATTAAAATGGATATTATTTGGATGGGTGGATGGCAGAACGGTTAGCGCGCTGGGTTAGTAATCCAGTGGTCGCGAGTTCGAATCCTGCCTCGACCGATCTCGTTCACCTATAGGACAAGCATTTATGCTTAGTTTAGGGAACGTAGGAAGATGTATATGTACTTGTTTAACAAGGACATATTCATTTTTTATAAAAAAAAAAAAAAAATAAAAAATCTTTGTACCTATAAATAACTATAGGATATTGCACGGTAGGTAAAATAAAAAGAAATAAAAAAAAAAGTTTTTTTTGGTCAGAAATCTACTTTATACAAAGTATTCTCGGTGAGAGCACATATAATTTGTATAAATAATAAATGTCGAAATAATTAAAATACATTAAAAAAATTGTTATTTAGTTATTTTAGAAAACATAAAAATTTCCTATATATTTAGGTATCATGAGGATTGATGCTTTGAGTATGAAACTCTACGGAACCTTGTCTTTTAATCCTACTGTCGATTTGTTTAAGACAATTTATTTTTCTCAACATATTGACAGTTTAAGAGACATTAGAAGGCTATATAGTATATTTAGAAAATCTTTTCCCAGTACCCTCAAAAGATACGTCTTTAATCTTTAGTCTTTATTCTAAATATACTTTTCTTGTAAAATTAGTTTTAGTTTAACCCTTTTTTAATTATTTATTTTAAGTAGGTAACTAAAAAACTACAAGGCCAATGAAGTAGATTTTTACTTCAATCGAAAGAGAAATATGAAAATATACCGGATAAGGTTTTTATTATTATAATATTTTTATTACTTTTCTTGCTATTGCAAGGAGCTCAATTTTTCATTTTATTAAATACCGAAAAACGCCGAAACACCTCAACAACTTAGATTAAGTTAATTTTCAATAGTCAATTTAATTTTCATGTATGTGTGTGAAATATGTTAAAAAAACATTATATTCTGACGTAGGTATTTGTGTTTTATTGTCTATAGGTATTTCCATTTTTTTGAAGATCTAAAAACGGCGAATCGACCCAATTATATAATTTAATTTAATATTTAATAATTATATATTATAGCACTAGATCTCAAATTTTTCAAACAATTAAAAAAAAATATTTACAAAATTAGAATACAAAATATCTACGGCACTTTTATACATATCATCAACCTGTTTATAGGTATATTTGGAGTAGGAAAAAAGGTATATTTACTTTATCATCTTTAATCGCTCTTAAATAATAATAAATATAATCAATATTGTTTTAGCAAAAAAATCATCTGTTTAATAGTTCATTTCTAATGGACGTGGAATAAGATGTTGATTTCATTCATAAAAAAATGTGTAGGTAAAGAATGAATATCTCCTTGAAAAGAACACAGGCATGCTTGCGCTATATAAACATTGGCTACTTAATTTAAAAAATAATTTATTGTTACTTTTTTTGTAAATATGTATTTGTTTTTTTTTTTAATTAAATAAGTAGGTATTTATTTGATAATTTTTTTTAACTTGTTTTGCATTAGGTACACTAATTAAATTACGAAGAGTATTTTATTCCCATACGAAGAGTATTTTATTTTTAAAAGAATACAAAAAAAAAATTATTAAAATCGATTACGAAATTCAATTTCATTTCATTCCATTTCAGAACAAGAAAGTTTTCTGTAATGAGACATTCAAAGTAATATCTCGGTGAGCCACCTATTAAGAAATGTCAAAAACTTAATGGTGGCTTATCTAAGTTTAGAACCACTATGATAATGCTTGTGGTGTTTCATTGCGGTTATTGTAGAAAACTGTAATAAATTCTAGTATTACATATATTTTTAACGAGGTTTAGTCAAGTGAAAAATATTATTTTTTAAAGATGTAGAGCAAAATAAAATTAGTCGACATTTTATTTACATAGTTAACAATTTTTCTACCTTCTTTATAGGAAGTCAATTAAGTTTCGACGTTTTTCAACAGATGACTATTTTTAATACGTACCTTTTTACTTGCTTCTTACTGAATAAGAAAAACAGGTCAAATAATAATTTACCTACTTAAGTAAAACAGGTACCTACTTATTCACATTTTCCTAATTTTATTAAAATGTTGTTTCCTACTTAATTATCATAGCATTTAATTATGTAAATTTCGACTTACATTTCTAGAAAGATGTTGTCTCATGTATAGGTACAATTGTATGTACCTAAGTACATGTTTAATAAATAAATTCTAACACGTGTTAGTAATTTATTATTTAAGGAACCTAAGTAGATCGTCGTCCCTTTATAAGTAGGTATGTAGGTTGTAATAATTAATGTGCTTATATTTTTCGTAGTTTAATTTACCTATAGATCTACACACCAACCATGTGTACCTAACTATATTTTTTTCAGTGGGTGAAAACATCAATATTGCGTAGGTATGTATGTAAGTATTCACCTCTAGGTAAGTATGTAAGTATATACTCTATAAATATATAAAGAATATATTTTTACTTTCTTAACAAATATATTTATTTATTAATTTACCTAGTATAATATTTTTATTTAATTATCTAGATATTGTATTATTTGTTTTTTATTTTTGTTTATTTATATTATGTTGTATAACTTTTATATTTTTTATACCATGCTGTGTAACCACTTTATTTTTAATTCATGGTAAGAGGCGTAGAGCCGTATAAATAAATAAATAAATAAATAAATAAATGAATAAATAAATAAATAAATAAATAAATAAATAAATAAATAAATAAATAAATAAATAAATAAATAAATAAATAAATAAATAAATAAATAAATAAATAAATAAATAAATAAATAAATAAATAAATAAATAAATAAATAAATAAATAAATAAATAAATAAATAAATAAATAAATAAATAAATAAATAAATAAATAAATAAATAAATAAATAAATAATAAAATACCTACATGTTGGTAGGTAGGTACTTGAACTGTTAATAATTGATATAATAAATTATCTTATCTACTTAATACATACATTTGAGCTTTTAATTTTCATATATCTACTTATAGCTTCGGTAAGTAGGTAGGTACCTACTAACTCAATTGTTATATTTTTTAATTGGCAATACGTATTACCCATTAAAAAAAATATTTTCATAGAGCTCAAACATTTTTAACTTTTATCATTGTTTTCGGGTGTTCCGCATAAGACGTAAAGACCTAGCTGATCGAAAATACAACAGTTAAAAAACATATAAAATATTTTGGCAGTGAGGTTTCACCACCCATTCTGAATTAGGTGTGACGAGGCCGATGTGTAGAAATACACGGTTGTGACATGCTTCCTTTTATGTGGTAATGCACACTGCACACACCTGTCGCTGGCTGTCCAATATTGAAATTATGATATATTGATTACTGATGTAGGTATAAATTCATGTCATTAGGTTAATTTTATAATTGTAATTTTTTATATTTTTTTAATTTTTATAACTGTATAAAATTTAAAAAAAATATTGTTGAAAGCTGTGGAGGAATAATTTATTATTTATTCAGTAGTTGTAATAAAATTGATATTTTGAAGAGTTATCAACATCGTTTTTTTATTGGCTTATATTTGACCATTCCAACCCCGATTACGAATTTTAATTTAGAACTTACTTACCTGTCGCCTGCATACATTTAAAATATCGACTATTGCCATCAAAGAACTTATATACTTATTATAAAGTCTTTAGATGCCATAGAGACCCTTCCCACCGCTATTCTCCTGATTCTCCGTTACAAAGGAAGGTTCTTAGCAATAAGCATATTATAAACAATGAAATTTAGCCAAGTGAAATTTAGCCGGCATTGACCAAAATTTCAGCTTATTTATGGCCGGACACTAGTAATAAGTATATTAGGTTATACAAGAACTCAATTGACAGCGTTAAAGTAACAAGATTACTCTAATTTATATCACGTATATTGGTCAAGTGTTGCTATATCAATTTTCTAAGAGAGGCCGCAAAGTAAATTTATATCTTGTCATGAATTATTCAATCTTATTTGTAGGGAAACAAAAACGGTTTCTTTAGTTGTGCCATTTTCATCGGGATTTATAAGAGGTATGAACGGAAACCTTCAAAAGGAAAACCTAACGAACCCTAAAGGCCGGAAGGTCTTTTTCTGTTTTTCAATCCACAAACAAACCACACAGCCGCGGAATACGGAACTCGGTCCAAATTGGGTAGGAGCCTCCCGTTGAGTATTCCAAAGAAAAGGTAATTCCGCAGTTTGATTTATTGGAGTGTATGATGCCTCGGGCCTTTTTGGGATGAAGAAAATTGGTGTTCTGCGTATATAATAATATGAATGTAGCCTTTTTTGACACTGCAGGAGGCATATGTCTCAAAAGTACCTACAAGCAAAATCCTTATCATCATCAGTGTTTCGTTGGATGAAAAAATATTTTAGATGGACAGGTGATCAAATTTAACTAGGTAGGTAGCACTTTTTATTTTATTTTGTATTTATTTTATCTATAATTTTTGGAAGACTAACAGCTATACCTCCATTAGTGATATATTTGATATAATAATTTAACACCAATAAGAAGCCTGATGATTTTTGATAACTTTCTTTGCTTCATTAAATGTAGGTACCCATGTTATTTAGATATTAGTGAATATTTCATATAAACCCGATCAAGAGTCGTATGAGATAATCTATTTTGAAACCTGTCTCTTGAAAAACCTTTAAAATAGTCTGACTCTATGTACATTGGACGGTGTTTTGGGAAAATTTAAAAACCTCAGTGATTGAAGATCCTGTAGAAGACTAAACAAGGTCCACTACAGGATCCTGTAGAAGACTAAACAAGGTCCACTACAGGATCTTCCACGCTTTCCATCACGACGAAATTCTCAAGATCATCAGGATCCCTTTTGGGAATATATCCAAAATATTGAAGGAATTCGTAATATCCGTTAAAATAATAACGTTTATGTTAAAGCATCATCGAACTATGGTGGTAGGTATTTCACAATCTAAATAAGAAAATACAATAACCATATTTTTACCGTTTGCGAAAGGAAGTGAATTTGAAAATATGTGTAGAGTAGGGTACGAATAAAAGTGTATAAGAGTGGGTTATAAATAAATGTAAAGTCTATCCCCGCAAGGAAACTAACCCTTGTAATATATTAAGATGAAGGTAGGTACTTCCTTGTACATTGTACACTCTTACAATGTTGTATAAGTAATATTACTTACACGTCTCAGCCGGAACATAATCTTTCCATTAATCCTCTTCCATTCTTACTAAGCTTATTATACTGATTCTAGGACCAACCTTAAGTATTATAATGTGAGTATAGTATTGACGAAATCAATTTATGTTTACCTACTATAATTTCTTTAAATTTATAATTTCCCAAGTGAGTGGAACCGCGTGGAGAAAATATGATGTCACTATTGCATAAGGCTTTCAATACCAAACTAAATTTAAATATTATTCAATCCTTTAATTCGAATTCGCTTCCCAACTTTATTCGAATTCTGCTAAAAACCTTTATGAACATAAATCAAAATAACACCATCATCATCACTGGCACTACAGTTCCCTATGGACTGTAGACCGCCAGTTTTCTCCAATTTATCAGGTCCATTTCTCTGATATCGTCCAGTCTTCTCAACCGATGTAGGTCAGCCTCTACTTCTTCCATTCTAATACCTTTTTTGGGATTCGGTCATCATTGATCCGGCAAACATGTCCATGACAACGTATCGCTGAATATTAATCAATTATAGTAAATTATTTTCATTATACATAACCTCAAAAAAATATTTTCGGCCCTTTGAGACAGTACCCAATATTCCGCTCCACATGTTAGGAATGGTCGGTGAAGAGTTTTGTATATAAGGACCTTAGTATGTCGCGATAGTAGTCTTGACTTGAGATGTTTTATAAGGTTGAGAACGAATCTATGAAAGAAAAATAACTTTTCTTAATCAAAATGTAATACTGAAAAATGTTGCTTATGACGAATTATATTTATATAAAAAAAAATCATGGTTATAAAACATCTTCTGTCTCCGGATGACCTAGATTTTTTGAAAATAATGAAAAAATCATATATTTTCATATAGGCAATAGACATGTTTTTTTTTAAATAAAACAAAGTATGTTTTAAGTACCAATGTATTAATTGATTATGTACATAGCTGTACAGTCATTATTTATGTATTAACTAATTGGGTCAGAAATCTCTTTTGCTCTCAAATTGTAGCATAATACTATTCGATGCTATTTAAGCTTTTACTTAGCTTTATAAATTCAATTACAAATGTTTAATACGTTTAATAGAACATATTTTCAATCCTCGATGAGGAGTATAAATGATACAAGCATTATTGATTTCGCTAGACACAGCCCGCATCCTCAGATGTAACAACTAGTGAAAGCGCTTTTGCTCACATCGTTTATACCTCCTTGTCCTTGTGAAACCTCGCTGTTTAAAACATTTTTGTTATAAAATTTATAAAATGGACTTCAGTGTGTTATTTTTGTTATAAAATTTCTAAAATGGACTTCAGCGTGTTAAATTCAAAAGCCTTCATTTCATTCTGTGGCCTTCACAGATCTTTCACATGATTGCGTATGACAGGGCAAATCAGAATTAATCCTATCCATTATGTGCAATGAATGCACGAAGATCTTCTCTAGACATTTTTTATGCTATCGGTGGTTCAAGTACATTTTACTGCCAATCTATAGGGTCATAAGATATGGCAGCTTTGGTACTTCTTCTTCCTCTTCGGCCCTCTTTCGTCCAGTAATGGACAAAGACCTCTTCCTGAGACCTCCACAGTTCCTAATCCTGAGCAGACCGCATCCATCCACCTCCAGCTACTAGTCATGTAATATATAATCAGACCACCTCGTTAGAGGCATTCCAACACTTCTTTTGCCCGTTCTAGGTCGCCAAAATAGCACTCTCTTAGTCCTTTGGCATTTGAAAATGTCATATTTTATATTTCTGAGCGGTGCGAACTTGCAGCAGCTAATGTGAATATGTGCTTTTCGTGGTCAGTTAAAATCGCTGGTTATAAATATTTCGATTGAGTTAAAACTATTTCTTTGAATCACAGGATTTACTACAGATTTGAGTCCATCTGATAAATATCTGCACAGGTTGATTAAGTTCTATAGGTAACAACAACCACATTATGCATGTATGATGACACTTTATAACGAATAAGGTTGGATCATGAACTGTAAGAATATAAATTTCGTTGGTTACAATCATCAAGAAATATTCCAGCCGAAATAGCTGAAACGTGGTGATACATTTTAAATATGTATGTAGGTAGGTATAATTGATCTGCAAGTATTCAAATCATGAATACTAAGATAAACAAAGTATTTCTGTTGCGATTATCTGGAACTTATCAATCGGTTATTCTTCACATATTCAATTTCCTAACCTATCTGGTCTAAAAAAGTATGAGGACATCAATATATTCAAAGGGATGTCTAAATAGAACATCATTCATATGGCAATAAGCAAAAGATCATTGTAATGATTAATTCAACCCTTTTTTAAGTAAACGCGTCACTCCACCATATTATGCAACATTTATATTTGTTTCGACGATTTTTTTTCTCAAAAATATTTCGTTATTGTTATTTCTGCCTTCTTTTATCTTTGTAGGCCTTCTCTGTACTCCTGGGGGGCAAGTCTGGTTCGATCGGCGAAATCAAAACCCCAGTGATTACCCATATCATGGATATAATTATCGTATGGTGTTCTATGATCCTCTAAACTCCAACCTTAATTGACGGCTATTCATGATTTGGATATTTAACAGTGTTATTTAAAAATAATACCGTTAATTACTGATTGATTTTATCATAGCATACATACATACATACATACATACCATCACGCCGTTTCCCTATTTGGGGTAGGCAGATAGAACCGAACGCCAGACTCTTCTATCTTGACATACCTGTTTTGCCTCATTTACATTCATACATCGCGTCATACATGCTCTCCTATTGTTCTGACTTCGTATGTTTTTTCCAGTAATATTATTAAAATAAACACAAAATGGAGAGATCTGTGGTTAAATTGCAAGCAAGTTCCAAATTATTTCCATATACCTACTCTTGAATTGAATAGCTGAAGTGTATTTTTTTACATCATCTTTTACATTCAAAATTAATAAACATTTTTAATTTTGTGATATCAAATAATATATACAGGCAGAGGCATTACATACTTCATCTTAGTACTGTGAATTTTAATTTTAATATGAAATACAGATATTCATAATATTATATTATCTATATTCATAGTTTTTGGAATTCTTCTTTGAATAATAAATTTATTTAATTGCTCACAAAGAGCAAAAAAAAAATCCACATATAAATTTTACCATAATGTTTAGGATAACTTTTTGTTAAAGTGATGGAAAAGATCAGCGAATCGGGTTCAAATTGTGTTTGTAAAATTACTCAAGGGAATGATGTTCTTTCAAGTTTAACAAAGAAACATTTTTTTGATCGAAAGTTAGATTGTATTGTGACATATGATTTCTTTTCCGACTGCGACAATATTTTTACGTTTTTTTATATCTTATGTTTTACCAATTTCGATAATTTAACAAATACAATTTTTATTAAAACTTTTTTTTTTTGAAATGGGTAAAAAGTAAAAAGATTATTTATTTTTAAATAAATGAGTACAGAAGTGATAGTAAAATAAAATAAAATAAATTAATAAAGAGTAGATATGTATGTATGTAGGTATGTTTATTTTATTTAGATGTAAAAAATTAATACAGTTTCTTACATTTAGTATAAACAAAAAGAATATAACAAAAAAGTGGAAGAAAGTAACTAATTAACTTAGTATGACATATAAAAAAAACATGTATGTATGTGCGCATATTTTATTTAGATGTAAAAAATAAATGCATTTTCTTAATGTATCTTAAATGTAAGTGAATCCCCTAAGGTGGTTTTGGCATATTGAAAGAATGAATGATGAACGGTTTATTATATATTATACAAAGGTGAAAGAGATGCAGAGTGAGTAGCAGAGATAAGTAAAGGATGACATCATGACCATGTGAATTATAATTTGCTAGGAAACATATTGTATGAAGCGTGAACAAATGGCGAACATGTATGATACGATTCATAAATGTAAAGAAACCCATGACTGTTTGTAAGGATATAATATGTACGGCGCTTTATTCTTTCTATATATAGTGATGGTATGTACGATGTACGTATGTACCTTTTTTATATAGTGCGACAAAAACTAATTTTGAAAACTAAAAATAATCATAATGGTATAAACAAATCTGAATATAAAGTACCTTTACATTTTTTTGTTTGATGATTATTTAAATAATAAGTGAAGCGTAGGTTAATTCCTGAAATAAAAGTTTTGTCAATGAATTCTATTTTTCCTTCTTGGAACATGAGATCAAAATAAATCAATTTTCATTAGTCTAAGCTAATCTGCTTACAGACCATTACATTATTCACGAATAACTAATGAGTAATCACAAATCAAATCAAACTCACATAAACAGTACCAATATTATAATATATTATGTACTTATTTGAATAACATGACGATGTTTGGTTAGTCAAAATATTTAGATGTGACTAAAGAGGGTTACCCAATGATCCAAAGGCTATAAAATCAGGCATCCGGGTCTGCTTGTTACTATCGCCGAAAGAATTATGGAGGGCAGAAACTATTGACGTCGTTCTAGAGACAGTTATATTATGGACCAGCGATGTGCGCTATGACAGCAACCAAGAGATGAAGAGGCTGACGAACGACATAGATATGCGGAGAGATGAAGTGCTTGGTTTAAACTAATCCTTGAAGTAGTTTAGGATTGAAGTAGTTTGAATTTTAAGCAGCGTCCAGGGTTCATAGCATAGTGACTAGATTAATCAGTCGATGAGCTTGTCTTCATGTTTTCTATTATAGAATATAATGTATTGAGGTGTCGTGTTCACTGAGGCATGGTTATTTTAGATATTTGTTTACATTAAGTTAAAAAAATACTCAATCATAAAACAAAATATGCACATAACACAAAATATATTTTAAAATAAAACGATACTTGACAATATTTAAACATAAGATTTGAAAATTGTGAAATCATAATTCTCTATTAACAAAATCTAAGTCAAAAAGGTAAACTATACATACATACAAGTTTGAATAACGTTTCACCCACCTAATGGGTAGACGGTTGGATAACAAATGGTATAAAATTAGGAGTCACTAGTGACAGTTAACTAACATCAGAGTTGGAAGTATCTGAGAGTTCCTTTGTTAATGGAGTGGAAGAGTCACACGGTGAAAGCTCAAATGGAAAGCTTCTTCGAAACCCAACGATAAAGCTCCGTATTTTCCTTCACGTATCAGCTTGATACCATTTCTATAACCAGTGGCGTCGTAAACCGTCCGTATAAAATTAAAAAAAATCAAACTGAAAAAAAAATGTTTGATACTACATACATTATTACATTCGAAATGAGAGATGACTAATATTTTAATCATAAAAATGACTAGTGTGAATTTTTTAAACGTTTATTCTAGTGTTTTGTAAAAAAAAACAACTTTTTTTCGTTGTTTTTGTTATTTCGATCGTATTTTCTAACGATTTTTAACGAAGTATAGGTATTTTTATAATGTATGAATTATCTGGTGAATTCTTGTGATGAACAAAATCATATAATGCAATATAAAGGCTACGGCTGGTATTAAAAGATATACCAATATTAGGCAAAGAATTACTGTTTCTTTCCATACAGTTTATATTAAAAATTGTTATAAAATATATTACCAAGACCAACCAATCAGATTACGAAGTACGACATGTAGATGTAGACAAAATTATGACACGTAGACAATAAAATAATAAAAGCGAAAAATCAAAGATGAGATATATAACACTAAGATATGAATTAAAAAAAACAAAAAAAAATACATAACTTCGTAGGAAAAAACGAGTGGGTTGTGGCCAACTCAAGTATTCGAATTTTGTATGGAAAATATCAGCATTTTCATGAAATAAGTTTGTTAATTTTTTTTTATTTTAATATTTTATTATGCAAACTTGATAATTCTTCAATGCCATTTTATAAAAGTGATATGCTTTTTTACCAATTTGAAAATAAAAATTTTAAATTTTGGTTTCCTGAGCTCGGGGTCACTTTGAAATATTTGATAGTTGAAAAAATTGGGAAGCACTATTCAGATATCCTTCAAAATCTAATGGAGTCTAAGTGAGTATCAGATAAAAATATTTGAAAAATTTGAAAAGAATCGAATGAGTACTTTAGTCTATAATCGATAAAGTAAAATAAACACGCCGTACATAGCACACAATACGTAACACACAGCACATAGCACACACACACATACAGATACATTGTGATGAAACTATCAGAATACAATCTCAGCATGATACTAGTTCATAATCTGCAATAAAAAATACCCTTAAAATTGCGAAATCATTACTCCCCACTATATCTCCTTGGGTTAGTGAGGAGTAAAAAGGATTGGGAAAGGACAAGTAGAGGAAATCCGGATCAGGTGTTTAGGGATCGATAATATTCTTTCTTTAGTTTTTTCTTGAATGTACCAGTTTGAATGAAAAATAAATTATATTTATACAGTAGATTGATTTTGTGAAGTCAGTCATTTTGAGAATATGTATATCAATACCATCTTGAATGAGTACGGTTGACATTTCCTATTACTTGTTTGAACCGAAAAATTGATGACATTGAAAGTAGGTACCTGCCTACCCTTGATGTTTATATACTATGTAATATTTTCCGAATATAACTTTTTCTTTTTTGTCCTATTTTTTATGACATATATTTTGACTTTTGAAATAGGTACCTGCTTACATAGAATTTCGATTACAATTATAATTCATTACTAGGGTAAAAAAATGTGGATGAGAATGTTCAAATTGGCTGGTGGTGTTACAAGGTAGGACATGGGGAAGGATCCGAGGTAGTTTCAAGGTCGAGCCAACCAGCGAAAAACAGACTGAGATGGTATGTATATATGAACAAATCTTTCTTCTTAAAAAACATGTTAAGTCAATTCGATATCAAAAATATAAATACAAAATCATACCAATCCGCACTCCATCCGACGCATTATTTAATGACTTTAATATACTAAATACATATATCACAATTATATGCAAAGAACGCTTGTACATACATATATAAAAACATAGACAAACTTGACTCTACGCAAACATCTAGACCAACTAGACAGACCGAACAGGCTTAACTCCTAATACCTAGACTCAAGACAACTTTTGGACAAAGAAATTTCCTGTATTTTGGAGTCAAATTATACAACGAACTACCTTTAACACTTAGACAAAACAGTAACTTGAAAATATTTAAGCGAGACATTAAAATTTGGATTAAAAAAAAGGACAGAGACTATATTAAAAATAAATTAATCACCTGAACTCATAAAATACTCCCATAGTTACTAACCAAAACTGAAAACTAATAAGACGTCTATACACTGTCTCAGAACAGGTTTCACCTAGTGAGGCAGTTTATGACAATAGTAAAATATCTGGTAACTATTATGTAACCTTAGTTAAATATATTATATTGTATTAAAAAAAAATTCTTTGTTACTAGATTTAGGGAAAATTGCATTTTATATAATAAATAAATAAAATAAAAATAAAATAAACGAAACGTGTAAAACAACACCATTGAAAATATATTTATTAAAACAATATCAAATGTTATTATATGTACAATCAAATTCTTGCTTCTGTGAACTAGGAACACCGGTTAGTTGGAGGAAATTTCCCACTTACTTACTTTACTTTTCGTTTGGCCTTCTTCTCTCTCCGGTGTAAAACTTCTTCGCTTGCGTCGTGTGGGTTGCGTCACAAAAGTAGGTTGAATTCTTGGCACCAGCCCCGCCAGCCATTCCACCGCCTCTGTGTTCACCCTGTGGATGTCCTGGACGTCACCATTGAATTTTTTGAGTCGGAAGTCCTATTTGTCTTATTGTCTGCTCGGATTCACACTCACAATCAGGGTTATCCCTTTTTCCCCACCTCCAGAGTAAGTGGTTGCAGCAACCCTGCTCCCACTCATAATAAACTTGCCATTCAACACTGAGGGCAAGGAAATATTTATATATTAAATAGTCATATACGGGAGAGACGCTAAAGTTGCCATTCATAACGCAATCGTAGTGCCAACCCTGACGTATGCAAGTGAGACCTGGACATGGCAGAAGTCGCACGAAAGCAGAATAAATGCAGTTGAAATGAGATCGCTTAGAAGAATTTGTAACAGAACGATGTATGATAGAGTTCGGAATGAAGATACAAGGAAAGAATGTAAGATAAAGAATGATGTAATTAACAGAATGAAAGTTAACACATTGAGATGGTTTGGCCACTTGGGGAGAATGAACGAAGAACGCCTGACGAAGAAAATATACAAAGCTGACAGGAACGGAATAAGAGGTCGCGGGCGCCCAAGAAAAGGATGGCACGACCATGTAAACGATATTTTGAAAGATGGAAATGTAAGAAGCATGAACAACAGACGAAAATGTATAAGACGATGTATGAATGTTGATGAGGCGATGAATGTGTGTCAAGAAAGAAAAATGTGGCGTTCGGTTCTCTCTGCCTACCCCGTGAGGGACATGGCGTGATGGTATGTATGTATGTATAAATAGTCATATAAATGTGTTGAGATATATGTGAAATTAAACGTCTTTTAATTAAATAAGGCAGATATTTTGCATTTTTAAGTTCATTTTTATCGTTTTTTTTTAGTTTTTGTTTTTATTGAATATGTTTTTATAAGCAGTTTTTATTTTTTTCTCCTTTGAGTGATGTTTATGAAGATATATTTTCAAATATCGCGCAATAGAGCGTTACCTTTCGCTAGTGTGAGTTACTGCGACAAGAACAAATCTCTGATGCTTCTTATAAGATACCTATCACATCAAAATATCTGCTCAAAACCGCCCAACATGGAAGCGGATTATTCGACGGGTTACGAAATGTGGTCACCACCCTCAGTCATGACGTCAAGTAAGAATGCAATGATGTATCTCCGTTCCAACACAAAAATCGAAATCGTTTCAAAAATATTATTCGCCTGTATAATCGCAATCTGTACGACATTTATGAAGTAAATATCGCAGGCGCCTTTAGAAATTAAGGAGTTTGATGATTGTTCTCATGAATCCTATCGTCAAAACTCGACGAAACTTATATGTACGATTACTTCCGAAGCACTTCCTTCCTATTTAAAAAAGAATAATTAAAATCAGACAAGTATTACTATCGCTGAAGTGAATACTCGAAGAGTTTGATGATATTCTCACGGATCCCACGATAAGATTTTTACCAAATGGAACCAATCGGAAGACACCTCCTTTCTAATGACAAACGAATAATCGATATCAGACAACATGCTAATAAGGTATCGCTGAACGTACATAGACAAAAATTGAAGTCAAAAATTCTCCTAATAGAACATTCAATAAGCTCAACAAAAAAAAAACTAAGCAAACGGAAAATAGTCATGCCTTTAAAACTAAAATTAAGGAATGGCTCTTAGTATCAGGCAAACACTATGCAGAGGATATTTTTACTATCAGTATATTATTTATTTAATTTTGAATTTATATATGTTTAATTATTATCATTGTTATTTGTAATATTATCAATTTTTTTCGATTGATGTTGGCATCAACTAAAACAGTATCACTGTCTCGAGATGCATTGGCCCGGCACAGGTTTTTTGCCTAGTGGGGCATTGCGGATTCAATAATTATTGTAATATGCATAAATACCTAAATAAGTTGATAACCTTTTCCGTTTAAGGAAGCCGGTATAAATAAATATACCTAATAACCTATTTCTTTATCATATTCATATAGGTGAGGTCAATTATATTTAATCTCAATTATCTCAGAAAGCAAAAGTAACAATGCAACGGTAATATTTATAAATTTCCACTAACTGTGTGCACAAAGAGAGATAGGCTCCAGTTTCATTCTATAAATATCCTCGACCCTTGAGCTGAACCTGCCAAGTTAGAAGGTATCTACTCACTTGGCCGTGATGTAGCTATAGCAACAGGGCTTATTCTGATATATCAGACTAGGTCGTATCGACTCCAATCAGATTGGAAAATATATCGCGTAACCCCTAAGGAACACTCAAAATTAGCGTCGTAATGAACTGTTAATCAATTAAATATATTAAATAACGCCATAAAATCCTGCCTAATATTGTAATTTAAATAATAACTTTCTTCTACGAATATAAAAGCTTGTCATAAAACTTATTAGACTCACTGAAAAACTAGGACAGCTGGCTTATTCTTGAATTCAAATCCGATCATTAATTAAAATTTTTTGAATAACCTACCTTCGTTGTTTAAATAATAAAAAAAACACTTGCTTGTACCTCGTGCATGTGGCGATTTTATGTTATGTTAGCGTGAGAAATGCATTTAAATCATTTTCTCCTCTGCTGGGGATCGAACCCAGGACGCCCGCACAGTAGCCTAACGGCTTATCAACTGTATCTTGACGTCAGCCTATAAACAATTTAAAAGTACGCGGCAACAGATAGGTGAGTTCTTCTTGTCACAAGGACATATTCATTATTTAAAAAGAAAGTACGATAAAATACGTAAAAAATATAAGAAAATATGATAAGGGAAGATATTATGTATGTACATGGTGAATTACTGTATACTTCTCCAGGATGACGTCATCTCGAGACAGTAATAAGACAAGCACATCGATAAGGGGTGAGATAATATAATATTACTACGTGCCAAATACAACCCCCACAGGCATTGCATTCAATTCATTACAAGATATTTCAAATACAGGTATTTTCAAGGTAGGAAACCGACTTAAAAAATAAGGTTATCAATATGACACGAGTTTTACTCTCCACCACTATGGAATAGTGTACTTACACGTATGGTTTAATTAACACCATATATTGGCAAAACCTTTGGAAAAAATAGGTAGGTTAGGCGTGTATGTAGTTATCATTGCGACTCGAGTTTTTTACATCAATTTCTCAATGGCTTTCATGTAGAGAGTGCATACTTTTAGTTTCGTCGTGATGTTTTTTGTGTGTATGCCGTAATCCGTATGCCGTACACAAATATGACAATTTTTGTCCTCTGTACATCCCAGACTTAAAGGCCTATAAACTTACATATATTAAGTGTGACATTACATGGTATTTATATGAAAAATATAGTAAACAGTAGTAATATAGCATCTTTTGGTTATCAATTTCTATAGAAAACTGTATTTTTTTTAATCTCCACTACTACGAGTGTACTGTACTAGTTTTCATCTAAGTACTATCATGCCATTTTCCTTATGTGGTAGGAATAGGGAACCAAACACCGCATTCTTCTATCTTGACACATATCCATCATCTCATCAACATAATATGTATACATCGTCTCATAGATGATCGTCTATTGTTAAAGCAATTTTTTTACATCAATTTCTTAACAGCAACCATGTTGAGAGTGCCATATGACTTTTTGTGTGTAAGGTGTATTATGAAAATTTTTACCCTCGGGGAAACTAACGCAACGAGCAATGGAGAGGAGGATGCTAAACATTAGTCTTCGAGATCGAAAACGCAACGAATGGATCAGAGAAAGGACAAAAGTTACCGATGTTGCATACAAGGTAGCTTCCTTAAAATGGAATTGGGCTAGCCATGTAGTACCTAAGGATAGCATATTATGATCGATAGACCAAACGCACCTTGGAGTGGCGACCGAGAACTGGACGCAGAAACCCGGATAGACTACAAACAAGATGGTCTGACGGCATAAAACGAGTGGCAAGAGGTCAATTGCACAGGGCGGCAAGGGATAGGGAAGCATGGAGGTTGAAAGGGGAGGCCTATGCCCAACACTGGACGAATAATGGCTGATGATGATGGGGAAACAAATACTTGTTAAAGAATCCAATGGAAATATACTCCATAAAAATGCATTTAGGGATTGTCAAACTTTCAAGGAGAAAAAATGTACACTTTCTATGTAGAGGAGAGTTTAGTGTTGGCCACAACCCACTTGTTTTAACTATGTGTAGCAATAATTCTTGAACGTGTTGTCCGATGTCAATGATGATGATCATTAGAAAGAAGGTATAGTTATCGCCAAATATCTTAAACATTTTGTGCGATTTGCACGTAAACCAACGAAGCAAAAAGACACAAATTTGCGCTCTGCGCACCCGTAAGCCTGGGTCAAGATATTTGGTGATATTTATAGCTCATGAGTGGTCCCATTCAAATTCAGCCAAGATCTTATGATGAAGTCCACGAATAATTCATAAGCTATATACCTAATTATTAACCACGTCAACCGATTTTTTAGTCTATTTATTTACACGAAAGATTGTTAATTTATAAACTGAATTCTAGTTTATTCTTTTTTCTTTTCTCACAGTGTTCCTTTTGCAGACTGATTGTTCGCTCATTTCATTAAAAATATCATTTTATTTTAATTTCATTTTGCAATGCTTACTTTATTTTAGTTGTAACTAATGCATTTTATTATTATTTTTAATGTTTTTTTTAGCAAAATATTTATTTGAGTACATATATTAAAAATCAAAAATATTGCACAAAATATGTAAATACTTTACAACTTGCGCTTTCGAGCTTGCGCTCATCATCAGTATCCTCTTATTACTAACTTTACAACTAAATACAAACTATTTAACTACTGTGGAACAGATGGATGTGATGGATGGGGGATGAGGTTGGGGGTTGTTGGTGACAGTAGATGGGGCTAATAATTTTAGAAGGGAGGAATTCACTGCCGGGTATAGTATGTTTAGTATTTGATTGTTTGATACTTTATTAATTTCAATTATCTCGAATCTATAACTGAATGAATGTCCTGTTAATCTGAAGCGGTTCGCCATGTCTGAATTTACGTTAAGGTTTTTAATAGCGTTGATGTGTTATTTTACTCTTGTTTTGTTTATCTGTCACTCAATCCGATGTATTGGTTGCTACAATTATGGCAGTGGGTAAATACATAGTATTCACGCCAACTTCGAATAATTACATATTTAAGTCACTTTTTGAAGTCGACGCCAAGTAAACATATATACGATCTTTTCTTAAATTTTTTAATCAACATTAAAAATATAAAACGTTTATAACTTAATTCCACTGTTTATTTAGACTACAACCGGTTTCGTGCTAAGCACATTTTCAAGTAGTATTTACTTAAAAATGTGTATTACTACTACTATTGTAGGTTGTGTTCTAAATAAACAGTGGAATTTTTTTTTTTTTTAAATGAATATGTCCTTGTTAAACAAGTACATATACATCTTCCTACGTTCCCTAAAATAAGCAAATAAATGCTTGTGCTATAGGTGAACGAAATCGGTCGAGGCAGGATTCGAACTCGCGACCACTGGATTACTAGCCCAGCGCGCTAACCGCTCTGCCATCGACCCATTTACATACGTACACGAAAAATTCTTGAATATTCTATAGGTATCACTTTATGTTTTTTCTTTTATCCAATTGAAAGATCTGTATATTATTTTAATCATGAAAATCAATACGTTTGAAAATAAACTGAAAACACCATAGCCATCTATGAAGTGACGAAAAAACTTTTTGTAACGCCATCTATTGAGAAATTGGTTTGTAAACAATGAAACCAACAGTCCTTATGCATGAGGTGACAGTGCTTTCGCAAATATGTCACCCCCGAACCGCGCCAAAAATATAAGTTGATTTTTGGCTTTTTTACTAGCTTGTGCCAATGTGTATGCAAATCGAATATTTTTGTAGTATTGCATATACCCAAACATTAGATATTTTTCTCTGTCGGGAGCCAATGATTTTTAGTGATAAATTTTTAACACCTACATATGTTGAATGTTAAACAGAACAGTGAAAATCCCATTGTTAGCGTTTAAACGACTATAAAAATATTCGATTTATATAGTTTTACATTTAAAACTATACAAGTACCTAATAACTCGTGTACAAGCAATATTGATTAGGTTGTCCACCGTCGTAATTAATTCTCAAGCGTCTTCGCTTACCGCAAAATAAATTTCATCGGAATTTATTTTATTTCCTATAATACATATTTATATATTTGTATAGGCTGGCCAATCTTGACTTTGGTATGACTCATCGCAAAAATATGTCGATCGAACAAAAATACTTCTGCTTTTAATGTATCTATTTCTTATTCTCTGTATATAAAAAAACAAAGACGGAAGATGAAAGTAAGTCGCAGTGAAAAAACCAAACTCCCATATAAAATGTTGAAACGTACGTCTTTTATAAATCATACACTTATTTCGAAGATACCACGTGACGTTTGTGAATTTGAATGACGTTTTAAAGAAATATTTCAAATCTTCGTCTATAGGGTGACAATTTGTCCTAGTGCGTATTTTTAAACAACAAAAACATTATTTTAACAAATAGAATGTATGAAATTTGTTTCATACACACCACAACCATTTATTTGTCATTGATATTTTATTATTTATTAAATATGATGTGTTTAACATGACCTGTTTTACTTTTGAAAAATTGTTTATATTGTGTAAAGTCCTCAGTTGCAACATCAAATCACAGTAAACCTTCAACATACTCGAACCAGTTGCTTCTCGGACTCCTCCATTAACACAGCAGCCCTACTATAGAACAATCTTGACCGAATTCTGTGTTTCACCTTCTCTTATTATAAGATCGAAAAAATATATTATTAATTTATCAGATTGCAAACCTTCCCAAAGGCTACGTAGTGCACTACTTCGGAAGCGTAGAATGGACCTAATTCCTTATAGCTGCCCTTACGCAGACATGTTAAGTAAGGTAAGAATTAATAATTACATTCTTTATTGTCTTAAATGATGTAATAAGTGAAAATGGAAAGATGATCAAAGTTAAATAAAAAAATTGGGTCCATTGTAAACAAAATGATGGTCACCGTATTGGCATCCAAATTACATGTAAAAACATACGACTTACGACGGGTCGCATAGTTTTTTGATGACGTCATACTAAAGTCAAGCGTGGCCGGCCTATATTTGGTAAGTTGTTATTTGAGACTCTTTATCCGAAACGTTTAACCATGTAATAAAAATACCAGGGTAAATAAATAATGGGGCATAATTAACCAGAATAAAGTACCTCCCATGGTTTGTGTCTTGGCGTTTCGCCATTTTCTTTGTATCAACTAACTTTTCAAGTTCTTCCTATGCCGTCTTTTCCGTGTTCCTAATGATATAGTAATTGATTTGGTAAAATATGATTTACTATCATTATTTGATTTATATAATATTATTATGTTCTCCTTAGAAACTAGTGGCATGTAACACATGAGATCCAACTGTCGACAGCGATGTATGTACAGTTGATGAATAAGTACCAAACTATAAACCCATAAATACAATTTTTTTTAATATTTTAAGATATTTGGTTTTCTATACAACACATGTACCTAGGTATGTATGTCAAGATAGGATAGTATGGAGGTCAGTCCTTTGATCCTACCCAGAATATGAAAACAGCATCATGTATGTATGTTTGGAGATTAGTATCAAACTATTAAGTCTTCTTAGATATTGTGTGTAGGCTACTGCTATACAAATTGTATGAAGCAATGTCGTCACTAAATTCAATTTTTTATAAAAATTGTTGTTAAAAATTTGAGATGTACTAATACAATTTTGATATTTTTTATAGAAAATTAAATTATCTAGTTGGGGTGTTTCGGCTTTCTTCGATATTTAAAAAAAAATGGAAATATAGGCAGATAAACTCATAAATTTATCATAAAAAAAAAATTTTCTTAAAAAAAAATGTTGAGAAACCCTAGAATTTTTTTAAAAAAACTTCTTTGAGATTTTGTATTTGTCTATGTTTATACCAATTTTCAGCGTTCTAGCTTTTATCGTTCCTGAGATATATGGAAAAATAAACCAAAGTTTCAAAGGTTGATAACCCCTGATTGAAACAAAAATTCACACTTCTGAGTATAAAAGTTTTGTAGGCCTATAACTGTTTATATATTCAGAAAATTTGGGCTCTGTAAATTGAGCGGATCAAAAGTTATAAGGGGGGAACGGACACACAGACACACACACCCACACCCTCACACACACACAGACACACACACACACACACACACACACACACACACACACACAGACACACACGCAAAACTCACATAAAATGTTCTACTCCGAATTCTGAGTAAATCCATGTATGGGAACATATATGCTGCGAGGCCTCTAGTTGGTATTATTAAGTAGAGAAAACCTAGCGCCTTACACTTTGGTCTTGGCAAACCTACTATTTCATACTTCATTTCATACGTTGTTACTTGCATGTTATTTTAACTTCTAACGTTATTTTACTTTAGACATACAATGATGCATACCTTCACGCTATGTTATACGGGGTAGGCAGAGAGAAACGAACGACGCATGTTTCTATCTTGACACAAATTCATCGCTTCATCAACATTCTTGCATCGACTCATACATGTTCTCTGTCTATTGTTTACGTTTCTTAAATTTCCATCTTTCAGAATATTGTTCAGATGGTTATGCCATTGGGATTCCGTTCCTGTTAGCTTTGTATATTTTCCTCATCAGGCTTCCTTTATTCATTTTTCTCAAGTGGCCAAACCATCCATCAATTACGTTTTTCTTTATCTTTCATTGCCATACATCGTTCTATTACAAATTCTTCTTAGCGATCTCATTTCAACTGCATTTATTCTATTTTCGTGCGACTTCTGCTATGTCCAGGTTTCACTTGCATACGTCAAGGTCTGTTCTACGATTGCATTATGAATGACTACTTTGGCATCCTTTGGTATAGGTATTGCAATCATTCATAACTGGTAAGTGCGCCATCCACTCTGTTTCCTGCCATAACTCTTCTTTCGATATCCTCATCAGGCCGTCCATTTCGTTGGAGCATGCTTCCCATTCACATAATACCACTAAAAAAATCCTTTACAAAACCAACAATCTACATTTTAAATCACAACATGTTAAAAACTAAAAAAAAAAACGATTGCAAAATCGATTACAAATTGATTGAAACATTCACCGCAAAATAACAAAAAATCATAACAAAATCTTATGGTTTTACTAAATAAAAAAATACTAATGTTCACAAATATTTATTTCCTTTCACTGGACGGTCGTTTCGGCTGCAGAGCCTTCTTAGCCGAAACGATATTCTTGTTTTGATTTTATTGATCTAATATGAAATTTCACAATATCAGTGCCGTTGAAAACAACAAAATCTCAAATTTTGAGAATCGTATAGTGAACGGAGTCATCAATTCCAAATAATTAATAATATTACTAACTGAAAGGCGCACCCTTTCAGTACAAAATACATATTAATAATCAAAACATAAAGCACTAAATAACATGGCAAAAGCCATATAAATAAAATAGGTAGGTATCTGAAATGTCACCAGCAAAACATGCAAGTACATAATTTTATGAATCGACTTATGTGGTGAGGTAACCAAGTATTTACCCTATTTGCCCTATTTAATAGATTTAGGTATACCAAAATTCTGTCCTAAATCTAATGATAAATGCTGTGATTTTTTTTCGTAACTGATTTGAGAGTTTTCGTAACTGATTATATGTGTGTATGTATGTATATTGTATGTATAGGTGTCGCCAAATAACTTGATTTTTTAACAGAGAAGGGGGCCGATTTACACGTAAACCAACGAAGCAAAAAGACACAAATTTGCGATCTGCGCAACCGGAAGCTCGTTCAAGATATTTGGCGATAATTATATATTTGTATATTTTACATTTTAAGTTGTACATTTACATTTTTTATACATTTTCTTATACCGTTCGCGCCATTTAATTGTATTTAATATAAATTATTAAAATATAGATTATTAAAATTAAATGACATTTGCTGTTGTATTTTCAACAATTTCATCTGCTCAAGCATATATCAAATTCGGGTGAATCTGTTGCATATTTAAATTGTCCGCATTGCTCTGTTTTGTAAAATTTGTAACTTTTTACTCTCCGTTGAATGAGCAGTAGTTTATTTGAGGAATAACGATACAATTGTATACTTATTTATCTGTCTTCAAATCTAGTTTGTTTCTTATTCTGCCTAAAAAACAACATTCTTCTACAAAAATATTTGTACACTTCCTTGCACCCTACAGGTACAACCAAGTTGTGAGTTTATTATATTTGGCAATTTCATTCAACTAGTATTCACAGCTGAATGCTTGTGATGATTAGGAGTCCACTGCAGCTGACAGGAAGGCTTGGAAAGCTATTGTTCAGGAGGCTAAAGCTCTACCGGAGTTGTATGGCCATCGGAAGTAAGTAAGTAGTAGTATTTACAGCCCAGTAACTTATGATCCTACATGATATAAAATAACTATTCATAATACTTTTAGTTCAAAATCATAACCACCGTAGAAGGTAATAGAAATACGAGTACCTTTTCTAAGTTACATAAAAATAGGTACCTACATAAGTACGACAGAATTAGATAATTTTTAGTAATTACTTTCTTGTTACTCGTACTATCAAATTGTTGATAGAAAACAGCGCACAAAAAGATCAATTTTCACTATTATTCACTTTGTCGTGCCCTATAATGTTTCTTCAGTGTTGGTAATAATTCTGCGAAGTCATCTCTCTATCTTGCGTCTCTTGGAACAACTTCTTCGGCGATCTTTTTCCGTTTATTTCACTATTCATGAATATTGCCTTCTTCTACTACTAACATTATTTCTACCTTGACAAAACTTATATGATTTAAAATATTTCTCCATTTAACAAAATGACTACCAGAAATAGCATGGTTTACGCCAACATAACAATACACTCATAATTTTCTGAATTAACTATTATTTTATAAAATGAGGTCACTTAGATGAATGTATGGTATAAAGGAGTATGATTGAATAAGAAATGAGGATCGCTTCTCCCACCACCACCCGCTCTGCATATGGGGACTGTAAACAGCCCCTTCACAGAACGCTAAGTGAACGACGAGAAAAACGAGTGGGTTGTGACCAACGCTATACTCCTCACTACCAAGTAACTCAAAAAAGTTATGTGCTTTTTAACCTATTTGAAAATAAAAATTTCATGTTTTACGTTTCCTGAGCTTGTAGTCACTTTGAAATATTTGACGTTTAAAAAAATTGAGAAGCACTATTCATATATTCTTCAAAATCTAATGGGGTCTAAGCGAGTATTAGATATATCTACATATCTGCAAAATTTGAAAATAATTGAATGAGTACTTTAGTCTATAATTGATAAAGTAAAATAAACACGTCGTACATAGCACACAGCACACAACACATAGCTCACGCACACATATACATTGTGATGAAACCTTCAGAATACAATCTCAGCATGATACTAGTTGACAATCTGCAATAAAAAAATAGCCTTAAAAATTGCGAAAACATAACTCGCCACTTGACCCTTGTGTTAGTGAGGAGTAAAAATGCAGAGCACGAAAAGTAGCTCATGGAGCCCTCTAGATTAGCAATCTGGGCACCATCGACGATTAACAATCGACGAATGTGAATGGAAGATTCACACTCGTGAACTTCAGATCTTTTTAAATAAGAAACATCAGGGGTATGACCAAGATCTCTGTAAAAATATTAACCTACTGGGAATCTAACAATAGTAAGTATGACAAATTTCAAAGAAAGAATGAGTGATGACCGTCTGACAAAAAAAGTACATAAAGCTACGAACGAAAAGTAGTTATGGAAAAGTTGGCACGATAAATGTAATTATGAAAGATGAAGACGTTAGAAGTAAGAATCATAGAAGAGGGTGTATGCGACGATGCATGGACGTGAATGAAGCGAGAAATGTATGTCAAGAGAGAAGAGTCTGGCGTTCGATTCTCTCTGCCTACCTCAAATAGGGAAATGGCGTGATGGTATGGTATGGTATAGATAAAACATAAGTTCAATAATGTACTAATCCAAAATTAATGTCCATGATAAGTTGTGATGCAAATGATAATGATACCTACGTCATAAAGCCCTTCAAACTCCAATAGGTTTACAAATTGAATGCAGTGGAGTAAGTACTTGCTTTACAGATACTCATTAGGTGTAATAATTTACGATAGAATTACGATACAAATACCTACATAGAACCTCTAGGTATATACATATTATTTGTGTGGTACGTTGAAATATTGACACAAATAATTCTGGACATATTTCTCACAAACGCTGACGTTACTCACTACAAATGTCCCTGTTAAGTTAACTACATGCACTAATGTACAATTTAATACAGAACGTACAACAATTTAGATTCTACATACATATGTGCACATTTCAATACTATTAACAACAAATTACGATTCACATTAAATTATACCTATAGAGGTAACTGAATGTTTGCAGTCAAACAAATTATTCGATAGAATTTAATAGAATTAGTTTCATTTAAATCATTGTGAATTTGTCTGTGCATTTGTATACACTCAATTCAGATGAGCAAATCAAGCAGTTGATTTAGTTTATAAAATAATATTTTTTTAGAGGTCAAACATTTTGTCGTATTCGTTGGTTTTATAACAAAATAAAAAAACGATCTCTTCTAACCAATCCGATAAACGTGATGCCTCTAGTTACATATTACTAGTTGCATGTAACACATGAGATCTAACTGTCGACAGCGATAGTATGTATACTATGTATAGTTGAAGAATAAGTACCAAACTATAAACCCATAAATACAAAATATTAAATATTTTAAGATATTAGGTTTTCTATACAACACATGTACCTAGATAAGTATGTCAAGATAGGATAGTATGGAAGACAGTCCTTTGATCCTACCCAGAATATGAAAACAGCATGTTTGTATGTATGTATGTTTGGAGATTACATAGTATAAAACTATTAAGTCTTCTTAGATATTGTGTGTAGGCTACTGACATACAAATTGTATGAAGCAATGTCGTCACTAAATTCAATTTTTATAAAAATTGTTAAAAAAAAATTGCAATGTGCTAATACAATTTGAATATTTTTTATAGAGAATTAAATTTTCTAGTTGGGGTGTTTCGGCTTTTTTCGATATTTAAAAAAAATTGGAAATATAGGCAGTTAATTTTTTAACAGATTTTTAATTATCTCAATAGAGACGAAGTTGGAATATTTATTGTAGGAGAACCGGGAAATCAAGGCACCTACAGGGCTTACGACCTGTCATCGGCCGGTTTACGTGATCACTCTATGCGCCTGCGCAACGTTCACCAATTATGCCTTTTAATCAGATCCCTATCAATTCAATTTTGAAAGTTCTATATATTGTAATACTGAAATTCTTTTCGCTTGAAAATAAGGAATTTTTACTCAAATTTTTCTATATTTGTACAAATTTTCAGCGTCCTAGATTTTATGGTTTCTGAGATATATGGAAAAATAAAGTAAAAATTCGAAAGTTGATAACCCCTGATTAAAAGAAAAATTCGAAATTCTGAGTATAAAAGTTTTGTAAGCCTATAACTGTTTATATATTCTTAAATTTTGGGCTCTGTAAATTGAGCGGATCAAAAGTTATAAGGGGGGGGGGGACACAGACACACAGACACACACACAGACACACGAAATGTTCTACTCCGAATTCTGAGTAAATCCATATATGCTGCGAAGCCTCTAAGTTGGTGTTTTTTGACTTCAAAGTTGGAAAAGCCATGAAAAAAGTAGACCTCTGCATACAATTCTCGCGTATCCTGGCTTGATACATTGTCGATATGTTAAGAGAACAAAGTTCTCCTGAACAAATCGACAGTTGGAAAAAAATAAGAAATGCATATTATTGTTGTAAAATGTTAGACTAAGTAAACTCTGTATTTATGTCGCTCACAAAAATGTGATTATATTTAACATTTGAATACATTTGTATATTAATTTTCAAAATATTATTTGTGAGATAAAATAAATAAATAAATAAAAAATGAATTATGTACAAGTTGCCCCAGAAAGTATAGTCAAGCGGAAGTCTAGAGGTAGAGCACCCCTGGGGTTCCAGAATACCCCTATTATGTTTCGCGGTTTTTTGTAGACTTCGAGTTACGTTTTTTTCGTGTTCTTTTGTCAAACCTTATCTAATAAGACATTGTTTGTCACAAAGACATGAATTATCGCGATATATATATTTTTTCAAAATAAGTGAATAATACCTTACACTCTGGGCTAAGTCAATTTCTCCACGAACTGTGGGTAAATTTACAGGTGGGAGGGAAACACCACTCAAAATTGAGCTTCAGCCTATATTATACAGGTTCTGAATTGAAGCTCGTCACTGTGTTTCCAGATCAAGGGGAGTCATACCTGTAAGAAGAGGAAGAGTGTCAGTAACGCAGGATCTGCAAGCCTTAGCTAAAGCTAGTAGAGCGAAGCGCTGTCCAGAAAGCAGCAGACGTCTGATGTATTGGGTTTTACAACGATGGGCCCATAAAGGAGCGACATAGCACATGATTCCCAGAAAGGTAACGTTGTTAAACAATCTTATTACTGGAAATTTAAGGCGCTAACCAGCTCGAGCAAGACGTGAAAGAATTTTGTTTCCAAAGGAAAATTACATGATTGGTAGGCATAAAATAATGTTTGAAGTACTTACCTATATAAGTTAATTAAAGCTTATCATCAAGTAAAAAAAGGTATAAAATAAAAGAGTGACAGTAATTGGAGGCCAACATTAATTAGACGAACATTCTTTGAAATTAGATTAAGGTGATGAAACGTGTTGATAAGATGAGAAAAATTCTCAATTCGTCAAAGGCGAAATTCTACGACTTTTATTTTCTTATTTGGTTGAGGGAGAAAATACATTTTGCGACAGTATTTTAATAGTATTTGAAAATTCATTAAATTTATTTATTTAATTATTTATTTATTTAAGCATGAAAAACAGGCTAGAAGCCCACTGGTTTCATGCATTTATGAACATGTATAATGTATGGAATGATTGGACGATTAAATTATCATCCATACCCCACACATGAACGCATGTACATACATAGATTTCATCCAGTCATACATTCAGCATTCTTACACAAAGATTACATATTTAATAAAAATGAGAGAAAAAAAAAACAAACAAACATTAATACAACAAGAAACATTGAAAGCGGTAACTAATACATGTTATTTAAATTGGTACGTTCTTAAAGCACTCTTGAACAATGCCCATGATTGTGTAAATATATCGACATTTTCATATTGATAATGTAGTTTGTTGTATAATCTGAGTGACCGTGGTACAGGAGCATGGAAGCCCATCAGGTTTGTATTGTAATGTGAGATGTTAAAAATGTTTCGTAATCTGGAGCATGTTCTTATGGGTATATTTATCTTACAAGTTCGAGCAAATTGGGGGCACTTAAGTCACCCGTTTAATTTTTTTAAATAGATTTAATATAGATAAAAACATGTAGTTAAGTTCAATATTAATATATAATTAAATTTCCACATAATACCCGGTATTCAGCAACTATTGTAACTAAAATAGGAACATACTAAAATTGTAGATTTTAGATTTACGGTCTTATTTCAGCGCTATAAAATATCAACTTGGACTAAATGGAATAGGAACGTACCTATATTGGCCGGAACGTTTTTAAAAAGTTACTGAATCAGACGTATTATGAATAATTATGAAAATGATGAAAATTTCATAATTATTCATAATAGGTACGTCTGATTCAGTAACTTTTTACTTACGTTCCGCCCAAAATAGGTACGTTCCTGAAATACATAAGACCGTAAATCTAAAATCAACAATTTTAGTACGTTCCTAATTTAGTTACAATAGTTAATGAATAGGGGGTAATGTTTGTACATACATACATACATACCATCACGGCATATACCACAATGTGAGGTAACCAGCGAAAGGTGTGCGAGTTGTGCATTGCCTTATAAAAGGGAGCACAACACATCTGTATATACTCACACACCAGTCTCGTCTCACCTAAAAGGCATTTTTTTAATAATTATTTTTTTTACTAATTAATACTAATTTTTTTTGTATAAAATAGTTAAAATAATGTTTGTAATACTTGAAATAATCAGAAAACACATGTCATAACCACAGAGTAATGGATATACAGAGCTGATATAAGCAAATTTGGACTGGGGGACTGGTACATAATGTGAGGTGGTTTGAAGGTATTCCAAACAAATTCAATTTTAAATATAAATCGGATATTTACGACACATTTATTTAGCATTTATTTGCTTTTCTAAAATTTTACCCTTTGTTAATAATATATACTTTTTGATTAATAGTGTAGATTACTGTTTCAATTCTCATTCCGAGCCATTCGGAAAATATTCAAATATGCAATCTTGTTTGCCGACAAACTTTGGTGGCGGTGTCAACCATGAAAATTCGCTATGATCTGTATTAGTAGTAGTAAAATTTATTTAGATTAAAAACATATATAAAAAATAATACATCTACTTTAAACAAAAAATATAAAAATAACACATTTTTAAACAAATAATTAGAGTAAGAGTATGACATAAGATTATATAAACATCATGTAAACTATGGAGAACATTACTAGTTTTTAGTTATGTATTCAGCACCTAGCCTACAAAATGAGACAAGACTTTATTTTATGTTTGGTTGTAAATTACTATACATTATGGTATAAACTATTTTGTGTACATATTAATCTTATTTTTGAAAGTCTAAAATCCTGACATCCTCTCGTAAGGTAAGGGTGAACAATGACATTGAATAATATATTTTTTGCATATATTTTGGAAGCATATTAATTCTCAGTTTGTATATTATCAAAGCTAACGTGTTGTCGGTGTTGTATATAATGAATTGCTTTACTGTCAATGATATCAGTTTCTTTAACATCGAGCTTATTATTGTATACTAGCTTTTATGTCCCGCCGTTGGCCAAGAATGTAATATTGTGAAGGAAAAAGCAATCGTTTTTATAATATTGTCACCCAATTATTTTGCAAAATCGGACTATGAAAAGTGGTTTGAAATATGATTGAATTTGATTGTAAAATGTTAAAGTGATGGCCACAACCCATTATTTTTTATAAAGTGTGAATGAAGTATAATATACAAAATTTCTGCACGCATGGACTATGCGAAATGGTTTTAAATATGACTGTTTATCAACGTTGTAAAGAGATTGGTTTGGCCACAACCCCCATTTTTAAATATTATCATCGAAATAAATTTTAATATGTACCTATTGAAAATTTAGTAATTTTGGATGTTGGGATGTGGTTAAAATATGATTAAACAAATGTACTGAAAAGATCTAGTGTTGGTCACATCATAATATTCGTTTTTATATTTTTGCATCGAGTGTGCATTATATTTTTGCACAATAAGACTAATAGACTTAAAATTGACACAAAAGTCTACATTAACGAAGAAGAAGAAGACTTAAACTATGGTAAGTAGTTTTTAATTTGAATATAAACGTTGTGAAGAGTTCAGTAATGGCCACAACCCCCATTCTTTAAATATTGTCAACTAAATCAAATGCGTAGGTGTTGAAAATTATTCAAAATTGGATGATATAAATGGTTTAAATTTGATTAAACAAAAGTATTGAAAAGATTCTAGTGCAGGTTACATTGTCACATCCCACAATCCATTCGTTTTTACATATGTATTTTCATGAAGTGTGCATATCGTTAAAAATATTTCTGCACAATAGACTATTAGACTTAAAACTAACCCAAAAGTCTAAATAAAAAAGAGAAGGATAAGTATAAGACTATACGAAATAGTTTGTATAAAAAACTATCCCAATGGTCTACGTAAAATAAGTTAAAATACATAAAATAGAAGAATAAGACTATTGGAAATAGATTGTATGAAAACAAACCAAAAGTTCTTCATAATAGAAGAAGAAGATTAATCTATAGGAAATAGTTTGTATAAAATTCACCCAAGATCTACATAAAATAAGAAAACGAAGAAAAAGACTAAAAGAAATAGTTTGTGTAAAAACTGACTACATAAGTAAGATCTATATAAAAAAATGAATTAGACAATAGGAAATAGTATGTATAAAAGCTCACCCAAAGGTCTACAAAAAAGAAGAAGAAGAAGAATTAGACTATTGGAAATAGTTTGTATAAAAACTGACCAAAGGTCTACATAAAAGAAGATGAATTAGACTATAGGAAATAGTTAATATAAAAACTGATTCAAAGGTCTATATAAACGAATAATAATTAAACTATAGAAAAAGTTTGTATAAAAACTCACCTTTGGTCTACATAAAAGAAAAAGAAATTAATAAGACTATTGGAAATAGTTTGTATTAAAACTCTCCCAAAAGTCTACGTAAATGAAGAATAATTAGACTATAGGAAATAATTTTTATAAAAACTGACCCAAATGTATACATAAAAGAAGAAGAAGATGAATTAGACTATAGGAAATAGTTTGTATAAAAACTGTAAAGTCCACATAAAATTAAGAATTAAAAGAATTAGACTCCATGAACCGTCGCTTCAGACCCTTCAGTACCTCCCGTCCCTTCAATCCATCATTACGTCCCTTCCAATCAGGCCCTTCAGTACCTCCCGTCCCTTCAGGCCCTTTTATACCTCCCATCCCTTCAGGCCCTTTAGTGCATCCCTTCCCTTCATTACATCCCGTCCTTTCAGCCGCTTAAGAAAAGTTTAAATCCAGAAACCATCCTGGAAGAACCTCGAAGAGATGAAAGGACCTTCTTTTCCCAGGATACTCCACCTTCAAAGGTAAAATGACTAAATACACGAAGAAGAAGAAGAAAAAAGTTTAAATCCAGATACCTGCGAAGATATGGAAGGAAAATTGGACCTTCTTCTCCCAGGATAGTCCACCTTCATAGGTAAAATGACCAAATACACGATGAAGAAGAAAAAGAAGAAGAAGAAAAAAGTTTATATCCAAAAACCGTCTTGGAAAACTTGCGAAGAGTTGGAAGAACAGTTGGACCTTCTTCTCCCAGGATTCTCCAACTTCATAGGTAAAATGACCAAAAATACACGAAGAAGAAGAAGAAAAAAGATTAAATCCAGAAACCTGCGAAGAGATGGAAGGACAATTGGACCTTCTTCTCCCAAGTTAGTCCACCTTCATAGGTAAAATGACCAAATACACAATGAAGAAGAAGAAGAAAAAAGTTTAAATCCAGGAACCGTCCTGGAAGACCTGCGAAGAGATGGAGAGACAGTCGGACCTTCGTTTCCCAGGATATTCCGCTTTCATTGGTAAAATGACCAAATACACGAAGAAGAAGAAGAATAAGAAAATAATTTAAATCCAGAAACCATCCCGGGCATACGCTCGACAATTCACCAAAGTTTCATTGTAATCGGACAAACGGTTAAGGAGCACATAGCATACATGCATCCATACATAAATAAATAAATAAAATAATTTTCCTATAGGAAATCAGTATATTATTGATTTGTAAGTAAATAGTATTAGGTAGGTACCTACCTACAACAATGTTCTAAATAAATTCGATTCATAACAAATTTTATTTGAATATCAGAATCTTTCCGTAACCATAGTAACCATCGAACATATAAAACATTACAATCAAATGGGCTCGATACATTTTTTTGGATATGTAGGTCGGTACCTACATTGGTTTGTTCGAAGCCACAAAAACGAAAATTGTCCAAAATATCAAATATTACATACAAATTATGCAATTTTATTATGCCTATATCTTTACTAATAATTAACAGACTTTTACAATATATGTCTTAAAACTTGCTGTAATGTCTTGTGTTTCATTTTATTATTTCATAATCACATTTATTTCAAAGGTATATTATTTTAAAGAACATATTCATTCGGTAGGAAAATTAAATATCGTATGAAAAGATATTAAAATGGCGGGGTTATATGTACATTTGTACAAAACGCTTACTTTAAAAATAAGTTAAACATTATAATTAGACAAAATATTCACCATGTTTTTCACTTAAAAGCTAAGTTATACTTGAAAATATATTTTTTTCGTGTAAATACGTACTTGTAACTTTTAAACTAACAGATATTTGCGTGCAAAATGTACACTTTTTTGACAGATATGACTTGGAAAATTTTGTATGAAAAAAATAATTATTGAAATATTTTTTAAATTCAGCATTTTTATCGCATTATTTTTAGCATGACACTGCATCAGATATACTGGTACATGTTCGCACATAAATTAGATTTTTAGATGCTCTTGGTTTTTCAAAAGGCGTGAGACAAACACACACACACACACACACAGACACTAACATTTTGATTGCTTTATTACTTTAGATATATTGCATTATAAAATGGTTCTCATTCTCATATTTTGAATAATAATGTAATTTTCTATTTTGAGTTTCTCTGAACATTACGCCTTCTAGTATAATAATAGATGGTCATTATATACTGATGGGTTTACATTAGATATATGTTATATTGTATGCTTCCATGACACAACATGTATGCAATTGATAGAGCCTCTTCTCAACATAATGCGAAACTCTCTACGAGGTATGTAGTATGTATATCTGAGCTGTACCGATATTGTATTGAATATTGATGCGCCGGAATAGAACCCCTGTACGTGAAGCTGTCGTTCGCATGATGCGGGAAACATACAACGTTATAGCATCTATTAATAAATATGTCTTTGTCTTTTTTCTTCGGTTTCAATCTTGGAAATGGAAGCAAAACGGGTTCGTTGGAAGCAAAATGATTTTTTACAACCATTTATTTAAATTCACGTGTCTGTCTGTACTAAAATTTTGCAATCGATCTTATCAATCAGCGCTCTAACACTTTCGAATTTCATGTATTCTGTATGGCAATGTATGCTAAAACATAAATACTATTTCCAGCTTAATTTATTTGATTTTTTGATGAAACAGAATAATTTTGTATTACATACTAAGTGAGCAAAGCTAAGATTGGTTTCCGGCCGAGTGTTAATAAAATTTATAATTAATACGGTTAGATGCAACTATTATATTTTATTGTTTTTAACGTTTTCGATGTAAAAACAGTTAAAATCAAAATAATATGAATTTCTAAAAAATAATAAAAAACATTTGTATATGTAAATATATTATTTATTATCCTTCATTGCACAGAGATGAAGATTATTCGGTAAAGAAAGTGATCGACATTCCAGCTAGACCTAGTGGTAGAATCAGACCCACAGCAAGATGGTGGTCCAGTATTGAGAAGGAGCTGTCAGCTCAGAGTGTTCCCGTTGTACATAGGATAGAATATTCTGGAGCATACGTACAAGGAGACCCGACCCTGGAAAAACCGGGTTAGAGGGCAAGAAAAAGTTCTTTAAGAAAACTTTGAAAAGGATGTCCTCATTTTTTTTTCATTTACCAGTTTCTTTTTGTTCCTATATTCTACTCGGTCATCAGCGATCCTCTTCATTTCTTTGAAATCGCGCTAAAATTAAAATTGTGACTTACCATTGTAAATTGGATCATTAAAGAAATCCAATGGTAAAATTGGGAAGTTTCTATCTATGAAGATCTAATGGAGAAGATAGCGTCTGCTGACATCAACGACGCGACGTTCTGACTACTCAAGCTAGTTTAATATGGTTGAGGACAACTCCATGTGTGGTATCACATGGGGCCAACAAATCAAAGTGTTTTCTCCTCGGATTTTTTTTCTGTTTGTAGATTACTAAGAAATGTTAAAAATATGATCAATTATCAGAAAATGTACTCAAATTAAAAGTAATCGCAAAATATTTTTATTTGGAAAAACACATCGATTTTTAAGACTATGGTTACCTTTATAGAATTATAATGTAAGTTATTAAATAAGCTGCTACAAATTTTATGTACACTAAGCTTTTAAAATATTTTCGATAAAAATTGTTCTTTTAATTATATACTACCTAAACCCGGCAATCTTCGTATTGCCTGTATAATTAAAAATGGTCCTTTCAGTCCCTTCCATCCCTTCAGTGCCTACCGTCCTTTCAGGCCCTTCAGTACCTCCCGTCGCTACAGGCTCTTCAGTACCCCCGTCCCTTCAGGCTATTCATTACCTCCCATCCTTGCAGTGCCTCCCGTCCCTTCAGTACCTCCCGTCCCTTCAGTGCCTCCTATCTACCTTCAGTTCCTCCCGTCTTCTCCATCCCTCCAGAGAAAAAGTTACATAGTCATATTCCTATGCCGATCATTTTCCATAAATTGTTTTGTGAAATATTAAATAAATAAAAAAAGTTTAGTTCAGTCTTAGCTTCTGCAGAGTCCACGACGAACTCACGGACGACAATTGAATTATCAAAATTATAAAGACAGAAATACCCAACAATAGAAGGCTACCCGGAACACCTGCTAAGAGACGGAAGGACATTTGGACCTTCTTCTCTCAGAAAAGTCCACCTTCATAGATCAAATGACCATACTCGATGAAGAAGAAGAACCAAAACCCCAAAAGAATAAAGAAGTTTCTTAGATGACTATGGGCCGGTATTACAGTCTTAGTTTAAGAGCTAAACTCAAGTTTATTAAAAAATATAGCGTATTACAGTGTCCGTATAGGCCTAATCTTCCCTCAAATACGTCACTAAAATGACAGATACTTAACTCAACGTTTCTGGCGGATTAAGTACTTAACGGTGAGTCAACTGTCATTTCTCGACTCGTTGCTAGTGTTCTATCACTAGAGACGTTAGTTGTATCGATGGTGGCGCCACACAACAAAACAAACTGACAGCCATATTGAAACGAACATAGGCATTTAAAATCATTATTTTGGTGAAAAAAAGTAAATTTACCATGTTGGATAATAAAACAATAGTATTTCAAGTCGTAACGTCCCGTTTTGTAGATCGTATTATTTGAGGTTATTTAAAATTTGACAGATATTAACCACAGAAAAAGTAAAAAATGTCTATAATTGAATATTTAGAAACAGACATGTCATATTGCACTGTAATACGGAAATGGATTCAATCTCCCCTTAACATTAATCTTGAGTTTAACAAACTCAATGAGTTGAGGGCCAACTGCAATATCGGGCCTTGGTTTTGTTTTTCAATATTTCTTCTAAGCATGATTCTATTTTCAAATAATTTTAATAAACCATTGCAAAAACGATCAATAAAACTGGGTACCTTTCTCCCCCGAAGTTCTACATTCAAATTTTAATTCATACCAAAATTTTAATGTAAAATAGTCTACCTTCATAGGCCAAACGACCTAATACATGATGAAGAATAATGTTTAATTTTTTCAAAATATTTACAAAATATTACAATTGGTCCAGTCGTTCTTAAGTAATAAATGTTATAACTAAACCTACTTTGTTTTATTCATATAGATTTGCATCATCTATTATTTGCTTGCTACTTATGCTAGAAAATATTTCGGTTTTCAATTACAAAAAAAAATATCCGTCATAAAGAAGGGAAATTTCTTTTAGTGTGGAAACAATATGTGAATATATCATTAAACAAGTGATGCAACTATTTTGAATGGTTATATAATATAATTTAGAATCTAATTCTATATACCTATACATTTTTCTAAGTTAGCGAAAATCTTATAGTTTCTAAATTCTTTGACAAAAATTTAGGTTCTTGGTTCATGTTTATTTTACGATTTAGGTTACCATACATTTTAATATGGTGTGTACTTCAGGTTTATATTTGGTTACTTTAATAAAATGTAATTAATAAATTCAACTAATAATAGAGAAAAATATTTCCTACGATTATAAATTATTTTATAACTCTCCACTCCAAAGTTACAGCGGGGAGTCAATATTTCACAGTAATTATAAAATCATAATTTAATTAATAATATAAATTTCAGTCATACTCTTCTTCTAGGGAAATATTGTGGAAAATGATGAAGGTACGGAATGTAAAGTGTTAAAAATACAACGATAATTTAAAACTTACGTATTATGTAATTTTTAGAATTAAAAAAATTTTTTTTTATAAAATCAATAAAACGCATTAATTAATGAAATATTTAACAATCCATCATTTCGACACAATTTGTTTTTTTGGTATCAGAAAATGGCAAACCAATACCGAGTATCTTGATGATTTTACATGTATGGCGTGTCTTTCATAAAACGTCTACTTAACAACCCTAATTAAAAACCCAATCGACTTCCGTTGCTGTCTTAAATATAAAAAAGTAGGTATTGATAATTATTGAGTTCTGTTTTTGTCTGATAGTATCAGTAAAAATATTCATAATATAAATTTTCTTAAATAATAGGTATTTGATTTTTCGATTTTTAAGTTGTTTCTGCTTCGATTACTTTGATCAAAAATGTGAATATTTATTTATGGGTTCAATTTTGTGTATCTATTCGAGAAATCATTTTTTCTTTTACTTGAGAAATCATTTTTTATGTACCTGATAAATCATTTTTTGTGTACCCGAGAAATCATTTTTTGTGTACCCGAGAAATTATTTTTATAATAATTTGTTGTAGGTACTGTAGGGAGTTGAGTGGTGACCCCAACGCGCTTACATTAAGTCATTCGAACGATATTAAAAAATATTTTCTTTCTTTCGTGATTCAATATGACCTACGCAGAAAGTTTTTGTTTGTGTAATAAAAGTGCTCTTATTAATATAATTTGTTTAAAAACAATGTACAAGTTTTTAAATGACTTTTGAATGCCTAAAGTAAGGTTACGAAAATATGTTAATTTTGCACCACGAATGTGGACTAATATTTTGGCAAAGCTAAGAATATTTATCAGTAAATAATTGTATGAAATATTAACAAATATTTAGAAAGATTTTTTCTTTCTCAACCTACATACAAAAAGCGCACATAACAATTAACAATTAATTATTCTTTGTGACTTATAATTTGGTGATAAATATGACATCTACCTACCTACTCATGAAATATGAATAATCTTCGATACATGAAACCGATAGAAAAAGATGTGTCGTTCGTTTCTTTCTTCCTACCCCATGAGGTGTATAGCGTGATGGTGTGTAGGTATGTATATATGAATATTATCATTCACACAATTCGCCTGCATACATTAACTTATACGCAAATCCTTCGAAAATTGACGAGTTTTAAGATTTCTCATGATTCCCATCATCTAATCTCTTATTTCATATAGAACCACCCATCCCCTTATAATGAAAATGGAATCATCGAGGTTGGAAGACGCGATAAAGAATTAATATGAATTGCAGATTACTTTGTTAATTGAAAAGTTTGTTAATTTGTTCTCATGGTTTCCATCATCAGATTTCTATGAAATTTATATGCGTGATCACTCCCTACCTACTAAAAAATGAATTATTAAAGTCAGATAATGAAGTAAAGAGAAAAATGAAGAGTTTGATGCTTTTCCCATGGATCCTAACACCAGATTGAAATGGGACCAATCAGAAGATATTCCCTTTCTAATGGAAAAAAAATCATCGAATTGGACAACGTAGTAAAAAGTTATCGTTGAACATACTCAAATCATCATGTCGATTTAATATCCTCTTCCGTTTTTTAGAGTGGGTTAAAATTTTATTATAAATACGAAGGATTTCTATGTCATTTAAGTGTCTTGAGAAAGGAGTTACGTCGATAATGAGGATACTTTTAGATAATGAAGTTTTTCGTATATTAAAAAAAAAAACAATTATTGTTTCGACAAATTCACAAAAAAGTCATTCAATTGGAAAGAATTAAAAAAAAAATGATTTTTTTGAGATATAGATTTAATTTCATTTGTACTAATGTACTATGTATGGGTATCTGATCTTTGAACTCGATTGATATATTACGTATTACGTATATGTTAATATCTAATAGTATATCTGTAGTAAATTGTATCCCACTTGACGTCTGTCATATCACTAAATCAATATTTGTTACATACAGGGTGTATCATGAGGAGTGGATCAACTGAAGTATGGAGGTAGAGGACCTCAATTTAACCCCCATGTATGTTCAGCGATATTGGGTGGTTCAAAAGTTATGTACACTTTTGTAAAATTTGAATAAAAATCGGATTTCATACTAAACTACATCACTGTACCTAAACTATTAGGTTTGCGATCATGATTTTTTTCAGGGAATTGTTCAATAGTGATGCTTAATGAAAATAATACCGTCGTGAGTCAGTACCTAATAACTTTATATATAAGTAATACGTATATTCTTCAGTTGTATGTTGTTCTGTAACTGGCAGCACATAGTAATATTGATAATTCTTACATATTGAAATATACATGACATGAATAATAATCAATTCAGAAAAAAAAAACAACTGAACTTCTGAATCTGAAGCTTTATTCCCATTCTCATGATAATCACGCTTACGTAATAAAAAGAATGAAGCTAGTCTTGGTATTGATCGCGTAAGTGTGCATGTATTTGATTAAAATTTAATGTTTGTTTGGCGCCGACATCAAAGAGTGATTTAATGTAGATAAATATTTTGCAACATGTGTCTTTTTTATTCATATGTGTTAATTAAGGTGCTTTTTAATTAAATTAGGCAATTATTTTAGACTTCAAGTGCATTTTTTTAATGTTTTTCTGTTATCATTTTAGCTGTTTTTGGAATCGGTTGTTAAAGTTACTTTTATATTTTACATGTATATTATATTAGTTCATTTAAGCTTGACTTTGGATTCATAATAAAAATGTGTGACCATTTGACATTTTAACATACTTAACAACTCATTTATTTTACATGTAAAACATGTCATGATTTCATAATATTAACATGACGATAGCATATTTTTAGTACATATCATCAGGGGCGAACCTTGAACCTTCGGACTAGGCAATCCCTGAACGAAAATGACGAAAACGTAATGTTTTTTAGCATCCTTGTTCATTTAAGTGGCCATGAAAATATTTTAAAATAAAATATCAAAATAATATTTACATTTGTGGCCCTGTCAAACATCGTATTTACATACAGTTAAATTTTTAATCGTGTAATAAAACAGTCAATTAGGTCTTGAATTTCTTAACATAATATTCATAGGCAAGCCAAGATTGTGGGCTTCTATAATCAATTCCGCTACTGCATACCATACAATAATAATCGTAGTCAAGTAAGGACGATCGATACCTATATGCATACAAACGTCGATTGTTATGAAATTCGCCTAGATTTTAGTAAACTAGTACATATATCATTCGCATGCATACATATATCGATTGTCATGATTTTATTATACTTGTATATTTTATGTAACTACATGCGTACATACATCTCAACCTTACATCGCTTTCTGAATAATTCGACCACCTACCCTCTCTAAAACTACCCTCAAACTCCCATTTTTATTTATTTATATATTTATTTATTCATTTATTTATTTTCTCAACCGAGCATCTGAAACAACAACTCCTCCCCACCCCATCTCTTCAGTTAATCCGTCTCTTCAGTACATTACCTCTCAAAACATCCAGCTAAGTAACGTTAGATGAAGGAGCTAGGAGTCATCGACTCGGTACTCTGATGTTCAGTAATGACAAATGACAAAATAATGCGTACATACATCGATTCTCATGAATTTCGCATAGGTTCGATAAAACTAGAATATAACTACATGCATACATACATCGACTAGTACATAAATATTGTCAAGAATTGCGCCGAGGTTTTATTAAACTCCTATACATATATCGATTATCATAAATTTCGTCTAGCTCTTATTCAAGTGCGACGTTGCATTGCGTTATTGTGATTGATTTATTCGAAAACAAAAGGACATATCGTTCGTATGGGAATTGGTTCAGATAAAAATCGTGCAAGTGTAACAAACGCCGGTAACAGTACAGACACAACATCAATGTGTGATTTTATCGGAGGCTGTCAACAGTTTCGCCATAAATTCGCAAACTGTACGGTTGCACACCGCAAATCCCGATTAACAACTGCGTCAGCATCGAACGCGTGTCGGCGGCCACCGATCGTGCTGACGGATAGTTTCATTTCATTATGCGGCGGAAAAATCCGACTGATTGGAAACAACCACAAGCGTTGTTCGCACTAACGGAACCTGAACATTTTTTTTATTACCTTTTTTCAAATGAGTTCAATTTGATATTACACTGTGTGTACTAAAATGTGACTTTTATACTATTAATTCATAGGTCAACAAGTAAAAACTGCTATGAACACGTGGCCACAAACCACGCGTTTTTTACAATCGTTTTGTGTTCATCAACTTGTACATACCTACCTAATTATTTTTTTTATATAATATTTTAAAGTTCAATTTCACCGTAATATATAGGTACTCGTTTATCTATTGATATACAAATTATTGCGATCGGGCAGGATTAGTAAATACATAATTACCAAAAGTTGAAACAAATATTATTTTTAAGAAATATATATTATTATGATATTAACTGTTTTTACATGTAACACATGTTATAACAGTAAAATATTACTGTTGCATCTAATCGAATAAAATTCATAAGTTATTAACGCTCAGCCGAAAACGCATAGCTTTGTTTACTTTGTATAAAATACAAAAATGTTCAATTGAATAAAAAAAAATCTACAAAGCATGCGTAAGACCAGTGATGACATATGGTATAGAGGCACAAGCAGACACAGTCAGAAGCAAACAAATGTTGAGGAATTCAGAAATGAGGACATTGAGAGCTATTGCAGGGAAAACCCTGAGAGACCGAGTGAGGAACTCCAGAATAAGGGAACTATGTGAGGTTGACGATATCATCAGATGGAGTAGGCAGCGGAGGAGGTACTGGTATGGTCATGTCCAAAGGATGAACAACACCAGACTTCCTCATATCGTGCTTCACAATCAGCCTTACGGAACCCGCCCTCGCGGTAGACAGCCAAAAAGATGGAGGGATAGCTGGGGGTCCACCTCGCAGGAAGAGCAGGCCTCTTAAAAAACAGACCTGAAGGTCTATTCAAAAGGAGAAGAAGAAGAATAAAAAAAAAAATCAAATGAATCAAGCTTGAAACATTACATTTCATACACTTTAACCTGAATTGTCATCGGGAATATCGAGTTTCAAATCAGCAACTGGTCGGAAAGTTAGTTAAAAATCGGTTGCGAAATTCCAGTACAGACAGACATGTGAAGTTTAAAGACAAGGGCGTTAAAACATCACAACTCTCATATTAAAACAAAATAATAATTACATTTTCGCATTACATTTTTTTTTGACATCATGCCCTCGTATAAATAAAAAAATTATACCTATTATATTCTAGAATGTATAATAAAGTTTTGTACTAGATCCATACTTGACCCAGTGGGAGTATAAAAAGGTAAAATTATTATATTGTTTGCGATTTCGATTTAGATACAACCTTTTTGAAAAAAAATGGAAGCCCCCAATATTTACTGATCATATATACGGGTTACACCTAAAAATGTTGACCGCAATATTAATAATATCGTATACTAAACACACTCTCCAGTCTCTTAAGCCGCGTTGACATAGTCAGAGTATGCTCGGACCGAGTGGACTCGTATGAGTAAGCTTCATCCGAGTGTACACGGATAGCGGTTTACACACAAACTTTTTTACTCGGATTCAAAACCATAACTGCGACAGCTCTATTGCTGTAAGGCTACACTGAAAAAAATGTCAATTTGGTGTAATCTAAAAATATCATGACGTAAGTATAAAATAGGTGCGGTCACCTAAAATAATGAAATAATCATTTAATATTACGCTATCATTGAAATGTGTAAGATGGAATCGAATTATTTGAGTAAATAACGAAGAATTATGATGCTCATCATCTGAAAAATTGATCACATTAAATAATAGTCCACTGTCCTATAAATTTATGTGATATTCATAAATAAGATTATAATCATAAAAAAACAGTGACGAGTCACCGTATTTATAAAGATTTCACAGTTTATTATGAAGAAGTGTCACTGAAAATACGATGAAGTCCCCTAATTTAGTGTGATAAAATTATGTGAAACTTTTTAAGGTTTGGAACGTTAATTTATACTACAGTCATATTATTTTATGTGAAACATACTAAATACGATTACAGAATCGTCTTATTTTCAGAGTAAGCATCAAATTTTAATATTAAATCATACTATTTTGAGTGAATTCTACTATAAAACGATTACAGAATCTCATGTAAGAGGAATCATATCATTTTGTGTGCTTCCTACAAAAACATGATGACAGCGCACCACACAATATTCTCATTTGCTCATCGTTCATTCAATCATTCATTTATTTGTTCGGCATGGTGCAGGGTGGTTGTCGACTCGGTCTCGCAGTCTCGCTACAAAACTTCAGTGACAGACAGACACAGGCCAGAATGTTGAGATTGTGTTTTATTTTTAGGAGGCGTTTACATTGTGGAAATTCATTTTAAAAAAATATTAAAATAACATGATTCTAGACTTTTTGTGTTTACATAGTGGAAATCCATTTAATGAATGAATAAGTGACTTTGTGTTTTTGCGCAGTGTTATTTGTATTAGCGACCGAACGTTTTCGCCGGGGTGACTTGGCGTTTTCGGGGTTCAAACGAGACTTTCGTAAACGAAACGAAAAACAAAAGTTTCGTTTGGACCTTGAAGACGCCAAGTCGCCTTGGCGAGGGCGTTCGGTCGTTGATGTGAGGAATGTTGCGGGAGAGTGCAAGATTGTTTATTTGTTCAATTAAAATAGCAATGTGGCTTTGTTTGTTTCCACTTACTTGTTTTTGTTCCACAACTAGTTTCGGGAACTACCGTTCTCTTTTTCAGTTTAAACCCACCTGAAGAAGAGAGCGGTGGTTCTTGAAACTGGTTGTGTAGTGGGAATAGGTGGGTGGAGGTGGACAGAGTTATTTTGTTGTTTTAATATTTTTTTATAATAGGACGTCATTGGATATATGAGGAAGTCATCGAAATTTGTGAACATTGTGGAAATTCATTTTAAAAAAATATTAAAATAACATGATTCTAGAGTTTTTGTGTTTACAGAGTGGAAATCCATTTTAAATGAAAAAATAAATAACTTTGTACTTTTCCACAATATTTTTTAAATTAACGACCGAACGTTTTCGCCAAGGTGACTTGAAATTTTCAAGGTTCAAACGAAACTTTCGTAAACGAAACGAAAATCAAAAGTTTCGTTTGGACCTTGAAAATGCAAAGTCACCTTGGTGAAAACGTTCGGTCGTTAATATAAAAAATATTGTGGAAAAATACAAAATTATTTATTTATTCAATTAAAATAACAATATAACTTTGTTTACTTCCGCTTACTTATTCTTATTCCACAACTAGTTTCAAGAAATACCGTTCTCCTCTTCAGTTTAAACCCACCTGAAGAAGAGAACGGTAGTTCTTGAAACTTGTTGTGGAATAAAAATAAATAAGTGGAAATAAATAAAGTTATATTGTTATTTTAATATTTTTTTATAATAGGACGTCACTGGATATATGAGGATGTCATCGAAAAATAGTAGGAACAATTAAAGGACGTCGCTGTAGGTAATAGAACGTCACCGAAAAATAGTAGGAAATATAATAAGACATCACAAGAGATATGAGGAATGTGATGGGCTCCACCCTAACCTGAACTAAATATCGTCCTAAACTATTTTTCTGTGGATCCATAACCTCCTAAACTAGCTAGCTAAACTACCTATTAAAATCTAACGTCTATTTCCTAGTACTATAGCTAATTTCCCTAACTAGTTTATTCTCTACCTGCAAGGTAAATCTAGAATTTGTTACATCTATTTGAATATCCATTATTCTAATGATTCTATCATGAAAGAACATCGTATTCTTCTATCTTATTTCGCTAATTTTATATGTTTTTCAACGGAATTTGGCCAATGATCGTCTAGTGATTATTATTATTATTCACGTTAAAAAGGACCCTCTACGTTGTGTTTTATTTACGAGTTATAAACAGACGAATATTTATAATAAAATTTATATATATTATATTAATAATTAATAGATTAATAGACTCCACGACTGTTGAAAGATAATTAATCTTTATATACAGAATTATTAAATTCGTATAATGTAATGATAAAACTTCGATTCTCAACCCAAATTATGTAACTTAATTGTTACTCAATTTGATCGATATATGTATGTATATTAATATACCTACAGAATTAATAGGATGACGAAAAATTATCATAAAACAAATTCATATGATTCTCATAAAAAAACATAAATAAAATTCAATAGAAAACACGATATATGCTTCTTAACGCTTTTTCACACTCATGGAGGTTAGTAAATAACTAACTTCGATTTTCCTACCTTTTCGTATATCCTGCTGTAATGAAAACATATCAAAACAATACCAAAATACATTATATAACAAAAGACAATATTTATATGCAATCGACGATCTTTCCATGAGTGTGACGTAAATAGTTTTATATCAAATTTTGTTAGATGTCCAATATATCTTTATAATGTTAGTTTTCAGGACACGAATTTTCCTTCTACAGTAACAGATTGAAACATGAATATTTTGATTACTTTAGATAAAATGGTTATTTCAAGACACATAGGGTGATACTTTGATTTCCATTAGCAATGTCTAAGCGACATTTTAAGGCTCCTACAATATGGGCTAATAAAGTTTTGTGTTTTTCACTCGATTTTCATACTTCATCTGACATTTTAAGGTTTGGGAAATTCAGATTTTCAAGAAGATCATGCTAATTTTTCATGCTTCATGCAGTTTGAAACGAGCACCTATACCCGCTCGTTTCCATCCTGGTCAACCATTTCAAATTACTTCCAGGTCCGAGTGCATTAACAAGGATTAATTAGACTACCTGTAACATCATGCATTACTATATATTAAGATCAATAAATCTAGATATGATAATATCCAAGGTATCATCTGGGACCTCTTAGTCTAGCGAGAGTCTCTAACCATTAACCACATAAAGGATATAATCGACCAATTGGACCTGAGACCAAATCAGGTTTTTAAGGTAATTAGGACAAAGGTATTACCGATTTTTAGTATTATATTTGATTAAAGAAGTACTTTACTTACTATTGTCGATAAGTAAAATACTGGAATTAAGGACAGGAAATAATACTTATTAATTTTCTACGAGATAGGATAACTTATCAACTTAACATGCATTTATAGGAAAGGAATTATTGAGTTTTGTTAGTATTATAATGCTATTAGTAATTTAAATAAAGAAATAATTTATGAATCACTAAATTCTACATGCAAGCAATTTTTATGGAATTAGTATTATACAAGTTTACTTCATTTCACTCTGTCAGTTATAAAAACACAATACTTCAAATATAAAATTAATAAAATACAGAATTTTTTTAAATAGGTTATAATGTTAAAAATAAGATTATGTTCATTCAGAATGTATGTGAAAGAAAATTCAAGAATAGTTAAAATTGATTACATTTCTAATTAATATTCGATTTTTCATGTATTCAAATCTTGTTACACCAAAAGAAAAATTATTCATAAATTGTTATTGAAAATAAGAAAAAAAACTCATCTACTCCTGCGAAGCTCAGGTGGTATAGCGCCTTCCAAAATATCACTATTTTGTTTAAATATTTATCGACCGAAATTTTGTAATTTTAAGATAAAGAAAAAATATAGAGAAAAAAGATAAATATGATTTAGAGTCCAATGATGATCATCCTCGTTCCACAAATAAGCACTGATTATTAAAAGAGAATTAATTTAATTTATTTTTTAACGAGCTAATTATTAATGAATACTGTATTACTGGATTCAAAACAAAGACCAAAAATGAATCGCCAGGAGCTTCGCACGTACCCCCGTCATTCACCAAGATCGGCCAGTAAGTGTCCCCGCCACCCACTAATCAACATACTTAAAGACAAATTTCTCTCCCCTCCGATTCCAGATAGGTACACTAATACAATTCCCACATGTACCTTGGACTTGCATCAACAAACTTAACGAATAGTTCAAAGCTACCAACAATGACACCAAAATATATTCCATATTAGTTTAGTAAGTAGATATTATAATATTCTTCACCGACTTCAACAAAGAACTCCCATAAAGTATACAATTCCAATTTAATATTATCAAATACCTATATTTATCATACTTTAATAATAATAATATATATACATACACATATGTGCATATTAAAATTATAAAGTCATCACAGGAAGTCATTTTTAATAATAGGACGTCACAGTAGATAAGAGAACGTCACCGAAAAATAGTAGGAAATATAATAAGACATCACAAGAGATATGAGGAAGTCATCTATAATAATAGGACGTCACTGCAGATAAGAGAACGTTACCGAAAAATAGTAGGAAATATAATAAGACGTCATAGGAGATATGATGAAAGCAAACATAAATAGTAGGAAACATAATCATATCTTATATGCCGTTATCATCATAAATCGTATTATCATCTTAATTTTGATGATATCACTATGCTCCGTACTTATGGTGAATTCACCATACTTAAAGCTGAATTCACGTTATCTATGAATATCAGTTTTCTCAGTGTAGTTTTCATTTAACACACGAGCTTTTTTAATCGTTTTTAAGGTCATAAATATGGCACAGACAGTTCTGGTGCTGCAAAGTGTCGGAGTTATTGCAGACACATTAATTAAAGAGTTAAAAATCCACAACAAGGAAACAAATAAGCAACTCAAAAGGAAAATTTGGACCCGTCAATGGATTTTAAGGCGTACAAAGCAGAGCGCATCTGGAAATTTCCTTCATTAAGTACAAATAGCACTGCCGCGTTCCTTGCGTTTTTATTTTAATTTTTTTTTATTTAACGTTCCATAGAAGTTCTTCCGCTTCGTATTATTCTAAAAATTTAGCGGTATCGTGCTTAGACCACTTTTTTTTACCACGAGATGACACATGTTTTTCGTTGTCCGCCATTTTGTTTCACTACTCGTATATGAGCTAACTCGGAACAATAAGACATGGTCCGAGTCTACACGGATCGGACGCCGTCATCCGAGCGGGCTCGGATTACCGGTTGACATAATACGAGTGGCGTCCGAGTAAGTATCCGAGTGTGCTCGATCCGAGCGCACTCTGACTGTGTCAACGCGGCTTTACTATCTGAGAAAACAATACACTATGTCATATTATTTATGTCAGTGACACAGCAATTAGTGCACTAAATAAGCATTTCAGTGGATCCAAGTTCAAATCCTGCATTAACCTATTCTATTATAATAATAAGAGGTATACATTTATGTAACGCCGTATGCTGTGAGGCACCGGCTTAGAATAGTGCTTCCACTCTTTTCTATTATCATCGTTTTCGGATGTCCCATAAGGGCCGGGTAATCTTAAATACAAGAGGCTAAATAACATCTCACAAAGTTCAGCGATGAGCACACCCGCATACCTGTCACTGATTACATTTACGATTGAATGAAAGATCATTGAAAAACTTGGTCAACCGCAACCTAGTGCAATTTAAACGAAAACCAGATGGACTGGCGACCGATGTACCTCGCACCTTCTATGTCGGAATATTATGTATTTTTGGCTTTTCATTATTTTAATAAATAAAATAACTCGTACAAATTACAACGAAGATGGTATGGCAAGACCTATCACATTTCGGAAAATCGGCGCGCGCACAATCGGTGACGTCACGCCAGATATAAAATACTCGGCGGGCCGATCATCGGCATTCAAGTTCGTTCCTGCCTACCAGCTACTCGCCTGACAGGAATTCGTTACGGCCCAGCCACGTTTAAATTTATCCAGTTTTAATATTTATAATCTTCGCAAAATATCAGTATTGTGTGTTATTTACTTTGTGAATAAATCCAGTAAATTTAATTCTTTGAGTTCTTATTAATATGCTTATTTTAATACCCAATTCTATTGTCAGTAACAGTCGTGCATGGTTAAAGAACACGCAAAAGTATTTAGCCGATCAACTGGTTCGATCCCAGAAGTCGAGCTCCTCATAAAGACACCCTCTGCACGGCCATAGTAACAATGGGTACGATATTAGACCATTCACTGTTTTAATATTATTTTATTAAGTTTTTGTGAAAGGCTATTAAGCCGTTAACTATAATAAACAAATAAATAAATTCCTAATTCATTTTAAACAGTGGCTTTAAACAGCGAACATCAATAATTATTTAATGTAATTTTTTATTCCTTATTTTATTTAGAATTTACGTTTGGTAACTCTATTTTGTATTTGTTTATTTTATATGATTTAGGCTCGAATTTTATAATTGTTGTACCCTGTATTTTATAAACAGTTGCCTTGGTTAAAAAATAAAATATAGGTACAACATGTGAAAATGTCCACCACAGTTGAAAAACTGGGGTAAGCAAATATTATAAGGTTTACTGAGAGACGCGACAAGTTGTATTGTTGTGTGTTTTTATATAAACATATTAAATTATTTTTGTAATTTACATATATTTTGTTATTACTTTATTCTATACAAGCTTTTATGTCCCGCCGTTGGCCAAGAATGTAAATTAGTGAAGGAATAAGCAATCGTTTATATAATATTGTCACACAAAATTTTTGCTAATTCGTAGTATGGAAAGTTGCTTGAAATTTAATTGAGTTTAAGCGGTGTAAAATGTTCAACTGATGGCCACAACCCATTTGTTTTTATATATAAGTACATACAATTTCTGCACGCATGAGCTATGGGAAATGGTTTTAAATATGACTGATTATAAAGAGATAACGCTGTAAAGAGTTTAGTTTTAGCCACAACTCCTATTTTTATATATTGTCATCGAACGCAAATAATGTGTTTTGAAAATTTAGTGATTTCGGATGATGTGAAATGGATTAAAATTTGATTAAACAAAAGGACTGAAAATATTCTAGTGTTGGTCACATCCCATTCGTTTTTATGTATTTTCATCAAGTGTGCATGTTGTTAATAATATTTCTGTACAATAGACTATTAGACTTAAAACTAACCCAAAAGACTAAATAAAAAAAGAAGAAAAAGTATAAAACTATAACAAATAGTTTGTAATAAAAACTGACCCAATGGTCTACATAAAAGATGAAATAGAAGAATAGGAAATGTATTATACAAAAAACTGACCAAAAGGTCTACATAAAGGAAGAAGAAGAGGAATTAGACTACAGGAAATAGTTTATATAAATACTCACCCAAGGTCTACATAAAATAAGAAAAAGAATAATTAGACTATAGAAAATATTTAATATAAAAACTGACCCAAAGGTCTACATAAAAAAAGAAGAAGAAGAATTAGACTAAAAGAAAAGTTTGTATGAAAACTCTCCCTTGGTCTACATAAAAGAGGAAAAATAAGACTACAGGAAGTTAGTTTATATAAAATTCAACAAAGGTCTTCATAAAATAAGAAAAAGAAGAATTACGTTAAAATCAAAACTGGCCCAAAGGTCTACATAAAATAAGAAGGAGAAAAATTAGATAATAGGAATAAGTTTGTATAAAAACTCACCCAAAGGACTACATAAAAGATGAGGAAGAAGATGAATTAGACTATAGGAAATAGTTTGTATAAAAACTCATCCAAGGTCTACATAAATGAAGAAAAAGAAAAATTAGACTATAGGAAATAGTTTATTTATGAACTGTCCCAAATGACTTAACAAAAGAAGAGGAAGAAGAATTAAACTCCAGGAAATAGTTTTTATAAAAAATCTCCCAAAGGTCTACATAAAAAAAGAAATTCCAGTATATGAAAAAAGTTACTATGTATATTGAATGTGTATTGTAGTTAACCTAAAATAGTTTAATAATTTTCCTATGCGAAATCAGTATATTGTTGGTTTTTAAGTAGTATTAGGTATGTAGGTACCTACCAACAACGATGTTCTAAATAAATTCGAATTCGATTCATAACAAATTTTATTTGAATATCAGAATGTGTCCGTAACCATAGTAACCATAGAACATGTAAAAAATATTAAATTGTTTGGAGACATTTTTTTGAATATGTAGGTACCTACATTGGTTTGTTCGATGCCATAAAAATGAAAATTGTCAGAAAAATCAAATATTATTTACAAATTATGCAATTTTATTATGCCTATATCTTTACTAATACTTAACACATTTTTACAATATATGTCTTAAAACTTGCTATAATGTCTTGTGTTTCATTTTATTATTTCATAATCACATTTATTTCAAAGGTTAGTTATTTTCAAGAAGATTTTCATTCGGAAGAATTAACAAATATTGTATGGAAATAGATAAACATGGCGACGCTGTATGTGCAAAACGCTTACTTTACACACACACACACACACACACACACACACACACACACACACACACACACACACACACACACACTATTTATTAAGATTTCATAATAAATTAATTGTGCACTGGAGATGTATAACTTAATGATTTGAAATAAAACTAATGATTTTTGTAATACCCACAAACAGGCATTGCTTGGTGGGATTTCTCTTGTTTATTTAATGATGTATAATATGATCTGCATATCTTTATTATTGTTGTTTTGCTTTGTTATATATTTATTTTAATCTTTTTTTAATCACGATGTTTTTTTATTATGTTTATGAGAAATACAGAATTTATTTATCCATTCATCAAATTTGTAGCTGTAATTTGTATCGTTTGCTTTTTGTTTTTTTTTATAAGTAGAAGTAACACTTGCCAAAAATTGCTTTGACGGCTCACTTTCCTCGGATTGTTTTGAAGAGAAAACATTTTGGTAATACATCCGTTATACACTTGCTTTATATAGCTCTACATATATTTAATACTGCCTTCAATTGTCCCCATTTTAATTATAGTCAATGTATATTATTATGTGATTTCATGGGCTCAAATAATAATTGATGGCATTAAATGCGTCCGGAAGTTTAGTAGGGTATGGAATGGAAAGGAAAGTCAGTGAATAGGGAAGGGATGGGAAGTTGAAGGCATTGTTTTGAACTAGCCTCGCCTCGCCCTTTTATGGTGGGGGAGGGAGTAAAATTACGACCTTCACGTAGTGGTCGCTCCCAAAGGCGATAAGTAATGATAATAGTTGGTTAATACATACCTAAAGGGACTGCCACACAGTAATGTGTTTTTCGACCAAGATGAAACATCTTTGCCGTTTCTATTATAACTTTCACCAACTAATACAGTCCTATACATTATTATGTTATTTGAGATATTATTTTATGTAGAACAATAGGATTTTTCTTAATGTTTCGATGAAAATTTTGATTCACAGTTCTGCAAATATATTTTATTTCTATTACATATAGGGTCGCATTAAGGGTGTTATTTGAGATATAAGAGAATAAAGTGCACTTTACACGGACACTATTTCCAACGCGACCCGGTTTCCAACGCTTAAAATAGCATCCAAAATACAGGTTACTCCAAACATCGCCTTACACGCAACGCTTAAAACAGCACCCAAAATAGGGGTTACTCCGAGCATTGCAGTACTTTACACAATTATATGTGCAAATGTTTAATATAATATAAATAAATGTATATCGAAAAATTATATAACAAATGTTTAACATAATATAAATGTATATCGAAAATTTCGACACATTCCATATAAATAAAATACATCGCGAGCGAATGTCACACGTAAAAGTCAACGCAAACGGCAGCCATGTTGACTCGTCGGTAACGACGACAGCGAATAATTTTACAGATTTCTGTTTTACCAAAAAGGATGAAAATCGCGTTGAAAATAGAAACGCTCTATTTTTTTGCCCATCGCGTTGAAATTCCGTCGAAAACCTGAAACCCGATTCTTATAAGTTAGCGGTATTTATATACAAACAGTACATTAAAATTCACGAGCTATATTCAAATAATTTTGTCTGGAATGAACATGTACTACATATATATTTTTTACACCTTAATAAAACACACATACATTACCTCGAAGTTTATTGAGAATTTATGTAGTAAAAATGTATTGCGTAATTATTGTTAGTATTAACTCAGAACAGGCTTCGCCTAGTGAGGTAATAGATTCCATTGTGTTATTTGAATTTAGTTTTATTGTAATACTTCGATTTATTATGGAAATAAATAAAAAAAAATACGTATGTACGTTAATTACAAGGAAAAATTCATTGTCTTTAATTCTGAAATATGTTTTAAATAATTTAACAAGTATATTACAATGACATACCTACATTGTACATTTTTGAAACCAGATGGCGATATATACGCAAAATAATTTTATAGTGAAATCTTTTGTTGGAAGAAAAATAAAATGATTTTCACGTTTCATTTGGATTCAGGATTTCCATGTTTTCTCTACCATAACATTTTACAGTCCCCTCAGTGGGACACTAAAATCCTATTGTTGCCGTGTGGAAAAAACCATCACGATTTTTACCCCTGAGTTTTGCAATGAAACTCTACATAAATATAACAAAAATATCAACCTGAATCAATAGTTCGTTATATCTCCATATATGTTCAAATTAATTAGCAAATGTAGCTCTTTTGAAAGAGAAAGAATTCTTAGTAAAGCGGTAAAAAGGTCATTCATATTGATTAAAAATTTTGATGCGGATCCCAAAATGAAGTTTTTATTACATTATGCAAAAAAAAAATGACAAACGAAGTTGGAATATTATAGGAGAACCAGGAAGGAACTCAAGGCAACTACAGGGCTTACGACCTGTCAGTTTACATGATAACTTTATGCGCTTGCGCAACGTTCACTATGCCTTCTTATTGAGTTCCCTTATCAATGCAATTTTTGAAAGTTCTGGATTTCTGGTTTGAAAGTAGGTGGATACATTTCCAGGGTTGCTAAAAACTAGCTTTAAAATAAAACTCAAGGGAGCAAATGTCGAGCGCGAGTTAGCTGACACAGTAAAGCGATGAAAGGTATCTTATTCGGGTCAGATTCTGCGAGGCAAAAGATACAGGCTGCTCTGACTAATTATGAAGGTCTGCAATAGAGGGACGCCTCAGAATAGGAAGACGTCAGATGTCATGACTCCGCCACATTCGTGAGTGGACCGGCATCAGAGACGTAGGCGGATTGAGATTCTTTCTCAACAGTGATCACCAACGTCTTAATTTTATGGTGTTTAACTTGTGTTGTTTTTTAAACAATGCTAAGAACTCCACCAGTTTAAACGATAGATCGAAAATATATTCTAGGAAAAAAATTCTTTTAACCTAACAATATTGCATGAATCAACTAAATATATTTTCAACCAAGTATTTTCAAAATTTATAAATTCAATGTAACATTACAAAATGCCTTGTTGAATTCTCTTCGGAAAACATTTTTTTCATTTGTTTATATTAAATTCTTCGGTCGTCGTGTTAACGTTAATGCTTTGTTTTAAATTAAATTCTCCTTATTAATCTGATTGCAAATAATACCTACAATTTTGCTGTAACGTTGTTTATTCAAATTATTTTATATGGAACAAAACGAAAAATACAACGAAAATGGTGTAGTACATTGTTCAGTAAAAACGTTAAATAAAATTGGATTTAATAATGAGAAACTGATCGTTTGGAAATAAGCTGTTTTTACCTTCGCCATCTATGAAGTAACGATGAAACCTTTTCATAACGCCATCTATTGAGAAATTCTTTTTTTTTGTAAAGCATCGGTCCTTATGCATGAGGAGACCCTGATGTCGACCCTGAACTATTCCAACTTCGTCTCTATTGAGATGTTAAAAAATTGACAAAAAATATAATTTACTCCCGACAGGGAAAAAGTCCAATGCTTGGGTATGTGCAACTTTAAAAATATTCGATTTAATATACAGTCATATTCCAAATGTAGCAAAAAATCACTAGCGTCTACAATCCGCATTCACCGTTACGCATTATGTTTCCGGTTGGCTCTCTGATTGGTTGAGATCTCTTAGTATCAAGTCAAATGAGCTGTGAAATTTTATATTAAATGGGAGAATTAAAAAAAAATTAATTTGTAATTCAATTTATAAAGCAACTCACTCACGCGAGTCGGTATTATTATTATAAACATACTTAAACCTAACCTAAAAGTGCGGAAAATAAAAGCTGGGACTAGACGCTACCCAAATAATACACCTCATATTATACAGCTTCTAAAATCTATGAACTTACCATTATTACTTATACAAAGACACCTACTGATAAGAGCCAATGTACATGTAAAAATAATAACACATAAGATTGTTTAAAGATAATTTATTTACACAGTCAGACTATAGACATCCAAACGTTGTATATTGTGTATATCAATAACATTTTGTTTTTAATTTTATTGGATTGTGTTTTCAATCCAAATTAAGACTATACTTGTAAGAAAAATATGTATTAACAATTAACAGACGTATTTCTCTTTCTCTCCTCTATCTAAGACGCTATTTAAAAAAAATATATAACCATGCTTCGGTAATCGGCATTAAATAAACAATATTTTATATTTTTTTTGTATACTTAAAGTAGATATTATGGATGTTTAACATTAGGGATATAGGGAATAAGATGATTGAGGATCTCTTCCAGTACAGGAAAGTCTTCACCTCGGTGACCACAAACTTTGTGGAAATCAGACACGAGACGATTTTTATTCAATGAAATAAATACTCGGATAGATTAAATATCAAACTCTGAAAATATCTCGTTAAAATATAAAAGTCAATCTTTAACATTCTGAATTATTAAAGTTGTGTTAATTTCTACTTTCAACATTGCTTAGAAATAAGACGTTCGAGCTCATGGAGTGGAGGATTAATTTGTTATATAATTACGTTGGCGGAATCAAATATCATCTAATTAACCAATCCAATGCCTTGCTTAACTGTATCTTCAAATATGTAGCCGCGATCAAAAAGATCTTAGGTACGAATTTCCAGATTATTCATAGCCCATTTCACCGTTTACTTATTTCATTCCCCAAACCTTCATTTATCCCTTGTAATTATTATTTTCTCTTTGCGAATTATAAAGGAACATTACGAATGGATATCAGACCAAGATAGATATAAGAAATATAATACAAAAAATATAAATTACATGCCCCAACAAGAAGGACCAGAAGACCTGAATTGTTCCATGTTCCAGTATATAGAGCGAACTCTGTTATACCGCGCATATGTCGTCAATCAGATGGGTCGATGGCAGAGCGGTTAGCGCGCTGGGCTAGTGATCCAGTGGCCGCGAGTTCGAATCCTGCCTTAACCGATTTCGTTCACCTATAGCACAAGCATTTGTATGCTTATTTTAGGGAAAGTAGGAAGATGTATATGTGCTTGTTTAACAAGGACATATTCATTTTTTTTTTTAAAAAAATACAATGAAAATTTTAATGTGGTTGATATCTTCCAATTTGGTTATGGCAAGTATCGCAAAATGATACGGAATAAGCTAGTTCCGGTTGATTGAATGATAGCTTTCTGACCCTCATTTCCCTCTTTGTCCTTCCTACCCCTTTTATCTCCAATCTAAATCCTCTACACACTACTATATTGTTTCATGACTTATTTTTTTTATATTGATAGATTCTGCACCTTTTTTGGTTTCGTGTGTTTTTTTTGTATTATTCAAAATATTTTTTTTATTTTTGTTCTATTTCATTTATTTTTCTTTTCTATTTTATTTTTATGTTTGCTGATCATATTGTTTTAATTTGTGGATAGTAGTTTTATATATTTATTTATTTATTTTAAGCAAACAAACAGTCAAAAAATGTACATTACAAAAAATAAGTGTTTTACTTAAATTGTAAACCAAAACAGTTTGCAGTTATTTTACTCGTCTTGAATAAGTAGGTACTCCGTATATAAAAATGTGACCATATACATATTTTTTATTTTGGCGCATGTTTTATTTTACTGTTCTGTATATAGTTTTTTTTTTGTCACTGTATCTATCCCAAATAAATAATTAAATAAATAAATAAAAAGTTTGAGATGTACTCCTAAAATATCCATTTTTTTTATAGAAAATTAAATTACCTAGTTCGGATGTATCGGCGTTTTACGATATATTTTAAAAATTTTGGATTCATAATTAGTTAAACACATAAATTTACCAAAAAATATGTTTTCCTCAATAAAATGTATTTGAGAAACATAGCGCACCTTTATTTTCATAGTGACACTAAACAAAAAAAAATTTTTTTCACCATCAGGGATTAAAGTTTTAAATTTTTTAATTTAATTAGAAAAAAATACAATTACCAATAATGCCAATTGGTGGCCAATATTTGAACGAGTGATCTGGTGTTTCTGTTTTCAATAGATATCGCTCATCTAAAATACATAACTGGTTATAAAAAAGAAAAATTTACAATTTTGTATAGTGTCACTATGAAAATAAAGGTGCGATAGGATCTTTTTAATAAAAACTAATTTAAGATTCTGTAATTGTCTTAAGTTTTGTAGGCCTATAACATTATATTAATTATGAAATTTCAGGCTCTGTGCGTCGAGCGGATCAGAAGTTATAAGGGGATTCTGAGTAAATCCATGTATGAAACATGTATATGCGGCGAAGCCTCTATGTTGGTGTTTTTAGACTTCAAAGTTGAAAAAACCCTGAAAAATATAGACATGGCATACAAATCTCGCGTATCTTGGGTTGATATTTTGTCGATATGTTAAAAGATTTAAATTCTCCTTAACAAATTGACTGTTGGAAAATAAATTTTACTATCTGCTTTCAGGTCTATAAATTTATGGTTTAATATAATCGAGTTTGAAAATTTCTAACACAACAACTATGAACAGAGATAATTTTCAACAAAGTCATTAGGAATAATAAATGAATTTGTACATCATTACTAAAGCACCTAATCGTATGGTATGTATATAACGATTACCACCGTTATCAGTAAGATGTGAAATAGGTAATACCTTAACAAGAAGAAGTAGTAATATTATGTACATACTTGACCCTATAAGGTAGATAATAATGAGATAATTCTCTTCAATTTATTTTACTTACAATGGTTTATAAAGGGTCATTAAGAGATAAAACAATGTTAGTACTTTACCTTCTTTTATTCACCTGATAAATTATAAGATATTATATTTCTTGTTTTTCAAGAATATACATATTGTTTTCAAATTTATTCAGCTTATAGGTTTCAAGTATAATATACAAGTTGCATGTAATACATGAGATCCAACGGTCGATGACGATAGTATGCATAATTTTTTATGTAAATGTTTTTTATACCGTAAATAAATAAATAAATAATTAAATAATACGTAAGAAACTATAAACACTTAAACACAAATTTATAAATGTTTTAAGACATTTTGTTTTCTATATAAAACAGGTAAGTATATGTGTCAGGATAGGATAGTATGGAGGTCAGTCTTTCTTCCCACCCGGATTATGAAAACAGCATGATGGTATGTATGTATGTTTGGAGATTAAGTAGATATCAAAATATTGAATGAGATATTATTGTGTAGTGTATACTGCCTTACAAATTGTATGAAACAATATCGTCACTAAATTCATTTTTTATAAAAATTGTTAAAAAAAGTTTGAGATGTACTAATATAATGCTATTTTTTATAAAAAAATAAATTTTCTAGTTGAGGTGTTTCGGCTTTTTTCGATATTTATAAAAAAATGGAAATGTAGGTAGTAATTAAACATATAAGCTTGTCATAAAAAAATGTTTGAGAAACTTTGAAACTTTTATATTTGAACTAATTTATAGCATTCTAGCTTTTATGGTTTTTGAAATATATGGAAAAATAATGTAAAAATTCAAAAGTTGATAACCCCTGACTGAAACCCAAATTTAAAATTCTGAGTATAAAAGTTTTGTAGGCCTTTAAATATCTATATATTCTGAAATTTTAGGTTCTGTGAGCTGATTTAAAGTAATTAGAGGGGGGGGGGGGGACATACACAGTCACATTAAATGTTCTACTCCGAATTCTGAGTTAATCCAAATATAACATAGAACATACATATATGCTGCGAATCCTTTAAGTTGGTGTTTTTTAACTTCAAAGTTGGAAAAACCGTGCAAAATATAGACCCTGCATACAAATCTCGCGTATCTTGGCTTGATACTTTGTCGATATGTTAAGAGAAATAAATTCTCTTGAACAAATCGACAGTTGGATTAACAATCAAATATTTTTTAAAAGTTGCATATACTTACGCAAATATTGAAAATTTTCTGATATTTTCTGAATTTTTTTTTTCCAATGACATTCAATAGAGACCAAGTTGGAATATTATAGAATAACTCAAGCCACCTACGGGGCTTACGACCTGTCTTCAGCTGGTTTAGGTGACCACTTTATGCGCTTGTGCAATGGTTACCAATTATGCTTTCTTATTGAGTTCCCTTATCAATGTTATTTTGAAAGTTCTATATAATATTAATATTCCTTGAGTTCCTGGTCCTTCTATAATATTCCAACTTCGTCTCTATTGAGATATTAAAAAACTGTCAAAAAATAAATATATTGTTTTCTAGTATTGTTTTCATTTTCCTCCGCTGAACACGAGATTTACTCTTTCAGTGGAGTAATACGTATCTATAATATAATTGTATTAATTATAAGAAATATCGTATAACTATGTACCAACATATTATTTGCAATAAATAAAAAAAAAATATCTGTACAAGTGTAAACGCATTGTTATAGGTATCCATCAAAATATTTAATACTACCAATATCACTTTAATAAACTATTTCTCCTCAACACAATGTTTTAAAATTAAGTAATTTTCTTCTTTAATCTAATCATATAATATCATGTAAATAAATGAGTTATATATAAATGGGTATGAATGACGACGAGGCGGTGAATATGTGTCATGATCGAAATAAGTGGCGTTCGGTTCTCTCTGCCTACCCCATGAGAGACATGGGGTGATGGTATGTAAATGGTTTATTCTGTCTTCTGGACACATTTTGCTCTTATTTTCTTTTTTAACAGGTTTATTACTTAGGTAATTGTTTTTTTAGATTTTATTTTTCTTTTTTATCATTTGGTATTGTCCTTTTTTATCAACAATGTTATATTCTTTGTTTTAAAGCATACGATTGATGTATAATTCATGACGTAGACTATGAAAATAATGATTTTGCTTTGGTTGACTAAATCTACACAAAACGAGTGGGTTGTGGCCAACACTAAACTCCTCACTAACAAGTCATTCTATAAAGTATTCAATTTTTGTATGGAAAATTTCCAACATTTTCATGAAATGAGTTTGTTAAATTATTTTTTATTTAAATATTTTATTATGAAAACTTGATAACTCTTCAATGCCATTTTATGAAAGTGATGTGCCTTTTTACGAATTTGAAAATAAAAATTTCAAATTTTAAGTTTCCTGAGCTTGGGGTCAATTTGAAATATTTGACAGTTAAAAAAGTTGAGAAGCACTATTCATATATCATTCAAAATCTAATGGGATCTAATCGAGTATAAGATATACATATTTGCAAAATTTGAATAGAATCGAATGAGTACTTTAGTCTATAATCGATAAAGTAAAATGAACACGCCGTACATAGCACATAGCACACACACACAGATACATTGTGATGAAACTTTCAGAATACAATCTCAGCATGATACTAGTTGATAATCTGCAAAAAAAAATACCCTTAAAAATTACGAAAACATAACTCCCCACTATATTCCTTTGGGTTAGTGAGGAGTAAAAAACCTACTATTTTAATAACGAATCTTAAACATTCGAAAAATAATGAAAAGAAACACGTACAAAATACAGCATAACAGTGAAAAGGAATGGAAGTCCATAAAAGAACAAGTCAGTATGATGCAGTGGTACGTGGGTCCATTACATTGATAAACTGTAACACGTGGACCTCATCTTGACCGTTGTAAGGATCCCTTTGTGCTTATCTTGCAAATGTAAATCCCCCAAACGATGAAAAGCTTTTATAACTACGGCAACCGGATACCAGCTCGTTGCTTTGCAGACATCTTTTTTAAATTTATCGCATTTCACTGAATACCCGTCCAAAATTTACTCACGAAAATCTACTCCGTAATAAAAGAGTGAGAATGATGAACATCAAAGTTAACTTCATAAAAATATTGTAATTCGAAATGAAAAAGATATGTCCAACGCGGTAGTTTTTATAACATTGATATGAATGTCTATTACTTTTGTCACAACAGAGACGAATCAGAAATACAGTTTATTTTAGAACAAACTAGAAAAATATGGTTATTCCTATTATATTATAATATAATAAAGCAACATATTGTTTGATTTTAATAACCGATATATTTATTTATTTTACACCATCTCGATTTTTATAACATTATTTATAAACACTATCTCAACCTCATTAGGACTATGCCTGTTTCGAGGTTGGAGATTCACAATATTATATTGATACATTACATCTACATACATCCATGTACCCACCACACAAAAATACAATATTTACTTATACGGAATTGGGTACCTTCAATAATTATTGTGACAATAATATTATTTCACAGCAAAAAAAAAATGTCACACCCAACTGGTACAGTTAATCCAAGGTACAGGGATATAAATGCTAGGGTAAAAAAAAAAAAAAATTTTAGCATATTAATAAGTATAAGAAAAAAAAACAAATTACAAATTAATTTAAATCATATCAGGTGAGTATATAAATTTTGAGTTGTTTTTTGAACACTGAAAATGAATTTATTTTTTTAAGGTATTTGGGAAGATTCTTGAACATCAAAGGAGGTTGAAACATAAAATTATTATTTTGACCAAAAGATGTTCTTGCATTTATAGCCATATAGATTAAGGATATAGCCATTCTAGTGGTTCGATTTTGTTGGATTCTGTGAGCTACTTCAATACTAGTATAATAATGCAAGATATTGTTTGGTTTTAATAACCGATTACCCCGTAAAATGAACTGAATAATCTAATCCTACTAGGGATGTATGAGTATGTTTATATATTTATATTCATTCATTCTTTTTAAAAAATAGCAAACTAGTATAACAAAACCAACCGGTTAGCGGCGAGATTCGACGCAGAAAAACTTTAAAACAAAATTCATAAATCGCTTCCAGATCATTGTGGTGGCGTTCCCCGTGTACTTTTCGAAATTTTCTCCAATAATCACCATTGGCGTCAATAAGCGATCCGTCTGCGAATGAAATATGAACGGGGCTTATATCCATACTGTAGGTACAAGAGATCTTATCGTCTGTTTAAGATTTATATAAACCATCACACAAGGTAAAATTCCGTAAATGTAGGTGCTTAGTCATCTACGAAGTCAGCATAATTACATACGCGTCTTCTTTGATTTCACACCTTGTAGCACACCTGTTTCAGATACTCCCAGCGAGGATACATTCTGCCAGTTAATCCCTCATACGTTCCCTCTAATATAATGTGCAATACAATTTAATATAATTATCAATCAATTTAACTGCGACAGGTATCGTGCAATGCACAAAAGCGATCGCGGTTAAATATAAATGTTTTATTGATAACCACCGTCACAATGTTTTCACTTCACAATTCCTTAGACACATTTCTATAGTGTTCAAATCATCCAGAGACTTGAGGACTATCAATATAACAGTCTACTCGTTTTGGACACTTCTTACAGTACATACCTTCCATTTTTTTTAAGTTAAACGATGTCGGTAGATTTGCTTATTATAATTACGACATTATTTTTATCATCAGAGAACTCTTTTTAAATTCAAAATAGAACTCTTTTTAAAATGCGTTGAACACAAAAACCTTCAGGTTGTCAATAAATGAAAATAAAATGAGGCCAGCAGAGGGCTTGGAAAAGGTAGTTTTTGAACAATAAGGCTAGTTAAGGTTAGCCAATAGAATGTTCATCTATCAGCAAACGGCGCTACATCTTATCTTCTTTAATAATTTTGTTTCATGTTTTTATATTTGTACTGACAATTTTTATAAATAATCTCATATTTTCTTTTATAATATTTAGTAAAAAAAAGGTTTGCTAGCAATGATTTTATGTATATAAATAAATGGTCCACTAATTCAAAAGTACCATTCAGTAAATGCTCTTTGAGCGAAACGTGTCAGTGGTCAACACTTTAAATTAGTGGAATAAAGTTAAAAAATTGTGTTTTTACTTATTTTTTTAAGTAATTTTATAATATTTATAATGCCCTTGTTTCAAATACATTTTTCTATTGTTTTCTTGAGTTTCAAATTATTCATCAACTGTTTGTCCGTTATTTCGTTTTTTAACGTATTAATTTTTTTTGGAGCTAAATAATAGTACATACCTCCATACATACCATCACGCCATGTCCCTTACGGGGTAGGCAGAGAGAACTGAACGCCACTTACTTCTATCTTGACATACATTCATCGCCTCGACAACATTCATACATCGTCTTTTACATGTTCGTCTGTTGTTCACGCTTCTAACATTTCCGTCTTTCAAAATACCGTTCACATGGACGTGTCATCCCTTTCTTGGGCGGCTAAATAGGTAATAGTAATAAATAATATATAAATTATTATCAGATATTTCAAAATATTCTTTTTTTGTATTTTAAAAAAGTAAATAATCGTTATTCTATTCGAAATGGAGATATTATGAACATGTTCACGTTAACCCCATTAAACGCGATAGACGTATTTTCCGTCGTTAATTCAGTTTAATGGAGTAAATATAATTAAAATTAATACCTACTATCCTAATATTATCTTTTACAAGGATTTATTGCTATAATGGGGTTCACCCTTTCTATTCACTCATTCTGCCTTTATCCTTATTTTCACATACATCACTATGTTTTCTTGTTAAGGATCAAAAGATAGGAAAATAAAATATGTGTATGTAGACCTATGAACATGATGAAGTAAAAAGTTCTTTGATCATTACTCTCAAACAATTATTTCAGAGTAACCATTAATTATGTTGTAGGTTAAATTATGTATTTTCCACGTCATTTTGTATTAAAACATATCGGTAAAAAAACCATCTGGGAGAATTTTCGGAACTTGTCCCTTTTATAATATGTAGATTACCTATAATCTCAATTTAAATTTATCTAAATCAAATACCTATCTTTGTATTTAGATTATTTATTCATAGTATGGGTTGGTATAGGGTAGATGTAGTCTTTTAAGTGAGTATTAAGAGGAATCGAACCAATTAGAATGAATCAACTTAGGTAATATCTGAAGGCGTGTTCAATACATCAATACCAACACCATTTATATAGTTATTTTATATACAACCATGAGCTAGAACGTAAGTATGTATTTCGAGTCTAACATAGTAAAGTACATAAAAACTTATCGCCTCAGATGGTTGGGACATCTCCAGCGCATGGAGGAGAACCGAGTCCCGAAGAAGATTCTCAACACACGACCAGATGGAGGCGAAACGTGGGACTAGCGTCTCTAATCCGCATTCACTTGTTTCTGGTTTAGTAAGTCAACGTTTCCTGTTGGCTCTCTGATTGGTTGAGATCTCGTAGAATTAAGTCAAATGAGCTGTGAAATTACATATATATTATATTAAATGCTAAAATTAAAAAAATATATATAAATTTAATTTATAATAATTTTTTTTACGTATAATAAACTTTAACTTAATAAACATAGATGGATTATTGACAAATCCAAAAATCAATAGGTAGGTACGTTATAATAAGAGAATACCTACATAAGTCCACTGGTTTCCAACCATTGTAAAGAAAACCTAATAGCAATGAAAATTTATATTTTGCACAATTATTTTTAATATTTTAATGGTTTATTTTTTTAATGCTTAAAATATAGGTACTTACTTTAAATATTCATATCCTAAAGTTGAAGGATGCAACATATTTTGGCCAATTAATAATTATTAAGGAGTAGATAAAAAGAAGAAGTTAAAACATTAATGAAAACAAATAATATACACAATTTCATACATAGATACATGCAATAAGTTGCACAACGTTTTGAAACAACAATCAATGAACTCTCATTATAAAATGCTGCGATGCCAATTCTTAAAAAATATTAAACTTATCCACTGATTTAAGTGGAGAAGGCAAGTCATTTCAACATTTAGTTACAGCATATTTGAAGCTACCTTCAAACGCTCCAATGTTCCTCTATGTCTAGTAACAATCATAATGAAGCTTCTGGTCCTCATTCAATAATCATGAAAACCATCAGACCATTCTAGTTTTTTTAAATAGTTATTCAGGCTTCTTAAAATGGACAATTTTAAACATCTGGAAAAAGGTGAAGTTTCCGCCGGTTAGCCATATTCAACACGCCAGTTCCAATAAAACCTGTGAGGAATAATGAAGCAAAATCTGGTACAGGCGTTAAAGACTCTTTGAATTATCTGTTGATGTCAAAGAATAGTCTATACAGTAATACAGTATCACAGTAATCAACGATCGCCAAAACAATGGATTCAGTCAACATCAATTCGTTTGGCTTTCAAACGAATATGATCTTCAAAGCGAAGATTGGCATCAAAAATAAGACCAAGATTCTTAAGATAAATTTTTTTTTCAAATAGCGTGTCATTAATTAGCAGTTTGAAAAGGTTTTCGTTTAATTTTCGACCCGCCCTGCGCTGTTTAGTTTCAAATATAGTACTGAGAATTTGCAGCGTTTTATACCAGTGAATGTCTTCTTGACCATTTGTAAATGTTTACTTTCAGGGCAGTGTCAGAAGAATCCTCTGGAAGAATAAAATATGTAACTGTATGTCATCAGCATATAAATGAAAATTGATAAAATATTTTTTCGAAAAAGAGAAAAAATATTTTTTTCCACGGAAACAATATTCAGTTCCAATTGGTACACTTATCAATTAAACGTTGGTAAAAAATAAAGAGAAAGGTTTTATTTTAACAAGATTAGCAATGTCGAACTGTGTTTATTTATGTATATATAAAGAAATAAAATTTCCTAATTTTTCCTTCGTAAGAAGCAGTTACGTATTTTCAAATATTGAACACAGATACGATTTGAAGGTTATTTTTTAATCTGATGGTACGATGAAAATCAATGTTGTAATTAGTGCGCCACAAAATTAAAGCATTTTTAAGAAACACGATTAAAATTGATAAATGACTCAGTTATTCAGATATTCTATTTAAACTGTAGTAGGTCGCTTCGCCAAGGTGCGTTTTGAAGATATGTTAAAAAAAACATCGAGTGACAATAAATTGTCAAATTTCTCCCTTAAATAACAAGTTCCGCCCGAGCTGCCTTTGCATATTACCGCAGTTACAGTTCAAAATTGTTTTCGTATCTGGAATAGAAATGACTTTTTTATGCAGATTCAGTCCAAGAACGGGGGCATCAAAGGTAAAAAGTAATTATGTATTTCTAATATTTCACTTTCGCCCCTACAACTCGGTTGCTTTACGTGTTTTATCTGTGTCGATTTATGCTTTACTTGTCTAGTTTTATGAGGCGCTGTTTAGTGTTGTTGTCGACGACCCCTGCAGATGTCTGACTCAACCCAACCTGATAAAAACTTCAATTTGGCTCCATTAAAAATACTTCATGTGGCTACACTTCCTTATTTTGAGTCTAAATTTAATTTATATTTGGAAACCTCTGTGTTACTTTATTATCTTTGCACATTGGTTGTATAAATTACACTTCATCTGATGTTTTTGACGTTGCGATTTTCCTAACATTTTTTTTAGCTTGGTTTATCTGTTTTATAAGAAGAATAATGGCAATGTAACTTTTCATCAAAGCAAATTAACTGACAGACTGGAAAGGTCACCATATTGATCGGTCTTCAAATGAATGGAAGTAAATGGTCTTCTTATTCTTTTCAACGTGACCACGGAGCCAAAAAAATATTTAAAACATTCTTCTATTCTCGATTAGAATATTTCATTTACTTATCTATTGATTCAATAGAAAAACAACAGTTTTTTTTTATTTACATACAATTGATATGGATATAAGATACCTTATAATAAACCAAGTAACTTCTAACAGGTTTATACTTAAAGTAATAAATATGTAAGCATATAACACAATCAATTAACAGAAAAAAAAGTGGATGGAAGATGGAATAGAGATTTAAGGAAAGGATGAAGCGGAGAGATGTTTTTTTTCATCAAAAATAAAAATATCCTTTCATTTATGTATGAAAATGTCAAATTTTAAATTAAATATTTCTAAATGATTAAGGAAAGTATTATATTATTTTCCTCAATTGAATTCCTTTACTGGCCATTACTACCGATTGTTCAATATTTGGCCAAGAATCTCCAACACCATGGCTAAAATCTGGAAAAAGCTTCCTCCACTCCACCAAAGACAGCAATAATTATAATTCAAGCACATAAAGCATGAAGCTTTGAAAGGAAAGGCTAGGCAACCACACACCCAAGAACTATCCGAGTCCATCTGGATAACTTTGGGCAGACTAAGAACGGGTTGTGGAAAAAGCGAAGCCAAAGTAAGTGTAAGGTTTATTTAAATTTTTTTCATCTTTCAAATTTTTGTTTAGTTTCCGTTTCTTCAATATTTGAGATAAGTTTATAATGAAATAATTTTATGTGAAATTTATAATATTATGTGAAAGAGAGAATCTGCTCTGCCAAAAAACTGCTTTGCAGTTTGGCGGGAAAATAAATATGTATTACTTTTTATTAAAAAAATAAACATCTTAAAAAAAAAAAAAAAATTTCAGTCGGAGAATACCCGAGATGGATTACGTTCCTGCGGCGCGGAGCAGAAGATGGCACACCTGTTGGAATGTCCTCTGGTGGGGACGAAGTGCACCGAAGGAGATTTGTGGGAGGAGCCGACTAGGAGGATCATCTCAATTCTGACTTATTGGTCTGAGTTTATACTTCCTTAATGTTTACTATTATTAAATAATATACAATGAGAAATTTACAAAAATTATTCTAATTTATCTAATTACTCCACTCTACCTAAAGGGGATATAGTGGGAAGTTATGAATTCGCAATGTTCGAGGTTATTTATATTATTGCAGATTATCAACAAGTATCACGTTGAGATTTTATTCTGAAAGTTTCATCACAATCTATCTTTGTGTGTGTGTGCTGTGAACTATGTGCTATGTACGGCATGTTATTCTACTTTATCGATTACAGATTATAGTAGGTACATACTCATTCGATTATTTTTAGATTTTGCAAATTTGTATGTTTGACAGTTAATTGTTTTAACTGTCAAACATTTCAAAGTGACCCAGCGGTAAGGAAAAATATTTAATTGATATTTTTATTTTCAAATTGTTAAATAAGCACACCTCTTTCATAAAATGACATTGAAAAATTATCAAATTTTCATAATAAACTTTATAAATCAAAAATAATTTTATAATCTCATTTCATGGAAATGCTGAAACTTTGTGGAGTGACTTGGTAGTGAGGAGTGTATAATATAGTTGACCACAAACCAATCGTATTTATAATGTTACTTTACAGTAGAATGATGGCGTAATCGACAAACGTTTTAGAAATTAAAGTTTGTGAACTAAAATTTTTGGACAAAATATAACAAATCTTCTGCACTTATAAATATTTTTTTTCCAACATATGGAAGCGAATTTTTTTTCTACATTACTATGTCAGCCTTCGTGGCTCAGTTGGTTAGGTATCTGACTACTGATCCAAAGTTTTTGGGTTCGATTCCCGGTGGACACACAGTTTTTAATTGTGTTTTCAGTCTGGGTCTGTGAGACGAGTAATATCGTTAGTTTTCGGAATGTGGTAACTTGTTATTGGGTGCGTCTTATATTAATATTTGACATACCTGTTAGTTGCATTAAAAACAATATTAAATTACTTAAAAAATTTAAGTTAGGAATATTTATATTAGGAATATTTTTTTATAGAAAATATTAGGAATATTTCCTATTAAAAAATTGTAACATTTATTTTGTTTAAAATTAATAACATCCATTTAGTGTTTTTGTCAAAGTTTCATTTTATTCAAAATTATTTTTATTGTTTTTAATTCAATTTTGTGTCTCACAATTAAGAATGCAATTCCTTGTTTGAAATTGTTACTATTTAATTTATTAAAGAACACCAGACCATAATATATGTAAATAAATATAAGGTACCAGATTTTTATTTATTTATTTACATTTTTTTGGGAGACTAACAGCTATACATTTCAGTTTTACATTTAAGATAAAAATTAAACAGCCAATTATAAGTCTCCGCTGATAGGCCATACCATCATTTGCAGGATGAAAATACAACATCACAATATAATGTGTTTTAGAGGTAAACATAATATTACTTGAAATTATGAAATTACATTAAAAAGTTCATATTCACAAACAAATCACATATCATTAAACAACTTAGCTCTAAAAACATTTCTCGCCCCTGTAATACTACTACACTGGAATACGTCAAATTCTGGTGAGTTAAGTATTGAATTATTTATATTGGCACAAACACGCCAGAGAAATTAATTTTGTAGATAATTAGTGGATATAACGAGAATATGGGATTTTGGCGTCGCGATTGAGTAGCGTACCTCTTAATTTTAATTTTATAAGTCGATTCATAAAGCGCCAGGGAATAATAGAATAATTGTATCGTTCATATAACATAATGAAAACAATATGTACTAATTGAGGAAAGGAAAACAATCATAATTCTGGACACGTTGTTGACAGCCTTTAATGTTACGAGTATTTGAAAACGAATTTACTTCAAGTTATCCCTTATTAAACGATTTAAGACGTGCTGAAGAAGCTTCAAAGTTTTCTAAATTATGAGTATATAATATATATCTGACACTGTTCACCTAAATATATTATATTTAGGTGAATAGTGTCAGATATTTTGGTTTATCATTCATAGCGTGTTTTGTTGTATAATACTGTTAGTTATTTTGACAAGCCGTGGTTTGAGCTGTGTCCAACATCAACGTTTTACTGAATAGGTTGTATTTCATTTAATAAACTTTATTTTTATAATATTGTAATTGTTACATTAATTTCATAAAGCATTTTCGTAAATAACATTGACGGCAAATATTAAAGAGTGAAATTTATTTTTTTATAATTTTACATTGTTTCTTGGGTAGTATACAAGTATTTTATATGTACCCAATAATAATAATAATAATAATAAGCCCCTCAAAAACCAAACCCACGTCCAGTTAAAAACATCTAGAACTACGTGAGGGGCGGGGAGCTACACAACTACATCGAGTAGCTTGCCAACGGGTAAAGGGTACAAACACACAACACATACATGGATCACACAAAAAACACAAGCCTCGGACAAACACCGCTACCTGGGGAGCGCCAGGGCACGTCCGGAGTTAGCGCTGGGCGTAGCAGCATGAGAGCCGCTAATGACATGCTGTCGAACAGGCGGACACATGCCGGGACACCCGAAGAAACAACAGCCGAAACCCAACACACCCGACCTGCTGAAAGTGCTTTGCCGGCAAGTCAACCGACAACCACCAAAGCGGGAAAACCACGACAACGCATGAAATGGACAGATGACATGAACATAAACCTCATGCGTTGCTACTACACTATCACACAAGGAGACACACAAATAATTGGATACAGACAGGAGCTACATACACAATTCACCACAATTTATCCAGAACTCTCACACATCACAGAACAGCGACTGGCGGACCAGAAAAGAGTTATAATAAACAACAAAAGAATACAACTATCAATGCTTGATCAAATAAAACAAGACGCAATCAGAATGAGTAATCAAAATAGAACAAGTACATTAACACAAGACATAACAAATACACAAATAAACCACAACAATCCACAGGAAATATCAATAATACCACAGCAAAATAACACTGAACAACCAAATATAAACATAACTAACGAATCCACCAATATGAACAATAATACAACAATAAGCCCTAACAACAATGACGAGACCAACGGAAGAACAGAACAAAACCCAGACACAAAAACACAAATCACAAACACACTAGAACACACAATCGAAATATATAAAGATAGCGACCCCACAACAAGACCACACCTACCAAAGCTCAAAATCAACAAACAAACCATTAACATGATCAATATTATCAACACAATTCTACATAACATGATTAACACTGAAACAACACTCGAAAAATTACATCTATTAGTTTACTGTAGTGCATACACCGTTATTACACTAAACAAACAAAATATAAACAATAAAACAGAAAACTCCCATAGAACACATAGAAGCACTATACCAGCATGGCAACACAGAATACAAATCAAAATCAACTCATTAAGAAATGAAATAGGCAAAGTAACACAAAAAATTAAAGATAATCTAAAAAATCCAAGAAAACTACGGGAAATTGAAACGATTAAAGACAAATACAATGAACGCAACCTAACTATACTCCTTGATACGCTAACACAAAAGTTATCAGCACAATCACATAGATTAAAACGCTACAAAAAATGCTATGACAGGAAAACACACAATCTCAATTTTCAAACAAGCCAAAAAAGCTTCTACAACAACCTTAAAAACAACAATATAGAAATTACAGACGCACCTAAATTAAATGAAATAGAATCATACTGGGCGAACATTTGGTCTGAAAACAAAAAACACAACGAAAATGCCACATGGATAACAGAGGAAGAAAATGACAATAACCAATTTCAAAACATGGCCACAATACAAATAAATATAACTGACTTCAAAACTGCTGTAAAGAAGACACACAACTGGAAGACACCAGGCATAGATAATATCCAAAATTACTGGTACAAATATCTCCCTGTAACACATGAAAAATTCTCCGAACTATTACACAAATGCGTAACGGAAAACATAAACCTCCCATCTTTTTTCACTAAAGGTATCACATATCTCAAACCTAAATCAACAGACACAAAAAATCCATCTAAATATCGTCCAATCACATGTCTACCCACAATATACAAAATTCTTACCTCAATTATAACTACAAAAATAGATCTTTTCCTAACACAAAATAACATATTAACAGAAGAACAAAAAGGATGCAGAAAGCAAAGCAGAGGATGCAAAGAACAAATCATCATCGACCGGACCATAACAAATCAGGCGATAAAGAAGAAAAGGAACATGTACTGTGCATACATAGATTACCAAAAAGCCTTTGATAGTGTCCCCCACTCATGGTTAGTAAAAGTCCTAGAAATATACAAAATTGACATAAAACTTGTAGAATTTTTAAAACAAATAATGAACACCTGGAACACGACAATATACCTAAAACTAAACAACAAAATGATAAAATCAAAACAAATAAACATTAAAACCGGAATCTTTCAAGGTGACTCCCTAAGCGCACTATGGTTCTGTATCTCCCTCAACCCACTCTCCAAGATGCTTAACAAAAGCAAACTTGGCTACAAAATCACAACACACAACTTAAATACCAATCCTATAAAAATCAACCACCTTTTATACATGGACGATTTAAAACTATATGGCAAAAATAATGACGAACTAAAACAACTAATTTATAAAACTGAACGCTTTAGTAATGACATAAAAATGAAATTCGGTATTGATAAATGCAACACATGCTCAATAGTAAGAGGTAAACCCAAGGAACACACGGGAAGCACCTTGAAGGATACGAATGAAATAATACGCGCAATGGACGAAGATGAATTTTATAAATACTTGGGAATTCTCCAGAACCCAAGCATAAAAGATAAAAAGATAAAAGAAACCACCAAAAACGAATACCTTAAAAGACTAAATATCCTCCTCAAAACACAACTAAATGGAAAAAATATGACTAAAGCAATAAACACATACGCAATACCAGTACTAACATATACATTTGGAATAATTAAATGGACCAATACGGAACTCGACGATCTCAACATTAAACTCAGAACAACATCATCAAAACATAGAATTCACCACGAACATTCAGCAATAGAAAGATTCACACTGCCAAGAGAGGAAGGAGGAAGAGGACTCATAGACATAAAAAATCTACACCATACACAAATAAATAACTTAAGGCAATACTTCTACACAAAACGAAATAGCCCAATACACAACGAAATTATAAACATAGATCACACTTACTCACCACTTACACTTAACGACAACGAACGCAATCTAGAAATAACAACACATGACGCAAAAATTGAAACATGGAAAAATAAAACATTACATGGAATACACCCAAGTCATCTACAACAACAACATATTGATAAAGCCCTTAGTAATAATTGGCTCAAACACTCAGACCTATACGCAGAAACAGAAGGATTTATCATAGCTATTCAGGACAAAATAATAAAAACAAAAAACTACACGAAACATATTATAAAAGACAATACAATAACAAACGACACATGCAGAAAGTGCAAATTACAAAAAGAAACAATAGAACACATAACAGGTGGCTGCTCAACTCTTGCACCGACGGAATATACAATAAGACACGATAACATCTGCAAACACATATATTTGGAACTAGCCCACAAACATAAACTTATCGAAACACACCCCAAGTGGTATCAATACACACCCCCAGCTGTAACAGAAAATAATAACTACAAACTATACTGGAATAGAGACATAATCACAGACAGAACAAACCTACATAACCGACCAGACATTACATTAATCGACAAAATACATAAACACACATATCTAATAGAAATATCGATACCAAATACAGCAAACCTACAAAAGAAACATTTAGAAAAAATAGATAAATACATACCTTTAGCAGAACAGATAAAATCACAGTGGAAACAAGAAAAAGTAACAATAGTCCCAATAATATTATCGTCTACAGGCATCATACCAAAAACTCTCCAAAAAAATATAGACATACTAAAGTTACCCCCATACGTAATCACCAACATACAAAAAACTACAATTATCAACACATGCACAATAGTCAGAAAATTTCTACAGGTACCACTTTAAACAACTACACACAACCACACAGACACACAAACACATAGCCTCACAACTTGAGTACGCTCCGTTGTGAAGGAAATTACCGGATCATAACCGAGATCAATCTACATATAATAATAATAATAATAATAATAAGCCCCTCAAAAACCAAACCCACGTCCAGTTAAAAACATCTAGAACTACGTGAGGGGCGGGGAGCTACACAACTACATCGAGTAGCTTGCCAACGGGTAAAGGGTACAAACACACAACACATACATGGATCACACAAAAAACACAAGCCTCGGACAAACACCGCTACCTGGGGAGCGCCAGGGCACGTCCGGAGTTAGCGCTGGGCGTAGCAGCATGAGAGCCGCTAATGACATGCTGTCGAACAGGCGGACACATGCCGGGACACCCGAAGAAACAACAGCCGAAACCCAACACACCCGACCTGCTGAAAGTGCTTTGCCGGCAAGTCAACCGACAACCACCAAAGCGGGAAAACCACGACAACGCATGAAATGGACAGATGACATGAACATAAACCTCATGCGTTGCTACTACACTATCACACAAGGAGACACACAAATAATTGGATACAGACAGGAGCTACATACACAATTCACCACAATTTATCCAGAACTCTCACACATCACAGAACAGCGACTGGCGGACCAGAAAAGAGTTATAATAAACAACAAAAGAATACAACTATCAATACTTGATCAAATAAAACAAGACGCAATCAGAATGAGTAATCAAAATAGAACAAGTACATTAACACAAGACATAACAAATACACAAATAAACCACAACAATCCACAGGAAATATCAATAATACCACAGCAAAATAACACTGAACAACCAAATATAAACATAACTAATGAATCCACCAATATGAACAATAATACAACAATAAGCCCTAACAACAATGACGAGACCAACGGAAGAACAGAACAAAACCCAGACACAAAAACACAAATCACAAACACACTAGAACACACAATCGAAATATATAAAGATAGCGACCCCACAACAAGACCACACCTACCAAAGCTCAAAATCAACAAACAAACCATTAACATGATCAATATTATCAACACAATTCTACATAACATGATTAACACTGAAACAACACTCGAAAAATTACATCTATTAGTTTACTGTAGTGCATACACCATTATTACACTAAACAAACAAAATATAAACAATAAAACAGAAAACTCCCATAGAACACACAGAAGCACTATACCAGCATGGCAACACAGAATACAAATCAAAATCAACTCATTAAGAAATGAAATAGGCAAAGTAACACAAAAAATTAAAGATAATCTAAAAAATCCAAGAAAACTACGGGAAATTGAAACGATTAAAGACAAATACAATGAACACAACCTAACTATACTCCTTGATACGCTAAAACAAAAGTTATCAGCACAATCACATAGATTAAAACGCTACAAAAAATGCTATGACAGGAAAACACACAATCTCAATTTTCAAACAAGCCAAAAAAGCTTCTACAACAACCTTAAAAACAACAATATAGAAATTACAGACGCACCTAAATTAAATGAAATAGAATCATACTGGGAGAACATTTGGTCTGAAAACAAAAAACACAACGAAAATGCCACATGGATAACAGAGGAAGAAAATGACAATAACCAATTTCAAAACATGGCCACAATACAAATAAATATAACTGACTTCAAAACTGCTGTAAAGAAGACACACAACTGGAAGACACCAGGCATAGATAATATCCAAAATTACTGGTACAAATATCTCCCTGTAACACATGAAAAATTCTCCGAACTATTACACAAATGCGTAACGGAAAACCAAAACCTCCCATCTTTTTTCACTAAAGGTATCACATATCTCAAACCTAAATCAACAGACACAAAAAATCCATCTAAATATCGTCCAATCACATGTCTACCCACAATATACAAAATTCTTACCTCAATTATAACTACAAAAATAGATCTTTTCCTAACACAAAATAACATATTAACAGAAGAACAAAAAGGATGCAGAAAGCAAAGCAGAGGATGCAAAGAACAAATCATCATCGACCGGACCATAACAAATCAGGCGATAAAGAAGAAAAGGAACATGTACTGTGCATACATAGATTACCAAAAAGCCTTTGATAGTGTCCCCCACTCATGGTTAGTAAAAGTTCTAGAAATATACAAAATTGACATAAAACTTGTAGAATTTTTAAAACAAATAATGAACACCTGGAACACGACAATATACCTAAAACTAAACAACAAAATGATAAAATCAAAACAAATAAACATTAAAACCGGAATCTTTCAAGGTGACTCCCTAAGCGCACTATGGTTCTGTATCTCCCTCAACCCACTCTCCAAGATGCTTAACAAAAGCAAACTTGGCTACAAAATCACAACACACAACTTAAATACCAATCCTATAAAAATCAACCACCTTTTATACATGGACGATTTAAAACTATATGGCAAAAATAATGACGAACTAAAACAACTAATTTATAAAACTGAACGCTTTAGTAATGACATAAAAATGAAATTCGGTATTGATAAATGCAACACATGCTCAATAGTAAGAGGTAAACCCAAGGAACACACGGGAAGCACCTTGAAGGATACGAATGAAATAATACGCGCAATGGACGAAGATGAATTTTATAAATACTTGGGAATTCTCCAGAACCCAAGCATAAAAGATAAAAAGATAAAAGAAACCACCAAAAACGAATACCTTAAAAGACTAAATATCCTCCTCAAAACACAACTAAATGGAAAAAATATGACTAAAGCAATAAACACATACGCAATACCAGTACTAACATATACATTTGGAATAATTAAATGGACCAATACGGAACTCGACGATCTCAACATTAAACTCAGAACAACATCATCAAAACATAGAATTCACCACGAACATTCAGCAATAGAAAGATTCACACTGCCAAGAGAGGAAGGAGGAAGAGGACTCATAGACATAAAAAATCTACACCATACACAAATAAATAACTTAAGGCAATACTTCTACACAAAACGAAATAGCCCAATACACAACGAAATCATAAACATAGATCACACTTACTCACCACTTACACTTAACGACAACGAACGCAATCTAGAAATAACAACACATGACGCAAAAATTGAAACATGGAAAAATAAAACATTACATGGAATACACCCAAGTCATCTACAACAACAACATATTGATAAAGCCCTTAGTAATAATTGGCTCAAACACTCAGACCTATACGCAGAAACAGAAGGATTTATCATAGCTATTCAGGACAAAATAATAAAAACAAAAAACTACACGAAACATATTATAAAAGACAATACAATAACAAACGACACATGCAGAAAGTGCAAATTACAAAAAGAAACAATAGAACACATAACAGGTGGCTGCTCAACTCTTGCACCGACGGAATATACAATAAGACACGATAACATCTGCAAACACATATATTTGGAACTAGCCCACAAACATAAACTTATCGAAACACACCCCAAGTGGTATCAATACACACCCCCAGCTGTAACAGAAAATGATAACTACAAACTATACTGGAATAGAGACATAATCACAGACAGAACAAACCTACATAACCGACCAGACATTACATTAATCGACAAAATACATAAACACACATATCTAATAGAAATATCGATACCAAATACAGCAAATCTACAAAAGAAACATTTAGAAAAAATAGATAAATACATACCTTTAGCAGAACAGATAAAATCACAGTGGAAACAAGAAAAAGTAACAATAGTCCCAATAATATTATCGTCTACAGGCATCATACCAAAAACTCTCCAAAAAAATATAGACATACTAAAGTTACCCCCATACGTAATCACCAACATACAAAAAACTACAATTATCAACACATGCACAATAGTCAGAAAATTTCTACAGGTACCACTTTAAACAACTACACACAGACACACAAACACATAGCCTCACAACTTGAGTACGCTCCGTTGTGAAGGAAATTACCGGATCATAACCGAGATCAATCTACGTATAATAATAATAATAATAATAATACATTTATTGAGCAGAAGAAGTTACATACAAATACAAGATATAAACAATAAAATAAAAATAAATTAAAACAACCTCTCCAACTCAAAAGGACCATGCTCAGCTATGTTGCAGGAGGACAAGCCCCCTGCAGCTGATTTTCAGCATGATCCTAATGCTTACATATTTTAATTAAAATTTCAAAAATGCCCCAAAACTATAACAAAACAAAATACTTACATAAATCAAAAACGCACTCATATAATACATACACACATTGATACATATAAACCCACACACACACACACACATTCACAAAAACATCTTACATACTTCACACTATGATTGCGAGGCCAGAAGCATCGCTCGACATTTCTTCTTAAAAATGTGGATATTTTCCACTGCTTTTAGTGGTGGAGGCAAGTCATTCCAGCATTTAGTTGCAGCGTATTTGAAGCAACCTTCAAATGCTGCCCCTCCATGTCTAGGAATGAGCAATAAGAAGCTTCTGGCTCTCGTACCATAGTTGTGAACACTTTCAGACCATTCCAATCGTTCGAACAAGTATTCAGGTTTCTTATTTTGGACGACTTTATATATCTGACAAGAAAGGTGAAGTTTCCGCCGGTTTGCCATGTTCAATATTCCATTTTCAGCCAGATATGGTGAGACATGTGCCCTGCGGGGAATAGAGAAACAAAATCTGGCGCAAGCGTTTTGGACTCTTTGGATTATCTGTTGATGTTTGGTCAACAAACATGGTCCATACACTGTATCACAGTAATCAAGAATCGGCAGAATAATGGCTTCAGTCAACAACTTTCTCAGATTCACGTCAAGGAAGTTGCGTATTCTATATAAAATTTTAAGTCTGTAATAGCAGTATTTAGCCTTCAAACGAATATGATCTTCAAAACGAAGGTTGGCATCAAAAATTAGACCGAGATTCCTGACATTCATTTGTCTCTCTAATACAGTGTCATTGATAAGAAGTTTGAAAGATCTTGCATAAAAATTATTGAAACTTTTGACCCGCTGCTTAGTGCCAAATATAGAGTACTGTGACTTTGCAGCGTTTAACACCAAAGAATGTTTTTTTGACCAATTGTAAATGTTTTCAAGGTCATAATTTACTTTTTGGGCAGCGTCAGCAGCATAATTTGGAGGAAAAGAAATATACAACTGCGTGTCATCGGCATATAAGTGAAAATTACAGAATTTAATATTATTGGATATGTCAGCAGTATAGATAATAAATAACAGGGGTCCTAAAATGGAACCTTGCGGAACACCACGATATATATTTTTAGTGTCAGATGTTATAATAGAGCCGTCCAATTGAGTACAGTTAGTTCTCTGTGTGCGGTTAGCAAGGTAGTCGTTAAACCATTTGCAAGCTTCAGCATCGAACCCGTAATACTTAAGCTTCGAAACAAGTAATTTTCTATTCAAGCAATCGAACGCACGAGAAAAATCCAAGAGGACCAGCGCTGTACATTGACCTTTGTCGGATTGAGTGATTATGTCATCAGTTACTAATTGTAGGGCTGTAGATGTACTGTGTTGGGGACGGAAACCTGATTGTAGGGTAGGAATTATATTAAACTTGTTTGCATACTCGACCACCTGTTGATGAACAACTTTTTCAAGGATTTTAGAAAAAGCAGGGAGAATACTGATGGGTCGCAAGTCTTTAAGACTGGAAACCTTACAGGACTTAGGAATGGGGCAAACCAAAGACCTTTTCCAGGCGGCGGGGAATACAGAGTCAGAGAGTGATCTATTGACAATTTTAGTAATTACATCTAAGCTGTATGGGAGAGTAAGTTTGAGCATACGAATTGATATATTGTCATTGCCAGTAGCCATAGACTGAATATTTTGAATATTCCTAAGTATTGACAGATATGAAACATGATGAAATCTGAAATTAATGCTATCAGAGAATTTGTAAGAAGTATAAGAAGTCGCATTGTTTTTGTCTTGATTTCAAAACTCGACAAATGAATTTTAAGCAAGGTATATATTTAATGGGTCGGTGACAGAGCGGTTAGCGCGCTGGGCTAGTAATCCAGTTGTCGCGAGTTCGAATCCTGCCTCGACCGATTTCGTTCACCTAAGCACAAGCATTTATTTGCTTATTTTAGGGAACGTAGGAAGATGTATATGTACTTGTTTAACAAGGACATATTCATTTAAAAAAAAATCATGGGCGTTGTAATCATATTTTGTGATTAACCATTTATTTCTTATCTTTTTTCGATTTATCGGTCAAATAACCTTGGTCTCTTTATACGCTTTTATTCAATTTCACGTGTCTGTCCTTACTGGAATTGTCCAATTGATTTTTAACTAATTTCTCGACCAGATAGAGCTCTGAGCTACTTTCAGAATTTGTGTACCATCGATAACAATGACGTTATTACTGAAATTTCCAGATATTCATTCGATATTTTGATAAAATTTAAACAATTTTGTATTTCATACAAACTTAGTATAATTGTTTCAGTACCATGAATATGAAGGTTCACAATGGAATATGAAGATTCTGTATTTGTATTTTTTTGCTATATAAAACAATTGCATTTTACGTTATGTGGGTGAAGTTGAAAGTATGGATGTAAACAATCTATAGACTGACGTGAAATATTTTTTGTTTTAACATGAAAAAAGTATGGATATATGAAAAGTAAGTCCTTTTTTGATTGAGTTGTTGTAAGTATACACGGGAAAGAGATAAACATTAAAAAAAAATATTGTGTAAGCGATCATTCCTCAATGAATACATTCTCGTTGTTTTCAGAAAAAGAAAATCATAATATTATTTTTGAATAAGTTTAAAAATAGATTCTAGAATATAAATTTATAGGTCATCAATTTATTTCGTAGGATTTGGCGATCTTCCAGTACAATTTAATATCATCAAAGGAAACTCCGTTAGTTTAACATAAAAATCAATGTTTTGTTCAAGATAAAAGAATAATTTTCACATGATACGAACCAGATTTGAATTAAATGGAATTTTGATATTATGATTTCCTTTCCTTACAATCAACATTGTAAAGATAAGTTAAAGAATTTACAATCATAAAAGAAAATGCTAATTCTGTGACAAAGTAAAACAATAAATCATGTCTTATTAATTTCAATACTTATTTTTTTACAACGAATCAAAACATTCATGCTCAACATTATAAACAAATAATTTCGTGAAAATAAAAGTCCATAGACAGAATTTTGTGGTTTCTTTCGATACTTTTTTCAATATATCATTTATAAAATAAACTTAAACGAGTAGGCTGTGGCCAACGATATATTCCTGACAACCAAGTCACTCCACAAAGTAATGAAATTGTGTAGGTACTGAAAATTTTTAGCATTGTCATGAAATGAGTTTGTTAAATTATTTTGATTTAAATATTTTAGTATGAAAACTTGATAATTCTTTAATGCCATCATATGTGGCTTTTCAGTAATTTGAAAATAAAAATATCAAATTTGAAGTGTCCCGAGCTTGGGGTTACTGAAATATTTGACTGTCAAAAAAATAAAAAGCACTACTCAGATAACTTTCAAAAATGGGGTCTAAGCGAGTATAAGATATAAAAATTTGCAAAATTTGATAAAAGAATCTGTTAATAACTTTAGTCTTTAATCGATATAGTAGAATAAACACACCGCACATAGCACTTAGCGCACATACTGCACACACACATATATACATTGTAATTAAACTTTCAGAATACAATCTCAGCATGATACTTTATTTATTTTATTTTATTTTATTTTATTTGGAAACATAACAGCTTTTGTATATAAAATAAAATACAGTTAAAAATTGATTAATAAGAAGCCTATTATAATGTTTCACAGAGTATACAAATACATTTACGTCTAATTGATCATGAAGGGTTTAGGAATGGGGTACGGTTAGGAAACTGGGAATTGAGGAATGAAATGGGAGTAGGAAGAGAGGGAAAGGACAGTTTCCCTAACCGATGCTTGTAGGCGCATTAAGAATTTGCTTAAATGCTTGTAGTGATAGATTAAATAGATCTGGCTGGGGGCTGAGATTATTATAGTAATTACAGCAGCGGTTGATAAAACTGTTTTGGTCGTAATTAGTTCTTGACAAAGGTGTGTAGAATAGATTATGGTGACGCGATGTTCTAGAAGGACAGTTAAAAGGTATTTTTCCAACAAGATAAGGACTTTCGACCAGATTATTAAATGTTTTATGAAGAAAAAGGATATCTGTATTTTTCCTTCGTTTTTCCAAAGAAAGTAATTTGTGCTCCCTTAAGGATTGATCGTATGTGTAATTGTATATTTGTTTACGGAAGTTAAGGGATTTGACAAACTTCCTTTGGATTTTTTCGATATGATTTATACTTGTTGATAACCTACAATAAAAAAATAACCACAATAATTACGAATTCGTAACTCCCCACATTATCCCTTTGGTTTAGTGAGGAGTAAAAATGGTATTTTATGTAAAAAAATCTAATAATTTCAAGGCGAAAATCAAACATTTGTATGAACTTAAAACAGGGTGTCTCAAAATAAAGTAAGTATTTAGTGGATCGATTTAAAAAAAAACCATGTACCGAAAAAATGTTTATTAGTAATTAAAGTACAAAATTTGGGAATTTATTTCTTAAAAATAATATCGTCCAAATTTAGACCCTCGTGTTCGCAGCACTCATTTAATCGAACAGTAAAATTATTTATGACGGCTCGGCAGGTGGACTCAGTGATGACTACCATTTCGTGACGAATGTTTTCTTTCAAATGCGCCAGGGAAGTCGGTATACTGGCGTAAACTTTAGGTTTAAGATAACCCCATTGGAAAAAGTCCATAGGGGTTAAATCAGGACTGCGTGGAGGCCAATTTATGTCACCTCTCCTGGAGATCAATTTGCCTGGGAAAATTTCACGAACTCGTGGCAGAGATGTATTGGACGTGTGTGACGTTGCCCCGTCCTGCTGGAACCATGTTCTTTGGTTATAGCAAGGAAAGTTTTGCAGTTCAAGCACCAAGAAGTCGTCTAACATCTCCACATAACGCTCTGAATACAAATATAAACTTTCTTTTGAGACACCTTGTATATTAGAGTTCGGTGCGACCGCAGACCACCACAGACCAATAATCTACAAACATGACAAAGACAAAATTTCTTGGTACAAACCGTCACCAAAATTTGATGGCAACCAATGAAACGTATTTGAATATTTTAGGAATAGTTCGAAATGAAAATTGAAACAGTTCTCAACACAGATTTAAAAATTTAAAAGCAAATACTTTTACTTCTATATAAATGTGTCATTAAATGTGTATGGGATAACCCCGTTTCACCTCTTAGCCTTAAGTCGTAGCTTATGTCAGCTCTGTATTCTTTACTGTGAGGGAGCACATTTTATTGATAATTTTTTGACAAAAAAGTCGTCTGAAATCTCTCATGTTTTATTTTTAAAATTGAAGGTTTTATGACAGAATATAAATGTATGGCTGCTGTTTTCTGCAACAGCAACACATAGAGAGGCGCTATGACAGAGTAGGACTATAGGAACATTCGTACAATAAAGAAATATGTCATTCGTACAATAAAGAAATTGACATGGGAAAAATGAATAAAAAACACAAAAGGATGGTTCGACCGTGTGAACAATCTAATAATAATAATATTAAACATTTTCTCGCACCCTGCGCAAGTTCCGAGTTTATTGCCGTATGGCAATTTCTTCCAACTGCTTTTCTTCCACTTTCTTCCAAGTTTACAGCCCATAGAAGTAATATTTACATGAGATGCAATATACTTACCGAAACACGGAAAAGAAAAATCTTTAACAAAACTAGCATCTACGAAAGGGTGGAGAATGCAGTATCAATATGGCTTTCGGTTCTATCTGCCTTCCATGTTACACTCACACATACACACAAGCACACGCCATATTATACTAATTTTCGAAATATCTTTTATACTGGATAAATATCTTTTATACTACTTAATTTATATTGGATTTTATTTTTTATTTTGTAAACTACTCATTGCTGGAGATAGGTCACCCGCACATAAATGATGAAATTTAATGGATCATCGCACGGTCGTAAATGCAGTGCCGTTGTAGGTACCCACTAACAATACATTTTATGTGACCCCTTCAGTGACGATGTGTCTATATTCTCATTATTGTGTATTCATGCAGTTATATATAGGGGAGGGTGGGGATCATTGGGCACGTTTTTACATTTTGAATTTTAGAATTTTTACTTTTTTGAATAACTGAAATATTTTTTTTTTAATCATTAGTCCACACCTTTAGCTAGTATTTCCATAAAGACAGTATATAAACATCTTCTTTTATTTAAAAGTTATTATTATTTTTCCAAAGCAATTCAAAAGTGCCCAAACCTCCCTGGAGTAGGGATGTTTGGGCACACCATAGGGAGGTTTGGGCACCATGCACACTAAACCTTCTTTTAAGCAACACATTTGTACATATTTTAATTGTAACTGTTAAGGAATGTAATAAACACACAAACCATAAGAAAATAATTATTTATTTGCAAGTAAAAAGCTATATAAAAAGAAAAAATGATTGACATAACTATAAAAAAAATGTTGCAAAATGTTGTATGTATTTTAAAAAAAATTCGGAAGTCATCCATCCTGATTGATGAGCAGCACTATCAGATCCCGTAGGGGCATTATTCAACATATATGTTTTGAAATTTACCTTTGGAAATATAAAAAAAGTGGAATAATATTCCCAATTGCATTAGCTCCGCAACATACTGTGATCAATGTACCCCGTTCCGCAGATGTCATCTGACCTACTTGCTTTGTTCCTTTAAATGCTATAACTTTTTGCGTTTTTTGAGTAGTAGTTAGCCCAGTTTCGTCAATGTTATAAATTGATTCAGGCACAAAATTGTACCGTCCATACATATCTTTGAGATTGCGAAAAAAATCTTCAACATTGGTTGTGTTGAAACTAGTCGCTCTTGTTAGGCTGGTAGCTTCTGGAGTTCTAACGGATAACTGAGGGTGTCTGTATAGAAATCCATGTAACCAATCTTAGGAAGCTAAGTTGTTTTTCGCCCAGTTCTCGGGTATTTTTTTTTTCAAAGGAATAGCATAACTGTACGCTAATTCACGGGCTTGTATCTTAGAAAGACCGTTATTTAATTTGGATGATATTGAAATATATTCTTCTATTTTGATTTCCTCCTCTGTGTTGAAAATTTGTTTAGATGTATATTTATTAGGAAAAGCTTTATTTACATCTCCCTTTTTTAAATATCTTTGTAGAGTTGATCTAGGAATATTATATTTAATGGCTGTTGGTTTAATTTTAGCCCCTGTTTTTACTTCTTTTACAGCTCTATCAATAACACTTTTCTGTATCATTTGCCTTTTCCCCATATTTTTATATTGAAACGGCATTTTCTAAAAAAAAAAACAAAATATAAGAGAGGGAGCTTTGGGCATGCCTAATCCTCCCTCAAAACACAGTGCCCAATGATCCCTATCACTCATTATTTGAAATATACCCTCGTTATTTTTTTAGGTTATCAATTATTAATATAGTTTATTTACAATAAAGAACTTAAATGGTTAATTATTCAAATAATATAATTAAAATACGTACCTCTTTATAAAGTCCTAAGTAAAAATTGTAACAAAAACTCGTCAAATATTTCGTTTTTTAACACGAAAACATGCAACGACTTGTAGCGTTTTTATGTAACATAACTGATAGTTGATTTGACGTTTGTTGGTGTTGCTAGTGAATAAAATAATGAAAACGAGTGAAAAAATTGCCATTAACTCTATATATTTTTAGATACTTAGGGGTGGCCAATCCTCCCTACTGCCCAATGATCCCCACTCTCCCCTATTTTTTCTCTTATGTTATTTTATATTTTTATATATACCTGTTTTCTATGAATGCGTGTACGTGTTCTATGTGAATTACTAATATATAATAGTCTGTAATTGGCTCAATTTATATGTCATTGCTTTATATAAAAAAATTGTACAGCTGTTGACTATTTATAAAAAAAAAAATTAAAAAAAAATAAAAATGTTAGGCAAGATTACACGGCAAGATGGTACGTATGAAAGTCTTTATATTTCATACAACGAAAAGTCGGGTTTAAAATTTTAAAAGATAAAATATCTTTGAATTTCACATTGATTCTTACAACGAATTCAATGAATTATTCACGAGTCACTTAGCGACTAACAATTGCAGTTGAAAAGCATCGAGTTAATTTAGTGGAAGATATTTACTATAGTAATGGTTTTACAGTGGCTTACATCAATTGCATAACATTTTTCAGTTGTGTCAGATCAAACCATACATAAAGGTAATGAACAACGTAATCTACATATATTATAAATTTGAATGTTTGTATCTATGTATGTATCTATGTATGTGTTGAATGCGCTCCTAAACCGCTCATCCGATTGCGATGAAACTTTGGTGAACTGTCGAGAGTATACCAGGGATGGTTTCTGGATCAAAAAATTTTAACTTCTTCTTCTTCTTCATTGAGTTTTAGGTCATTTTACCTATGAAGGTAGACTATCCTGGGAACCGTTCATCCGATTGCAATTAAACTTTGGTGAATTGTCGAGCGTATGCCGACGATGGTTTCTTGATTAAAAAAAAATTCTTCTTCTTCTTCTTCTTCATCGGGTATAAAGTTATTTTACTTATGAAGGTGGACTATCCTGGGAACCGTTCATCCGATTGCAATGAAACTTTGGTGAATTGTCGAGCGTATGACCGGGATAGTTTCTGGATTTAAACTTTTTTCTTCTTCTTATTCTTCATCGTGTATTTGGTCATTTTACCTATGAAGGTGGAGTATCCTGGGAGAATAAGATGCAACTGTCCTTCCATCTCTTCGCAGGTCTTCCAGAACGGTTTCTGGATTCAAACTTTTTTCTTCTTCTACTTCTTTATCGTGTATTTGTTCATTTTACCTATGAAGTTGGAGAATCCTGGAAAAAGAAGGTCCAACTGTCCTTTCATCTCTTCGTAGGTCTTCCCAGTATTGTGTCGGGAATTAAACTTTTTCTTCACCTACTTAAGGGACGAGAGGTAATGAAGGGAAGGGAGGTACCTACTGGTGGGCCTGATGGGACGGGAGGTACTGAAGGGACGGGAGTAACCGAAGGGACGGGAGTAACCGAAGGGACGGGAGTAACCGAAGGGACGGGAGTAACCGAAGGGACGGGAGTAACCGAAGGGACGGGAGTAACCGAAGGGACGGGAGTAACCGAAGGGACGGGAGTAACCGAAGGGACGGGAGTAACCGAAGGGACGGGAGTAACCGAAGGGACGGGAGTAACCGAAGGGACGGGAGTAACCGAAGGGACGGGAGTAACCGAAGGGACGGGAGTAACCGAAGGGACGGGAGTAACCGAAGGGACGGGAGTAACCGAAGGGACGGGAGTAACCGAAGGGACGGGAGTAACTGAAGGGACGGGAGTAACTGAAGGGACGGGAGTAACTGAAGGGTCGGGAGGTACTGAAAGGACGGGAGGTACTGAAGGGACGGGAGTAACTGAAGGGACGGGAGGTACTGAAGGGACGGTAAGTATTGAAGGGATGGGAGGTATTGAAGAGTCTGAAGCGACGGGTGGTTATGGAGGACGATTTTTAATTATACAGGCAATACGAAGTTTGCCGGGGGTTCACTAGTCTATATTATAAATTTGAATGTTTGTATGTATCTATGTATCTATGTATGTGTTGAATGCGCTCCTAAACCGCTCATCCGATTGCGATGAAACTTTGGTGAACTGTCGAGAGTATACCAGGGATGGTTTCTGGATCAAAAAATTTTAACTTCTTCTTCTTCTTCATCGAGTTTTAGGTCATTTTACCTATGAAGGTGGACTATCCTGGGAACCGTTCATCCGATTGCAATTAAACTTTGGTGAAATGTCGATCGTATGCCCGGGATGATTTCTGAATTTAAAATATTTTCTTCTTCTTCTTCTTCATCGGGTATCAGGTCATTTTACATATGAAGGTGGACTAACCTGAGAACCGTTCATCCGATTGCAATGAAACTTTGGTGAATTGTCGAGCGTATGACCGGGATAGTTTCTGGATTAAAAAATTTTTCTTCTTCTTCTTCTTCATCGGGTATCAGGTCATTTTACCTATGAAGGTGGACTATCCTGGGAACCGTTCATTCAATTTCAATGAAACTTTGATGAATTGTCGAGTGTATGCCCGGGGTGGTTTCTGGATTAAAAAAAATTCTTCTTCTTCTTCTTCATCGGGTATCAGGTCATTTTACCGATGAAGGTGGACTATCCTTGGAACCGTTCAATCAATTTCAATGAAACTTTGATGAATTGTCGAGCGTATGACCGGGACCTACTGAAGGGACGGGAGGTAATGAAGGGACGGGAGGTAATGAAGGGACGGGAGGTAATGAAGGGACGGGAGTAACTGAAGGGACGGGAGTAACTGAAGGGACGGGAGTAACTGAATGGACAGGAGTAACTGAATGGACAGGAGTAGAAGGGACGGGAGTAACTGAAGCGACGGGAGTAACTGAAGCGACGGGAGTAACTGAAGGGACGGGAGTAACTGAAGGGACGGGAGTAACTGAAGGGACGGGAGTAACTGAAGGGACGGGAGTAACTGAAGGGACGGGAGTAACTGAAGGGACGGGAGTAACTGAAGGGACGGGAGTAACTGAAGGGACGGGAGTAACTGAAGGGACGGGAGTAACTGAAGGGACGGGAGTAACTGAAGGGACGGGAGTAACTGAAGGGACGGGAGTAACTGAAGGGACGGGAGTAACTGAAGGGACGGGAGTAACTGAAGGGACGGGAGTAACTGAAGGGACGGGAGTAACTGAAGGGACGGGAGTAACTGAAGGGACGGGAGTAACTGAAGGGACGGGAGTAACTGAAGGGACGGGAGTAACTGAAGGGACGGGAGTAACTGAAGGGACGGGAGTAACTGAAGGGACGGGAGTAACTGAAGGGACGGGAGTAACTGAAGGGACGGGAGTAACTGAAGGGACGGGAGTAACTGAAGGGACGGGAGTAACTGAAGGGACGGGAGTAACAGAAGGGACGGGAGTAACTGAAGGGACGGGAGTAACTGAAGGGACGGGAGGTACTGAAGAGACGGAAGGTACTGAAGGAACGGGAGTAACTGAAGGGACGGGAGTAACTGAAGGGACGGGAGTAACTGAAGGGACGGGAGTAACTGAAGGGACGGGAGTAACTGAAGGGACGGGGGTAACTGAAGGGACGGGAGTAACTGAAGGGACGGGAGTAACTGAAGGGACGGGAGTAACTGAAGGGACGGGAGTAACTGAAGGGACGGGAGTAACTGAGGGAGGTACTGAAGGGACGGGAGGTACTGAAGGGACGGAAGGTACTGAAGGGACGGGAAGTACTGAAGGGATGGGAGGTATTGAAGATTCTGAAGCGACGGGTGGTTATGGAGGACAATTTTTAATTATACAGGCAATACGAAGTTTGCCGGGTGTTCACTTGTACTATATATATTTAGTAGCAAAATAAATGGTTTTTACTGAACTGAATTTACATTATCATAATTTATTTATCAACTACAGAATCACTTATAAAATGTAGTAATATCAACTGAACTGCATATACCTTAATACACATTTTCGTCTATATAATGGATTAATTTTATACGGCAAAGCATGCATTCATTGATCAAAACTAATGAATGGATTTTGACGAATCCAGGAGTACCGGATGTGGCCAAAAGAATGGCGGAGTTAAAGTGGAGTTGGGTGGGTCATATATCTCGGATGTTGGACGATCGATGGACAAAAGTTGTGATGGACTGGAGGCCAAGAACAGGAAGCAAAAGCGTGGAAAGGCCCCAGACCAGATGGTTCGATGACATAAAAAAGTGGCAGGTCCAGAATGGCGAAGAATGGCACAGGATAGAGACCAGTGGGAGTCCAAGTCCAAGCGGGAGGCCTTTGTCCAATACTGGATTCAAGAAGAGGCTGAGTAAGTAAGTTAGTAAGTAAAGCATGCATTTTCGATCTATTTATTAAAGATATCGCTTGCAATAAGATTTATTTTAGTAGGTAGGGGTGAAATATATATAGGTACTTAAATATTCTTTGTGTTATTTTTTTTTTTTTTTATTTATTGAAAACAAACATACAGCCAATTTAGTACATAGGACAAGCAGACAGTAATACAACAAATAAGCCAAAAATGTTTGATGAATATTACTGGTTAAAAAACATGAATTGAGAAAGAAACAGTAACATAATTTTTTTTTGCTATAGGAAAAGGAAATTGAAAGGAAATGGGGCGTTATGGGAAGCGTGCGTAAGATCACTCAGAGCGATGAGGTAACGTGGCCAAAATGGATACTTTAAATCTTCTATGCGATAAGTTGAAGAGATCAATGTCATGGAAGAAAGAATTATAATTTCTGCATGCTCTGTATATAAAAGAGTGCTGTGCATAATTTGTGCCACATATGGGAAGTCTGAATGTATATTTTTCTAGTTTGTCTCGTCGGTATGTTGAAGGGAATTTTCACAAGAAGTGCATCGGTGTCAATGATACTGTTCACTATTTTATGCAGGAATGTCATGTCAAATACAGTTCGTCTGTTTTCCAAGGACATTAAATTGTGGTGTATTCGAGAAAGAGTCAGGTCATTGTGATGATGTCGATTCCTGTAGTCAAGATGCTTTAGAAATTTGTTTTGAATGTTTTCTTTTCTGTCTATATTTGTTATGTGTTGAGGATTTCAAACGGCTGAAGCAAACTCAACGCAACTGTGCACATTTGTTAGCTAAGTAATCATTGCTTAATATTTTGTTCCAATGTACTATAAAAAATATTAAATAATAAACAAAACATTCGTTTTCAGCTATCAAATAAATAAAAAAAAACAATTTTATTAAATTCTAGCACCAAATACCTATCTATCAGCCATATACACAGCTTAATATTAGCAGATTCATTAGTAAAATGAATCTTCGTAGGTATTTATAAACGACATCATCCAACTGTCGATTCGTTCATGAGAATTCAATTCTCTGAATGAATCGACAGTATTAATCCAAGATGCGTATACGAAGGAACATTTTGTATGGCGTAGTGGACTTTTTGCATGCATAAAAAGTCCAACTTAGAGGCTTCGCAGCATATATTTTTATTTTATTAAAAGGGTACATCGACAGACATCCAGCTCACAATCCTCACAAAAAGAAAACAATATTGGTTATTACTATGAGTGCTGGACGTCCAATTATGGATGCACACAAAATTACATGAGCTCTTATTCAATCACACACGCAAGTTACACAAGTATGAGTTACATAAATTAGACATAATTCGGCTACAAAAGTTAAATAAAAAGAAGAAGAAGAAAAAATAGTTATAGAAGTTACATAAGTAGAAGCAAAAAACAGGCACATAAGAAGTCAAAAAAAGTCATAAAAGTTAGAGAAAAGACAACAGATAGCGTACATAAACAGCACTGAGACCTTTTTAAAACAACACGCGCGAGTTATTTTTTTTCTTAAAAACAGAGAGCGAATCCACAAACACGTCAAGATTAGGACACTTCCTTGTCATATCGTTATACTGTCTACACATTCTTGGAATGGGACTGTAATACATAAAGCTGGTCCGAAGTATATTAATATGAAAGATATTGGCGAATCTCAGCGATCTTCTAGGAATATTCAGTTGTATGCCTTGTAAAAGTTCCCATACATAGATTTACTCAGAATTCGGAGTAGAACATTTTATGTGAGTTTTGTGTGTCTGTGTGTCTCTCCCCCCTGATAACTTTTGAGGCGCTGGATTCACAAAGCCTAAAATTTCAGAATATATAGACATTTTTAGGCACACAAAACTTAGTATTTAGAATTTTTGTTCCAGTCAGGGGTTACATTTTAATTTTAATAGCATTTGTCCACATATCTCAAAAACTATAAAAGCCAGAACGCTGAAATTTTGTACAAATATATTCAAATATAGGATCTCGAAATGAATTTTGAAAACCAGTTCCAGGGTTTCTCAAACAGTTTTTATTAAGAAGCAAAAAATTGGTATGGCAAATTTTTGTCTTTAACTGCCTTTATTTCCATTTCTTTTAAAAATATCGAAAAATGCCGAAACATGTAAACAAGAAAATTTAATTTTCTATAAAAAATGTAAACATTATAGAAATATATCTCAAACTTTATATAAAAATTGAATTTAGTGACGACATTGCTTCATACAATTTGTATGGCAGTCGCCTATACACAATAATATATTATGTAAGAAGACTTAATAGTGTGATACTTAAATCTCCAAACATACATACATACCATCATGCTGTTTTCATATTCTGGATAAAAAAGGACTGACCTCCATACTGTCCTATCTTGACATAGATACCTACATGTGTTGTATAGAAAACAAAATATCCTAAAATATTCAATATTCTTCAACTATACATACTATCGCTATCGGCAGATGGATCTCATGTGTTACATAAAACTAGTTTTAAATATTATACACCAAAATTATTGGGGAAATTATCACATGTAAAATATAGGTAGATAGTAGAGTCTATAATTCATTATAGAGGATTCACATAACTCGCGTTATTTTTACAAATGATCTGAATTAATTAGCACTTCTCACAAAACATAAAACGATACGACATAATATACTATGTACCTTTTACCTGAATAGTACGACAAACATACGTATCCGTAACCGTAGTTTTATTGAAATCCTACACCAAGTCTTGTATGCACACATTATAATGATATGTTACAGGAAAAGACATAGCATGTCTGGTGTATTAATTAACGTGCTTAATGAAACATAAATAACCCCAACTCGAGAGGGTACCTACAAATGCCAGGAGAAAGAGAGAGAAAAAACATTATACATACATTATACCGTAACTGTAAATATGTTATGTATATGCAAACACAAGTATGTATATGCAAATTTTTACGGTACCTTTTTGTATATTATTCGTTAGGTTCAGACGAATTTACGTTCAATGTTATTGAATTGTCTTGAGGGTCAAAAGTTTATGCCGTTAATTTTAAATTAAATTTTTCGAAGGTTTAATTAAATTTCGATGGAGGGTAGTACAAAAGATTTTATAATATATTTCAATTTCATTAGAAGGTATGTATTTATTTGGAATATTTTATGAAAATTATTTTTGACGTATTCAAACCAACCAAATTCAAATATACATATAGAGTAAATATTTTGATTTACATACGAAATTAACCTTTTACATTTCATCTTTTAATTTTTGGTTCATTTCAATCGTAGAATCAAGAGCATATGTATAACGTTTTTTTCCAAATAAATCCGTCAAACTTAAACAATCTAATATTTTCCACATTTATACATTTCTTTTGTAACAGTAGGTACTTATATACAGTATAGTGAAAGATCGGTGAAAATGCCAGGCAATGTTTTACAATATGTACCTACGAAATTTACTGTGTTATAAAATATTGAATACATACATACCATCACGCCGTGTCCCTTACGGGGTAGGCAGTTAGAACCGAACGCCATATCTTTCTATCCTGGCACACATTCATCGCCTCGTCAACATTCATGCATCGTCTCATACATGTTCATCTATTGTACACGCTTCTAACATTTCCTTCTTTCAGAATATCGTTCACATGGTCGTGCCATCCCTTTCTTGGGCGGCCCCGGCCTCTCAATCCAATCCTATCCGCATTGTATATTTTCTTCGTCAGGCATTCCTCATTTATTCTACCCATGTGGCCAAACCATCTCAGTGTGTTCACTTTCATTCTATTAATGATATCTTTCTCCATATTACATTCTTTCCTTATGTTCTCATTTCTTACCCTGTCATACATCGTTCTATTGCAGATTCTTCTTAGCGATCTCATTTCAACAGCATTTATTCTGCTTTCGTGCGACTTCTGCCATGTCCAGGTTTCACTTGCATACGTCAACGTTGGTACTAGGATAGCGTTATGAATGGCAACTTTGGCAACCTTTGATATGTTGCGATCATTCATAACTGGTCTCAGTGCTCCATTCACTGCCATAACTCTTCTTTCGATAAAATATTGAATATTTACCTAAAATATGAATATTACATATTATATAAACGAAATACCACAAATATATAAATTCGAAAACAAAGACACATTCTATTATGGTAACCAAATTTCTAGAAATGAATTAAAAGTAGGTTTGTCGAGAAATCTCAAAGAAATAGTTTTGAACGCGCTTAGTAAAATTGCAGAATTGGAATAGGAAAATATTTATATCGGTAAATTCTATTTTTGGTATGTCTTCAATATACATTCTCAGACAATAATCCTAGTAATAACGTACTGGCCTATGTATTGTTCTTCCATCACCACCGCTCGTTCTACTTATGGGGACCAATAAAAAAAGAGTTCACTTTAGTTTACTCACTATCCTACACAATTCAAATAATGACAGATTTCGGGATGCCATCTTAGCAGGTTTAACTAATCTCAGCGATAGATCATAGACATTTAAAAGTACCTAAACAATTATCAATAGATAAACAATATATTCTTTCTCAATTTAATCAAATAATTAATTTAACTTCAATATGAATTTATACGACAGATGGATATATTTCGGAAGACAGAACGAATGTCAATTGTTCTTTCTTCAACATAAACCGTTCTGCTTACGGGGACTAATAACGGAGCCTTGCAAAACTCTGAAAGAATACATAAAGAACATAATGAATCCGGAGAACTCTAAAACCTAGCAGACACTGCAATTAGTGTCAAAGAGAGCTAATTATGAGAAAATTTATTTCTACATAATGTGTAGGTATTACTAAATAATATTTACATTCAAAAAAGTGTTCATTATATGTTTGTAAGAATTTTTCCAGACGGAACATAACAACATTGCTACCTAGTGTGGATACCTACATATCTACATTAATTTATTTATTTATTAAGAAGTGGGAATTTCTCGAAAAATATTTTTTGCGCTTTAAAGCAGTTTCTGAATATGACGTCCAAAGTCCACTGCTAGACTTTTCCACCGCCTCTCTGAAAAGAATTTCTTATTCTGAAAATAAATCAAGAGTTTCATGATAACCTCTCTGAGTATAAATTCAGTTTAAAAATAATATTATAATTTAAGTGCATTTAAAAAACTTCAAAAATACTATATCTTACAGCCTGTCCAACTTTGTTTTCTTTTAGTAATGCTGTCATAAATCTCATAAATAAAAATATTATTATTTAATATAGACCTGTACAAAAAAGCAGGGGCGTGCCTAGAACCTAGACTAGACAAACCCTGGAAGAAAATTGGGAAATGTCGAATATTTAATGTTTTTTTTAGGATCGTTGTTCATTTGAGTGGCCATGAAAATATTTTAAAATCTCATGCCAAAATAATATTTACATTTGTGGCCCTGTCAAGCATTGTATCTACAAACGGTTCAATTTTCTAATCTTGTCGTATGGTTTCGATAAAACAAAAAAAATATTTCGTCTTGAATTTCTAAACATATGTAATATTCATAGGCAAGCCAAGATTTTCGGCTTCTAAAAGCCATTCCGCTACTGCTAAAAAGTATCATATATAACTGGTAGAAGGACCGATTAAGATGCGTATACTTTTTTTATGTGTCATAAAATTAAAAAGTTTAAATACAAGATCGTTTGGAAATATAATATAATTTATGTTTGATAATCACTGTGACTCCAGACAGAAGACCATGCAGTGTTCCATTTACAGAGCCGAGTAGAGGTTGTAATCCAGTAGCGTCTTCTATCCAAGAGGATTTTAGAGAACTTCCTAAAATAATGCTGGATCCAGCCCGGATCCAGCAATTTCCAGATTTTTAGTATAAACTATTCTCACAACTATTATAAGTACAGCTCATTCGAAACTTTTATAGTACCCAGGTAACTGAAAAAAAGAAACTTTAAAGTGTTCGTAACAGGATGGTTACAAGTTTTTTTTTATAATTTTTACGTTTAATTATTACACAACATTCTAAACAAACACAATAACATTTAAGTGTCTACATACATTAAACCATAACTGCTTATATTATAAAAACAAATCGGAAAAAGCCAAAGCATACCACTAGATTATTTAATTTTCTATAAAAAATATACAAATTATTTATAAAATATATAAATATTTTGAATTATTTATTTATAATTTTAGACAAATTTACATTTTGCCAGTAATGCAAATTTTTTACATAAATTTCTCAACAGGTACCTATCATGTAGAAATTGCAAATAAAGAATTTCGTGACAATGTTTTTTGTATGGGGTATTGTAAAAACTTTAAGCCTCTGAGAATTTAATAATTGTTTACGAATCTAATAGAAATTAATGTACATAAAAATGCATTTAAACATTGTCAACCTTTCAAGAAGATGTAAATGTACACTTATCTATTATGCAGTAGAGAGTTTAGTGTTGGCTACAACCCACTAGTTTTTTTTAAGGACAAATCTGTCCTCGTAACAAGTACACATACATTCTCACACATTCCCTAAACTAAGTATAAATGCTTGTGATATAGAAAATTTCATTTTCAAAGGTTTTGGCCACACGATTTACATTGCATTATTAATTACCATAATTAATCATACATTAAAAGAAGACATAAATTACCAAACATACCTACACATTTTTTATTGAAAAAACTTTGAAGTAGGAACCTCAATCAAGGGCTCCTATTTTAATCTTAATATCAATCACAACTGCATGGAAAGTAATGAAAAAAAAAAACGAGATATTTCTGATTTTTTTTTTCACTTACATCATAAATTAAATTTTTTTAGTCTGTTTATTTACGATAGCATAGCATATCAATAGAGTGTAAGGACGTTAGATGGATGGTGGCAGAGCGGTTATCTTGCTTGTTTAGTAATCCAGTGGTCGCGAGTTCGAAACCTGCCGCGACCGTTTTTCGTTCACCTAAGCAAAATCATTTATATATTATCTTCATACTTTTCTGCTTATTCTTTGTGGCACATTTTAACTAGTATAATTAAATAAAATAACTTAGTTTTTAACTACGTTGAGTATTTTTATGTCAACTAGTTTCGGAGACGTAACCGCTCCTTCGTCCGGACAAACTTATACTTAAACTTAAGTATAACTTAAACTAAAACTTAGGTATAAGTTTGTCCGGACGAAGAAGCGGTTACGTCTCCGAAACTAGTTGACATAAAAATACTCAACGTGGTTAAAAACTAAGTTATTTTATTTAATTATACATTTATATATTGTTGGAATGTTTAAAAATATAATATAATGTAAGTGTTACTTTTAATTTTTTTTAATAAAAAACACTTCCTTGAACCCTGCGCAAGTGGCGAGTTTATTGCCATATGGCGACGTCCTCCAACTAACCAATGTTTTCAGCCCAGAGATATTACCTTAATTAATTTCTCCTCTGCTGGGGATCGAACCCAGGATGCCCGCACAGAAAATCCAACGGCGGTCGGCACAGTTGGTAAAATATGTCAAAATATAACTATACCTAATAAAGAACATTGTTTTGAATCCCAAATTCGACCATGAACAAAAAACAGTTAGACCTTTCTTTTGAATTTATTGGCATGTGAACGCGACTTCTTATGCATACAAGTAAAACGTTTCGGTGGCTGGGTCATAGAAAACTAATATTTGTTTTTACTATGTACGTATCCTTGTATTTATTCTAAATGAGACTGAAATAACCCTTGTAATGGGGTAGTATTACGGAGAATTATCACAAAAAGTGTATTTTCATTCATATTAATTAGAATTATTTTCATAAGGTTTTCAAAGTATAAACAATATAATTCAAAGAAATAAGAGAAAAATACAAATTTATTTCCATAACACAAACAATAATTTCATTCATAAACTGCCTTTATGAGGGCCCATTAAAATGATTTATTAAAATTGTATACTGCTTTGAAGTAATGAACAGTTCCACGGTTTTCTTTGCTATCTTTTTTAAGGTGTAGGTTCTTACTTCAGGGGGACAAGTCTGGTCTGACCGGTGAAATCAAAACCCTAGTGATTACGCATATCATGGATATAATTAATATATGGAGTTCTATAATATCTTTAGATGTCATAGAACTCCATAATGATAATTATATCCATGATATGGGTAATCATTTGGGTTTTGATTTCGCCGGTCGGACCAGACTTGCCCCCAGGTGTGTGTCTTGTACCAATAATATAACCAACGATTTGAAATAACAATGTTCAATGCTAGGTCAAAATAACTAACGACCACTTCATGTACATATAGTTAAAAAAGCAAAATATATATTTAGATGGGTGGATGGCAGAGCGTTTAGCGCGCTGGGCTAGCAATCCAGTGGTCGCGAGTTCGAATTCTGCCTCGACCGATTTCGTTCACTTATAGCACAAGCATTTATGATTATTTTAGGGAACTTAGGAAGATGCATATGTTCTTGCTTAACAAGGACATATTCATTTTTTTTGTAAAAAAAAATAAAAAAAAGTTAAAGAATGTTAGATTTAACTTTTTGATCGTCAGTTCTTGATGGAATTCCATTTAAATTAATTTGTATTTTTAATAAATAAAAATAAAAACACTTGTTTCGAATTAATTCCACTATTTATTTAAGGACTACAACCTACGACCGGTTTCGTGCTAGGCACATTTTCAAGTAGTACTACTTGAAACTTGAAACTACTTGAAAATGTGCCTAGCACGAAACCGGTCGAAGGTTGTAGTCCTTAAATAAATAGTATAATTAATTCTAAACAAGTGTTTTTATTTTTATTTATAAAAATATAAATTAAGGTAAAGAATGGTTAATAGGTCCACAAGAAAAGTACATATATTTACATATTTTTTTCTCCTTCAAAGGTTAAAAAACTCTCAATTTCGACGACTTTTTATCATACGTACACACTTGAATGCACATTAAAACTCAATTCTCTAGAATGGGAGACAATTTAAAAGTTTTCACAAAAATTATATAATAATGTTCTTTATGCTGATCAAAGACACTAACATCTTATAGAACACCTACGTACCACATATTTACGTCATATGCTACGACAAAGCTCACAGTATGTGCTCTCTATGTGATATTTAATATAATGTCAAAAGTACGCTGAAAATGGTGAATTCAATACAGACCAATTAATCTATAGACGTGAACAAAAAGTGATTATAAGCCCTGTATGAATGTCTTAGTTATTTTCTTTGTTTTTATCTATAATTTCTCTTCCTGCAACTCTATCGAGATACTTTCAATAAATTCCTATAGTACATAGTACACAGACACACACACACATACACACACAGACTCGCTAAATGTTCTACTCTGAATTCTAAATTTATCCACATATATTTATTCTAAATGTTGTATTTTGTTTTTTATTTTCTTGTCAAACAATATATTTTAAATACACTGATTTTACATGTTATTTTTATGGAAGTGTATTATTATATATATTTTTTTTCATATTTTTATTATTGTTTTTTTTTGTTTATTGTTGATCATGTCGTTGATGTTAATGGTGTTATTGTTTTGATGTGTGCGTATGTATGTGCATATGTGTATGTGTATATATGTATGTGTATATGTGCATATGTGCATGTATATATGTATAATGTATATTATTGTATTGTCTGAATAGCCTCACCTTAAGACAGGCGTAGCCGTTTAGGTGAGGTTATGATGAATAAAAAGAGAGAGGAGGAAGTTACTATGTATTATGTTTTGTTGACTTTTTAGTTTCTTTTCTTTCTTTTTTGTACTTGCATTTTTACTGTTTAAATAAATAAATAAATAAAATATAACATATAAGCTGCGAAGCCTCTAAGTTGTTGTTTTTTAATTTCAAAGTTGGCAAAATCATGAAAAATGTCTATAAGACCTGCTCATATGAAATCTTGCAGATCTCGGCATGATTTTTTTTGTCTGAGAAATAAATTCTTTTGAACAAATCGACAGTTGGAAAATTGAACCAAACTATTTAAACACAAATTAAGGAGAAAAACGAGAGTCAAGTATAAGTAACCGAGACAATTAAGTGCCTCAATATACATGTGCCAACAATAGACTCTACGTTAAAATAAGTGTTGAGCTCACTATTAAGTAACTACTCGGTAAATGAAACTCGTGACATCATTAACCCAGAAAGGGTAGAGGCAAATTAAACTTTAAATATTTTCTGTAAAAAAATAACGGGAACCTTTTGTTTACTTCTCACATAAATACTCCGTCGGGCAGGTTTATTAGCACTTAAAGGAGATGTTCATTTAAAAAGACTTATTTTACTGTTCTAGTTGTTGACGGAGACTATCAAATAGTGAAATCGATCTACGGAGGAAGTAAAATTGTCCAAAGGAATGAACTATAAAGGAAAATTTATTCTCGCATCAGTTCTAGATGGTCTGATCGTTGCTTGACATAATCTTTCTAAATCGATAAAATTCACAGGTTTCAGGTCATTTACCTTCTTCGAAACAATAATGACTTCACAACAATCATCTTTGAGAAAAATGGAGTTCTGCATCTACAGTAAAATCGGTCTAAAGTAAATTTTTGATTATATTTACCTATCCAAGTTTTTTTCATCGATTTATTTTTATCCCGATGGTTTTTTAGTTTTTTTTAAATATCAATATGAAATTTAATGGGTATATGAGAAACTTTGTAGAATAGTTTCTTGGCAGACTAAAAATAGTAAAATTACATTTATCTCTTTTTTTGAAATAATTGTTCCTTTAAATGGTTATTACACCAATGCATTGATGCTTATTGTAAATTATTTTTTACCAACTAAGTCTTTCGTTGTCATCTATAACTACTATTTATAGATATGCACAACAATATCTTATTGTAATCGCAGAAAGGAAAACCAATAAAAAAGTGATATTGACTATACATATGCTGTTTTGCAGTTGTTTTAAACAGGAACTCGAAAGTTTTGAATTAAACGATTTGATCTTGTATATGACATAAATTATTTGAAATTGTATATATTAAGTATTGTATATATTGACACAAAGATAAAAATATTTAATGTTATTTTATTTTACAAACGAATAAATAGAATTTTTTTTCAGTAAAAAAAATATTACGCTATATTTCTGCTTTCAATGACAAAAAAAATCCTTTTTAAATACTACATAATTAGTCAGATAAACCAACATTTATTAATAATTTCTAGTATATATGTCATTGGTATGTGGTAAAAACAATAATGCTATTAAAAACATATTCAATTCAATTTGTTGAATGCCAATCAATATATGAAAACTTATTCATAAAATATTTTGGCAAAGGGAAATTATTTAACAAATATTGAATACAGAGTAGAAAGTTAACAAAGGAAATAGAAAACAACAATGACTATTCATTGAATTCTAAAAATACTTCACAAGTTTTAGTTCGATAATTTGAATGATAAATATATTGTTATACAAAAAACGAATCCTAAAAAGTTACCACAGCAATAAAGAATGGAAGAATGGAATGAAGATGTGTCGATAGCAGAGCGGTAAGCGCGCTGGTCTATTAGTTGTCCAGTGATCGCGAGTTCGAATCCTGCCTCGAACGATTTCGTTCACATATTTTTGCTTAATTTAGGGAATGTAGCAAGATGTATATATACTTGTTGTTGGCGCAGATGACAGATACTTCCTTTTTTGTACCTATCCTCATCTTCCTGACATACCTAAAATCACCATACCTACATCCATACCTGAACGTGGCAACAACAATCTCGCCTCTGTTCGCGCGCGGGCCAACCACGTTCACCAGTCTCTCGAGAATACGCGTCTTTGCACCATCTCGTGTTACACAAGCGCCGTGCGCCATAGATATAAAAACAGTAAATTACGTTCGCGGCTTTCGCACGTATATTACAGACAAAATTGTGAACATAGTTTTATTGAATCAGTGACGAGAAGGAAGGACAAACGCGACAGAGGAAAAGAAGAAACCAGCTGGCACAGTAAGTCCACTCCTTTTCATTTTCCGTCTAGTCCAATCTGTTCTTTGCCGATATCGCACATAAAATATTTTGGTCCTTTCGAGCGGATCAGTAATTCGCAATTACTGACTGTATAAATTGAAGTAATTAGTTCGTGATTTCACACAATTATTTTCATTTATATTTATGTTCACAATAGTTGTCTTAAAATAGATTATTTATATAAAAATAATCATCTTTTATGCGTTTCTACGTATATATTATACGTAGATTATATCTAAACATATTTTTCTGTATACCTACAATATATTTTAATTTTGTAAATTTAAATATAAAATGTCCGACAAAAAGTTATTGTCGTTACAAGCTAAACGCGATCGAATTATATCGCGATTACAAATAACATATGATTTATTAAAAGATAACTCTAAAAAAGATATATTTTTATCGCGTTGTACCAAATTGTTGGATTGGTATAATGAATTCGAATCATTGCAAGAAGATATACATGAGATACTTTTATCTTTAGAAAATAAACATAATGAAATTAGTCAGTTAAATGCCATATCCACGCAAACTGATCAATTATATTTTGAAATCCTATGTAAACGAAAATCCTTTCAGTCAGATATATGTGAAACATCCAAAGTTACAAAAATACATAATAATGATAATATAAGACCGCCGATTATTAATCTACCTACATTTAACGGTATCGATATTAAGTCTTGGTCATATTTCTATTCTATGTTTAAAAGTGTTATCCACGATGTACCTACATACTCAAATATCGAAAAATTTCACTACCTATTGTCTGTGGTATCTGGGCCGGCGCTAGGTATTATTAAATCTTTGCCTTTAATAGATGAAAATTATCACATCGCGTGGGACATATTAGTAAATCAGTATCAAAATTCGCGAATATTATTTGCTCATTATGTCGACGAGATTCTGAATATTCGCACTCTGCAATCTGAATCCGCTTCCGGAATTTCTAAAATTTTAAATACTTTTCAAGAGAATATTCAAGCTCTGCAAAGTATGAAAATCGAAAATCTATTTGATAAGTTTATCGCGCACATGGTGATAAAGAATTTAGACGTAACCACTCGTCGCACTATTGAGTCGAAGCTAAAAATTGAAGAAATTCCTAGTTCAGAAACTGTCTATTCTTTTCTTCGAAATCATTGTCGCACTCTAGAAATTGTAACGCCAAATGTTAGTAAAGAGAAAAAAGGTCATATTAAAACATTATTATCATCAAACAATCCCCATTTTTCAAAATGCCCTTTGTGTAGTGGAGCACATTTTCTATATAAGTGTGCTCAATTTATGGAAATGTCTCCGTATCAACGCAAAGAAAAAATACAGAGTCTTAATCGTTGTACTAATTGTTTCAAACAACATGCTTATAAAAACTGCAATTCAAAATATACATGTCGAACATGTAGTAAACGCCATCATACTTTATTACATTTTGAATTTACGCCCTCTAATGATTCGACGCATCAAGGCACCGGCGCGGGCGTCAGTGCGCCGGCTACGGCCCTGAACGCTAGAGCCGCCGACCGTAATATGTACTCGTCTCGAGCCAATTCAGTTTTATTAGGGACGGCGCAGATCCAAATAAAAAATAATAATAATATTTTTGAATGTATACGCGTTGTTATCGATAGCGGTTCCCAAGTTTCTGTGATTACATTGGAATGTGTACGACGTTTAAAATTAAAAATTAACAAATGCAACATACCTCTAAACGGTTTAGGAAATTCAATAATAAATAATTGTTTAGGTATAACAACCTGTTTTATTAAACCGAAAAATAAAACGGGACCAATGCTCAAATGCACCGCTATTGTGATAAACGAAATTACGTCACATCTTCCTGCATGTAACCTTTCTTCGAAAATAATATCACAATTTCAAAAATTATATTTAGCCGATGAGTTTTATCACAAACCAGGTCCAATCGATATGTTATTAGGCGCTGATATGTACCTAGATATAATAAATAGTAATAATCACGAAATTATTCGTGGCACCCCTGGTGCAATCAATAGTATATTTGGTTACATAATAACGGGACGAATTGAAATGAAACAACATGAAATTTCTTCTTCATTTTTAATTGAAACAAATACCTCTTTATGTGACATGATAAAACAATTTTGGGAAGTCGAAGAAACACCTTCGTATTCGAATTTAAATACGGATGATAATTTAGCTGAAAACATTTTTGCGTCAAAACATTATCGCGAGAATGACGGGCGATATGTAGTACCGATGTTATTGAAAACAGAAAATATACCTATCAACAATTCCTTTCAACTCGCAGACACACGATTAAGGAAATTACAATTTCGTTTTCAAAAAAATCAAGATTTAGGAAATACCTACGGAAATTTTATACAGGAATATGAAAGTTTAGGACACATGAAACGCGTTCCTATTAATTCTGAATCTTTTTTCTTGCCCCATCACTGCGTTTTTAATCCTTCTAGCGATACGACGAAGGTCAGGGTAGTTTTCGATGGATCAAGTAAAACCGAACCTGATAATATTTGTCTGAATGACTTGCTTCTTAGTGGTCCAAAACTGCAAACAGAAATTCCGTGCATGATGTTAAATTTTCGATTTCATAAATATGTTTTCACTGCAGATATTTGTAAAATGTATCGACAAATATTAATATTACCATCCGACCGTAAATTTCAACATATTCTTTGGAGACAATCTCCTGATAGCCCACTCATTGATTTCGAGTTACAAACCATCACATATGGATTGTCGAGTTCCCTTTTCTTAGCAATCCGAACTTTACGACAACTGGCCATGGATGAAAATTCAAAATATCCGGAGGCTGCACGGGCACTTGTGGAAGACTTTTACGTCGACGACTTAGCCACAGGCGCTGAAACCCTCGAGTCAGCCTGTCAACTTAAAAATGATATAACTGCACTGTTAAAACTTGGACAATTAGAGCTAAGTAAATGGCAGTCAAATTCGCCTTCACTATTGAAGCAAGATTTTATCGGAACTTCTGAATCAAGATCGTTTGATAATACTGAAACCGACAAAATTGTTAAGTTATTAGGCATTCAGTGGCTCCCCCAAACTGATAACTTTACCTATGATATAAAAATTATACCTACTGAGAGCTGTACAAAAAGAAATATTTTGTCAATTGTGGCTCGACTGTTTGATCCATTGGGCTGGATTACCCCTGTACTCTTTTTCGCAAAGTGCTTGATGCAAGAGTTGTGGAAACTGAGGGCCGATTGGGACGATCCTGTTCCATCCGATATTCAGAATAGGTGGGTTACATTTGTTGGCCAACTGTCACTTCTTCGTACCTTAAAAATACCTAGATATTATAATACATTAAGCACCAGTCGCTTGATCCTCGTAGGATTTTGCGACGCGTCACAACTAGGTTACGCGGCCGTCGCTTACTTAGTAAATTTAAATACAAATACTACTCATCTTATGATGGGAAAATCGAAGGTAGCCCCCTTAAAAACACTGTCTATTCCACGATTAGAATTGTGCGGTGCTGTACTTCTAACCAAACTTATTAAATACATTATGTCATCCGTTAAATTTTCTCAACAGATAGAAAACGTTTTTCTTTTTACGGATTCGACTATTGTGCTAGCGTGGATTAAAACTCCGCCATATTCATTAAAAACATTTGTCGCAAACAGGGTTGTCCAAATTCTGGACAATGTACCCACTGCTATTTGGAAACATGTTATCTCGGAAGAAAATTGCGCCGATTGCGGATCTAGAGGCCTTCTTCCAAAAGACATTGTTTCACACCCCTTGTGGTTTTCAGGACCTTCTTGGCTTCATAAGCACAAGAATGACTGGCCGTGTTCAGTCAATATCGAACTTGAAAATATACCTGATATTAAATCAGTAAATACGAAAACTTTGATATCTCAATTAGTACCGAATTCTATTTTATGCAAATATTCGTCTTTAAATAAATTACAACGCGTTATTGCTTGGATATTACGATTCGTTAATCGATGTAGAAAAATCAATATAATTAAGCAAAATCAATTATCTCTTACTACATTCGAATTAAATGCTGCACTTACAAAAATTATCTGTATTGAGCAAGATACATATTTTCTTGATGAAATAAATAAATTAAAAAACGGAATCCCATGCTCACGTCATATTCAAATTTTAAAGCCATTTTTGGATTCATGCGGAATCCTCAGGGTGGGCGGAAGATTACAATATTCAAAATTACCATATGATAGTAAATTTCCTATTTTACTTCCGAAAACATGTCATTTAGCACATCTCATAATAGATTACTATCATAAAATATATCTTCACGCCGGACCGCGAAGTCTTCAATCCATGATATCGCGAAAATATTGGATCTTGGGAGCACGAAACAAAATTCGTTCTCAACTTTCTAAATGTATTATATGCCATAAATTAAAAGCGACTGCGTTTCCCCCACTCATGGGTGACCTACCACCCAGTCGTGTCCAGCAAAGTCGTCCTTTTGCAAAAGTAGGTGTCGATTTTGGGGGTCCTTTCCTTTTGAAAGACCATAAGCGACGCGGAGCGAAATCTTCAAAAGCGTATTTATGTTTATTTGTTTGTTTATCCACCAAGGCATTACATTTAGAAGTAGTATCTGACTTATCGTCTGAAGCATTTTTAGCGGCACTCAATAGATTCACAGACCGCCGTGGTTTGTGTTCGGAAATTATTAGTGACAATGGTACGAATTTCGTTGGTGCGAATCGTCACTTGAAGGATGTACATAAGTTTTTCACAACCTCACCACAGCGTGAGAAAATTTATGATACGCTTTCAGAACGGGGTATCATTTGGTCTTTTTCTCCTCCATCATCACCACATTTTGGAGGTATTTTCGAAGCAGGAATAAAATCTGTAAAATATCATTTAAAACGGGTCATGGGTGAAATTCAATTAACTTACGAGGAATTCGCTACGCTGTTGACTAGAATCGAAGCTATTCTTAATTCCAGACCTTTATGTCAAATAAGTACTGACCCTGAGGAGGTCGATGCACTTACCCCAGGTCACTTCCTGATTGGTGGGAATTTAATGTCTGTCCCAGACTATGATTGGTCTGAATCTCCTTCAAATAGGCTTAGTCGTTGGCAACATCTCCAGAAGATGTCTCAACACTTCTGGAGACGCTGGCACAACGAATACCTCAATACCTTACAACAGAGATCAAAATGGTCAAGGTCTACTCCAAACCTTAAAGTAGGACAGTTAGTACTTATAAAGGATGAACATCTTCCTCCTTTAAAATGGGTTTTAGGAAGAATAACACATGTCCATCCTGGAAAGGATAACGTCGTTAGGGTTGCTACTGTTAAAACCCAAAGCGGTACTTTTGTTCGTCCTGCATTAAAATTATGTCCATTACCGATCGAATAGGTAAACATAATGTATTTTTATTTATTTATTATTTTTTTTAATTTTATACGACCAGTTAGCGTCTTTATTTTCTTTGTTTACCATGTTGCGCCCTCGCTTTATTTGATTTTATTTTTATTTTTCTTTGTAAGACCATGTTGCGTCTTCGCTTTATTATTTTTTTTACCATGTTGCGTCTTCACTTTATTTGTTTTTTAAGACCTACTTGCGTCTTCATATGTCATTTGTATTATTGAATAAAATTTTGTTTTGTGTATTTGTAATTAATTATACTCATATTATGTATACAGACAACTTACGTGAACATGAATATGGGATAAAATATTGTGTTTGCTTTTCTTTTCGTTTTCACTTTTAATTTGCAGACCAAATTAGGTGGGCGGTATGTTGGCGCAGATGACAGATACTTCCTTTTTTGTACCTATCCTCATCTTCCTGACATACCTAAAATCACCATACCTACATCCATACCTGAACGTGGCAACAACAATCTCGCCTCTGTTCGCGCGCGGGCCAACCACGTTCACCAGTCTCTCGAGAATACGCGTCTTTGCACCATCTCGTGTTACACAAGCGCCGTGCGCCATAGATATAAAAACAGTAAATTACGTTCGCGGCTTTCGCACGTATATTACAGACAAAATTGTGAACATAGTTTTATTGAATCAGTGACGAGAAGGAAGGACAAACGCGACAGAGGAAAAGAAGAAACCAGCTGGCACAGTAAGTCCACTCCTTTTCATTTTCCGTCTAGTCCAATCTGTTCTTTGCCGATATCGCACACTTGTTTTACAAGGACATATTCAATTAAAAAAAAAATAATGAAAAACGGGGAGTGAAAATCTCAAGAATTTATTGAATTCATTGACAAACAATATTTGATGAAACTATATCTTCTTCTTCTTTGTCAGCTCTCGTTCGTCCAGTAATGGTCATAGTCCTCCCCTGGGCCCTCCACAACTTCCTCTCCTGGGCAGACCTCATCCATCCGCCTCCAGTCACTCGTCTTATATCGTCAGACCACCTTGTTTGAAGCCTTCTAACACTTCTTTTGACAGTTCTAGGTCGCCATTCCAGCACTTTCTTAGTCCATCTGGAGCTTGTGGTTCGGGCGACATGCCCTGCCCAGCTCAGGGCAGTTTTGGACAACGTCGGTTACTTTGGTTTGCTCTCTTTTCCACAAGTTAGTTATTCAATATCTTTAAAAAATTCTCAACATTCTCCTTTCCCTTACTGATGTTCCGTTTGCCGAACTTCGGAGACATAAACGAAACCGCTCTCAGGTGCTAGACTTACCTTTCATACTTCTATTCAATAAGAAAAAAATATGAAAAAAACCAGCCATTAAAAAAATATTCATCGAAAACGTTGCTATCTCTCGAACTATTAGAGTTAAAAGAAATATAGGATTCATCTATGTATGTACAACATAAATTTTATTTGGGTCTCTCATTATAACATCCTGTATTATTTTGATACAAATTCCGATTGATTTTTAGTCCTCGGGTCTTTTTTCTCTTATCGCAATTCATTCAGGTAGATGATATAGATCTCTACTCATTGTACAACTGACAATGTTTAAACATTTCTCTGTTATTTTTCTCATTAATATTCAATCTTTTCAGATCGAAACATTACTCCGTTACTGACATCGTCCGCCGCGCCGCGACCACCATGATCAACAAATAATAATAGCAAACCTTACGGCCGAAAATTGAAGTTTACCGAAGCGTTACATTTTTTTTCTTCTTCTTCCCATTCCAAAGAAAACCCCTCGGAAAATATTTACTCTGAATGTCGACGGTTTGAAGAAAACTAAGGAATAAAGAGAATTTTACATGATTTTCTTTTAGTATTTACACAAACCAAAATAACGTTGAGATCACATTTTTAGTAATTCAACAAATGTTAATACTTTTAAAGAAATCTATCTTTTGTTATTTGTTGAAGTTATTTCACGTATTTGTCATTTAAAGCAATAAAAGTAACGCTTAGGTACATTAAAACAAAGGAAAATCAAAATATAAAAATGATATTTCAAACTTTATTACATGGTTGTCTCTTACATGCATTGATGATGAATTCTTCTTCTTCTTGTAGGTTTTGGAAACATGTTTAATTTTCAAGAAGTGTGCTCCTTCCGCAAGGCCTCCTGTGACGCCTTACTCTAGCTATCTCTCAATACCTCGTTGTCGGGTGGCAAAATTAATTTGTTGGGAGATAATTTTGGGTAATCTGCTGTCTCCCATTCTCTCCAGTAGTCTCGCCAGAATCGTTTTTGGCTCCTGCATTATCTGACAATATCCCTAACGTCGCAAAATAATTTTGTTGATTACACGAAACCTATTGTAAAAGTTTGTATTCTTTCTCGTTAATTTAACAAAAAATCACTTTATTTTTTTTATCAGTCACCGTGCATCTAATAGAACACTTACAACAAACACATATCTAGTTTAAATACACTCACATTTGAGTGAGCTAAATAAATAATGACAAATAAAAGCACAATTCCTAACCAGCTACATATTTTAGAATATTCATTCCTTTTTTGTATTTCAATAATCTGCTGAAGCACACTTCAATAATTAAGTAATAAACAATTGAAATAATACATATTATACGCTAAGTATATAGTCAAAACATCGATCAAAAAGTATATATTTCAAATATATGATAAAATATTGAACGACGGAAATTAAATTTCATATGGAGTCAGTATAATAGGGCGTATATTTTCAGCTAGAACTTGAACATTTCGATTGAATGTTTTGATACTTTTTGAAACGATAATACGCTTAAAAATATTTTTAAGCTAAAAAATATTAATTACTCATTTTGATAATCAACGAATTTTTAACAAAAGTTTGAATAAATTCAATTAAAATAAATGATTAAAATTGTTTAAAATATTCAACTAAGTTAATTTAAAAACATTAATCCAACCGTCGATTCGTTCAAGAGAATGAAATTCTCTTGAAATAAGAGGCAGTTTAAATCCAAGACGCGTGTATTAAAAAACATTTTGTATGGCGTAGTGGACTTTTTGCATGCTAAAACCACCAACTTAGAGGCATCGCAGCATATATGTTCCCATACATGGATTTACTCAAAATTCGAAGTAGAACATTTTATGTGAGTTTTGTATGTCTGTGTGTGTGTGTGTGTGTGTGTGTGTGTGTGTGTGTGTGTGTCTGTGTGTCTGTCCCCCCCCCTTATAACTTTTGATCCGCTGGATTCGCAAAGCCTAAAATTTCAGAATATATAAAGAGTTATAGGCTTACAATTTGTATGGCAGTGGCCTATACACAATATCTAAGAAACTCAATTATTTGATACTTAATCTCCAAACATACATATCTACATACCATCATGCTGTTTTCATATTCTGGGTAGGAAAAAATAACTGACCTCCATAATATCCTATCTTGACATACATACCTACATGTGTTGTATAGAAAACAAAGTATCTTAAAAAATTCAATAATTTTGATTTATGGGTTAATAGTTTGGTACTTATTCTTCAACTATACATACTATCGCTATCGTCAGTTGGATCTCATGTGTTACATGCAACTCGTAATAATATACTCTCTGAAAGTTATTTCATGGTTATGTACCTATACCTACAATTCTTATTTTAGTTGTGAATTTTTCAATATACAATTCTTCAATGCGTGAGAAATTTTTAAACGACATCTGAGTGAATGAAAGTTGATGAGAATATCTTAATTGAGGAATTTAAGGCAACGGTTTAGACAATTCAATGGTGAGATTGTCCGGTCAGTAGTAAAGAACCAAACATTTTGCTAAACGGATATAGCGCGAAAAGAGACAGAATACAAATATGTTTATTGCGAAAACGCCACGTGATTTAGGAAATATTGCGGTTTTTATTGGCCGGAAACAAAACAAATGGAATTATGTTTTCAGAAAATTCGTACGAATATTTTGTAGTTGATATTTTTTTAAGTATATATTAATTCTGAATCACAAATTCAAACATTTTAAGCACCCTGTGTCTGAATTAATTTAAATTATTTCAATTAGCAATTTAAATTTATTTTTTGTCGAAAAAGGACTATTTTTTAAATCAACTTAATTTGTATGTTTTATCCTATGAATGTTTCATTGAATATGAAAAAAAATCACGCTTTTTTGATTACGGAAAAATTTCGATAAATTTGAATTTTGTATTTTGTAAGAGTAGGTATTTCAAAACGAATTCTTAGTTTTTTTTTTATTTGATAAAAAAAAATGTACTCAATTAAAAATACAAAATATAATAAAAATTTAATCTATTTTTCAATTTTATTGTCATTAAAAAAGGTGAAGAATCTAATTTTTACAAAAGCCAACCAAAATCTATTCCAATATTAAATTGTCTTTCTTCAGTTCCTTTTGTATAGGAAATATATCTGCATAGACACAATCAATCCATCTAATCTAGGGTCATCTTATCCTTTCTTAACCTCAGGTATGTTATCACTTTGCTAGTAGCACGTAGGTTTTACTTATGTCATGGCGTAGACCTCAAAGTCCAGCAATTTATTAACAATTATTAATGTTTAATAGTATAAACTATGAAGTTTATTTATAAAACAAAAATACGATATTGTATTTGTCACAATATGGCATTTTCTTTTAATATTGTATAGAAATTAAATATTTTATGTATAAAGATTTTATTGCAAAACCAGAAATCTCTTCTCTATCCCATATTATAATGAGATTAAAAATTTAAAAAAATAATCACGCAATTGTGTTTATTAGTTCATAACTTTCTTCTTCTTCTTCTGGTTCACAATCCTAAGATTTGTCTGCACCAAACACTCGATCTTTCCACTTAACTCTATCGTCCGCCAGTCTCTTCATCTCTTTGTAGCTGCTACAGCGCACGTCACCGATTATCTGGTCTATATAGTTATTTCTGGGGCGACCTTTACAGTTACCCCCATCAATCATTCCTTCGACGATGTTAAAAAGCAGGCCTGGGTGCCGGATGTTGTGGCCTATCCAAATTGTTCTCTGTTGGGCAATTCTTTTCATAATTTGCCTTGTCTCTCCAACCCTACTTAGTACCTCGTCGTTGCTGATGTGTTCTGACCAGTGAACTTTAGCCATGCGTCTGTTGCACCACATCTCAAACGCAGACAGACGTCCCGTTTCGCGTTGGCTGATGGTCCATATTTCACAGCCATATAGCAGTACACTCCAGACAAGAGACTTGATCAAATTTTTCCTAATTTTGATGGAAATGTTAGGGGATTCAAAAATTGTTGATCTTTTGTTGAAGGCGACTCTTGCTTGGTGGATTCTGCTTTTGATATTGGAAAATTCATCCCAAATATCAGAATGGGCCTAGCAAAATTAATAGAAATATTGCCATTTGACAGATGGAGACAGGGAATGAAACGGGACGAAAATGGGTTTATACGCTCTATATAATTAAGGAACAATAATACATTATATTTTACAAAAACGAGTACCTTTCCTGACTCATATTTGAATATCATTATGTAAAATATATCCTTATTCCATTGCAACAAAAAAATAAGAAAAAAACGGGATGGTGAACAAGAAACGAGGGAGAAGGGAAACAGGGAGGGGGATAGGATGAGTGTGTATATGTATATGTTGGAGTGTAGTGTCTGCGTGAGAGTTAAAGTAAGAAAAAAAAAACAACTAAGTATAAAAAAACAGAATAAAGTTAGAAGAATTTAAAAAGTGAGAAAACTACTCCTACGTTATTATAAGATTTTTTTTTATAAATTTTATACATTACAGGTTAAAAATGTTCAGGTCATCAGTTTCGCTTACAGCTTAATTGATTTGTCGTACTAAAGGTCTTTTTAAAAAGGAAAAAAAATACTTTTGCGAAATGCTTTTTATGCATGACGCAAATGGCCTACGGAGACCGACATTTTCGAGAGATTTTTTTTTATAAATTCAAAAGGTCCCTATTTTTGGTGGGATAGCTCCCACACAATATGATACGAATGCTGGTCAGAGTAATGATAAAGCTTTGACTTGAGGATATGGGGCAAGATATTATAATATATAATATTATTAAACCTCAAGTTATGTAGAATATCCCTACAAAGATATTACCACTGCGGTATTTGTTATGTTCGCCTTCTTAAAGACGTGACTAAAATTTCAATAAAACACACTTATCCGCCATACGATGGTGAACGAAAAATCTTGAATGATATTTTTTTTTTCAATTGAACCTCAATTAACTTAAGACATGCTATTATTTTTTACTTTTTTATATAAAATATTTCAACTTTTTTACAATATTGAACAATATAACTACGTTTAAACTCTCTTGATTTAATTAAAAACTCGCATTCGAGAGAGGAGCATTGTACTCACACATTTATACACTTAAGAAGCATCTATCTTATAGGATCATGTATTATTATAAATATTACCTTTTAAAATTATTTTAAATAATTTGTTCTGAATTTTTAATTCTCTAATGCATGTAGGCAAGTGCCGTCTTTCATAAATATTTTTAAAAGACATAGGAATGTCACGCCATGCCTTTGAATGTGTAAAAAGTAATAGACAAAATATAGTGGGTCGATTGTGTATACTGTTAACACATACAAGTTTTGCACAACACTACTACACGTACAATGGGGTGGTGTGGTCCAACCAACTCGAAACATATTTGAAACAAGCAACTAAATTTAATTTGAAACAAGCAACATACAATGTACAAGCCAAAACGATCGACATATCAAGATGAAAAACAATTTAGAATTATTAGTAGATACGCAGCGATAGGTATGCGAGTGTGCATTAGTAATGCACACTCGCACGTAAATTGAGCGTGCACATCAGCCACATAATAATTCGAAATTTAGAATGAGTGAAATTTTATTTGTTGAACTGTCATCATCATCATCCTCAGCGTCACAACCCTTGATGGGTCCTAGCTGCCTCCAAGAATCTTCTCCATACTGCTCTATCGCTGGCTGCCACCTTTCAGTTCTGCTGCCCCATAGCTCGACAATCTGCGACAACGCCATCCGACCATCTTAGTTTAGGTCTCCATATTACGCTTCTTCTACCGGTTGGGTCATTACACAACACCTTTTTGGGAGCTCCAGATCATCCATACGGTGTAAATGTCCCAACCAGCGTAGTCTGTTTACATCAATGAACTTGACTACGCTGATGTCCTGGTAAAGATCATAGAGCTAAGTGTTATGAGTGAAATGTTATTTGCTGAATTGTGTGAGATGTTATTTGCTGAACTGTGTGAGATGTTATTTGCTGAACTGTGTGAGATGTTATTTGCTGAACTGTGTGAGATATTATTTGCTGAACTGTGTGATATGTTATTTGCTGAACTGTGTGAGATGTTATTTGCTGAACTGTGTGAGATGTTATTTGCTGAACTGTGTGAGATATTATTTGCTGAACTGTGTGATATGTTATTTGCTGAACTGTGTGATATGTTATTTGCTGAACTGTGTGAGATGTTATTTACTGAAGAAAATTAAGTCAGTGCCTCACAGCGGTGATTTTTACCGATATGATCTTATTATTGTTATTGCAATTGGTAAATTGTCTAAGTAATTATTTTGATTAAATTAATTGACGAATAATTCAGGAGAGGGTTTGTATTTACCAACTCCGAGAAATGAAAAACTCGGTTTTAATAAACCTTATAATTGAGGGGTTAAGCTAATTAGTTTTCAGGAAAAAACACTTGACCTAGAATCCCATCGGCATCTGAGCGAGAAATTATTCATCTGCTTTCATAGTTAGCGGCGCTGGCAAAACTTCACCGACCGAAAGATAGATCTCCGTACCAACTGGGAATCTTTTGATATTATGGGTGTTTTGCATCAAAAGCGTTTCAATTTGTTTTCATTTCAAACCGTGAGAATTTTCGAATAAGTATTCCGTCTGTTACTCAAAGCTCTTAAAATCCAAAGCGGACGTATTCGCAAAATGTCGACACAAAAATACTTTATGATTATTCAAACATTTAAATATTATGCACCAGACAATCTACAAAAAAATCTTTCATAAGGAATTAAAAATGTACAATTTGTAGACAGCAATGATTAATTACCTAATTATTAGTTTTTTGTGTTTTAATTCTCTTCTTCTTCTTCATGATGTGTTCACGGTTCGTGTTCCTGGGATCGTATTTACCGTTCCGTGTTGACTAGGAGGCAAGTACTGCCTTGAATTAGGCACTAGTTTGTTGCGCTAATGCACTTAAAAACTCGTGTTGAATTCAAGGCACGTGTCCTCCAAATGCACACGGTTTAACAACGCAAACTTTTTCTGTTAATACGTGTTCAATTCAAGGCACGTGTCATTTAATCGTACACAGGTTTGTAAATTTTACTATGCGTATTGATTGAGCGAAACAAGGCTCTGTTAGAGGCATTTTTGTGTATGAATGTTTTTGTTTTAATAGATTAATCTACACAAATCTACATTATATCATAAAAATTCATTAAGAGATTTTTTTTTGTATGAGATTGGTACTCATGAATTTTTCAATGAAATAATCACACCCTTCACAAGATGAGCATCGACTTTTACATTGGTAATTATCCTTGTCTCCTTCGTATTTTACAATTTTAAAATTGTTCAAAATACGAAGGTATGTTCTACAATAGTTCCATATTACTTAAAGACTTATCAAAATTACTGATTACTACCATAAATCTGTGAACAAAATACAAATGTGACAGTGACAGACGAAATGCGAGCGAAATGCAATAGCGCGCGAACTTCATGGCTACATTATGTTCCATATTCAATAATTAACTGCCTTGAATTCAACACGAGTTTTTAAGTGCATTAGCGCAACAAACTAGTGCCTAATTCGAAGCAGTACTTGCCTCCTAATCAACACGAAAAGGTAAATACGCTTCCTGGGATATGGTCATTCTGTTTTATATTTGACTCACTCGATTTCAACTTCGAATGAGTTAATTAATTCAGCCGGTGTCGAAGCGACCGCTTCTTCCTCAGAACGGTTTTAACAAAATGAACAGTATCTAATAATTAAAATTGTTATTAAGGAACCACAATATTAAATCCGAAAATAATTCCAAATAATTTTACTTTCAAAAGGAGTAAACTTTTTGAATGAATGCGGAATATTTGTTTTTATTTAGTTACGATACATAATGACAGTATACAATACAGCGTTAAGTACCTATATAAATTAAAATTACACTCTATAGTATAACGTTAATTTAATGATAGGTAAGAATTAAAAGTATTTTAAATTATTGTTTTACTATTTTTAAATTGTCTCATTGGACGTCCAACTAGGTCTACCTATCTGTTTTAGGATATTCAATAAGTGATACTACTAGAACCAATTACTTAACCATATAATCCTTAAAAAAATAATACACAATGATTCTAAATAAACTAAACTTATTGTTGATTCCTCTATTCTGATGGAAAACTATTTTTTGTTCAATTAAAAATATCAATTTTCGTCATATTCCAAGCGTCAGGTAGTATACTGTACATCTTAGGGCTAAGACATTTAAATTACGCTGTACAAATGTGGTGTTTGTTTTTATATTTGTTTATAATAATACAAATTAATAAATTATATGCTTTTTTAAACCAATTTCTCAAAAGGTGGCGTTACAAAAAAGGTTCCTTCGTTACTTCATAGATGGCAATAGTAAAAATGCATTATTTTCAAATGAATTGTTTCACATTATTCAAATATATAGAACTTTCAAAAATTACATCGATAATGAAACGTTTCGCAAGCGCATAAAGTGATCACGTAAACCAGCCGATGACAGGTCGTAAGCCCTGTAGGTGCCTTGATTTCCTGGTTCTTCTATAATATCCCAACTTCGTCACTATTGAGATATTAAAAGATTGTCACTAAAAATATCATTATTTGACTCCCGATAGGAAACAAAATCCAATGTTTGCGTTTATCCTATTAAAATAATATTCGCTTTAAATAATATGTATTTATACAAATAGGTTAAGGGAACGGCATATTATAAATTCAAATAAGTAGAAATGCGGTGCGGATAATATTATCCGCGGACAAGAAAAGAAAAGCAACATAATTTATAACGAGATCCTGCGGGCTGTAGATAATTTATTTATAGTATTTGTATGACTTAAAATTTTATAATAAAATTAGTTTACTAACCTTAATAAAGCAACACATCCGAATACCCAGTGTTATTAGCGAGTTAATTTGCCAAATTGCAATATCATCAAAATAACCAGTGTTGTCAGGCCAGAGAAATTCTCCTCTGCTGCGGATCGAATATGACTTTATTTATTTCAAATATGTTACTGTAGTTGGATGCTGTTAACTCCATGTTAAACATTTGTTAAATAAAAAATTAACCGAAAAAAGGGTAAGATATCATGTTGACAAAATTGAAACAAAAACAAAGAAGATGTAAGGAGAATTTGAATAATAAGATGAAGAGAAATAATGGAAACTGTCCATGACGAGAAAACAAAAGTTGGGAAACAAAAGGAAAAGATGCTTTCAAGATACATAAAGTTATACAATGAATATTAAATGAGGCAATTAAATTTTGACAATAAAATTCGGCTAAAGGAAAAAAATAATTGCTTACAAGTAGTTCAAACCTCAATCGATTTTTCAATAATAACGTTGTTTTTTTCGAATTTTTTAATAGTTGCATATACGCAAATATTATAATTTAAAAAAAAAAACAATGTTTCTTCGTCACTTCATATAGGCGGTGGAGTTTTCAGTTAAAGATTTTCATAATACAGATATAAAGACAAATTGGATTAAAAGGGAACTCAATAAGAAGGCGTAATTGTTGAACGTTACACAAGCGCATGCATAACGTGATCACGTAAACCAGCCGATGACATATTGCAAGCCCTGTAGATGCCTTGATTTCCTGACTCTCCAATATCATTCCAGCTTCGTCTCATGAGATGTTAAAAATTAGTCAAAATATTATGTTTTATTTTTTGAGTGGTTTTGAATTTTGAGTTTTATAAATCGATTGTTTTTTTTTAATTGAGTTAAAATTCTGTTTTTACAAAAATATAGGAAATTGCTGAGACAATCGACATCAGAAGCTTCAAAGTGCCCAGAGTGAGTTGACTACAAAATTTATTTGAAGGTGTTTAATGGTTTCAATAATCTGGCACCACAATACATTCAAGAGCTATGTCAGAGAAAAGATCTATCTGTGAGGCATCTCAAAATCAGGTATTCTAGATCACAGAGTAACCACTCCCTATAGGAGTTGGATATAGCCAAAAAAGCGGCTTACTATCATCGATCCTTTATGTGAGTGGTCCTATAAAGTGGAATAGATTGCCCGCAGATGTCGGCAGTACACAAAGCAAGACTACTTTCTCTAAATGACTAAAACAGTTTTCTTTCGTAGAGCAAAATAAGAACGAAATATAAGCGCCCTTGGAATGACACTGAATCATTGGATGGCGTTAACAGGGCAGTGTTTTGGGTCCTATCCTATTCCTCATTTACATAAATCAATTATGCGATATGGAAATTGAGGGAAGGATTATTTCATTTGCTGATGACACTTCATTGATTTTTCACGCAGATACTTGGGATAATGTCTTTACTATCGCGCAAAGAGAGGTTCTCAAAGTAAAAACTTGGCTAGAGTATAACCTTTTGACCCTTAACGTGACAAAGACCAAATATCTTACCTTTGGCATAAAAAATAGACCTCTACTATCGGCCAATCATACATTAACTATTCATGACTGCCATAATGGTGTACCTTGTCACTGTTTACCTCTGGAGAGAGCAGATTCTATCAAATGTTTAGGAGTAACCATAGACTCATCACTTAGATGGGATAAACATATAGAACATGTCACTAAAAGAACACGTCAGTTAGTATATATCTTCAGGAGTATAAGAAATATTGTCGACCATCAAACTATCAAAACTATTTACTACGCACTCTGTCAATCCATCATTACTTACGGCATTCTTATTTGGGGCAACTGCGCAAATTCGATATTAGATTCTCTTTATAAGAGTCAAAAACTTGTGATCAAAATTATTTTGTCCCGCCCTATAAGATTCCCTACTTGAAACCTTTTTGAAAACTTCAAAGTCTTAACTCTACATCAGCTCTACACTAAATGCCTTATTTGCTACTTCACATTTAAAGACACCGATAAAACACGAACACAACAAACAAGATTTACACGTACGTCATCTCACTTAAATTACCATATCCCTCATCCAAACACTAGCCTTGCTCAGCGACACTATTCATATCAAGCTCCCAGTGTTTACAATAACATCCCAGATTCTATTAAAAATATCAATCACTACCAAAGGTTCAAAAGGGAAATAACCTTATGGATCATTGAATCAAATCCACCACAATAACATTTTTCTCATTTATTATGACTTGCTTTTTGTTTACTGTATGTGTGAGTGTGTGTATGTGTGATGTGTGTGAGTATGTTTATGATCCAGTATATTACGTGAGTATGGAGAGTGCCTGTGGATGTATGTTAGGTAGTGTATGAACAATTGTGCTGAATCCACTTTAAAATAATGTTGTTTAATTTACAAAACCAAAGACTGCATCCAATATAACACAGGGATTATCCCTAGCATATTGGAGAGCAAAATCGCTAATTGACAGCAAAGCGCAAGAGAGTGTCAATGGTTTGGATGTGTATGTGTACCTTTCCATTGTCTCTGTCTGAAATATGTACCTATAGCATTTAATCTTTTTTTATATATGTACCTTTATTACTGTTGTCAAACCTCTGTATGTAAAATGTCATGTTTATTATAAATAAATAAATAAAAATATAAATTAATCATATTGTTATCTTTCAAAATATCACTTGAAAGATTTATTTACCCTAGAAAAAAAATAATCTAAATATTTCGTCGATATTAGTGCTCATAAGTGGCGTAAACCAAGTAATAAAAGTATTATTGTTGACAATGAGATGTAGGGGCCGCCAGAGAAAGAGGTCATATGAATGAGATTTTGAAAAACGGTAATATACGAAGTTTGAACAATAGGAGAGCATGTATGTCGTAATACAAATGTAAATAATGCAAAACACGTCTGTCTAGATAGAAAAGTCTGTCATTCAGTTCTCTCTGCCTATCCTGAATAGGGAAAAAGCGTGATGGTATGTAAACCTCTTGTGAAAATTCCTTGTATATTATATATACATGAATACATAATTTTGCAATAAAAAAAATGTTGTATTTTATCATAGTAGATTAACAAATTACGCGTCCGTGTCACCAGGTGCAAAGACAGCATGCTCAGGTGGGGTATAAGGATGGCAATTGCGGCGAGATACAGAATGAGAACACCTCCTCATCTGTCGAGATATGCCAGTGGGGTGCAAAGCAGAAGACCTGATGATGGTTAATGACAATGCCGTTGCGGATGCTGTATTCTAGAGCAGGATGACCTAGTGATGAAGTGCCCGTAAAGTAAGTATTTCACCACAGTCAAATATTCCTTCAATTAATCAACTACAATAAGCTTTTAATCAAAAAATTTATTTATTTATTTTTTTATTTTGGATATCCAGCAGTGCAGTACAATATAATAACTTAGTATGAGATTAAGAACAATGGAAATAACAGTAAATGACAGACTACTAATCATGATAACTCGACATCATATTATCAAGTTTTACATACATTTTTAACAAATGAGAAAAACAAAATTAAAGGATCATACCTGGAACATACAAGGAACAGTACAAAGAATATTATAGCCTTAAAGAAAAAGGTGTACTTACGATCTTTAGGGTGATACTTATTTGTGTATGCTAAAGTGTGGAATTTTGAGTTATGTTATCAGTGAAAAGTTGGCGCTTTATCGCAATTTTGAACGAGACTTGAGATTCAGTATGAAAGAAATCAATTTTATTGAACAGGTTGTTGAAATTGGAGGTGGCCCGGTTAGTAAAAAAGTTTTTCCTAAGATTAGTTTTAAAGTATGAAATAGAAAAAATAGGTTTTGATCTGACATATGTAGGTACACATATGTTTATATAATCATCTATTTTCAAAATCGGACACAAATGTAACGTTGCTAAATCGTATTAATCGAAAAATGAAAAAAGATTATAAGTTGTGCTATTTTTACGTAAATGTCAAAAAAAACTTTTCGTCAGTAAAATGATTACTGGGAAGACGACGTTTCTAGCTTTCGAAAAAAATCAAAGGAAATAATGTTTCAAAATTGCTTTCTAACATATTTCTTCATACTCTCCACTTTATCTCATAGTCATCTGTCAATGTCTAGTTTATTTTAAATGGCCTGAAATATTTCACCACTAACGCTGAAATCTACACCGTTATCAATCTTATGAGATACCAATGTCGTTTTTTTGTCGCTAAAATGTGTTTCTTGCGTCAATTCTGTATAATTTACGTTTTGCACGTTTGAAATTTAAATCGATTATTCGGATAAACCTGAAGTCTTAAAAGAGATGTATAAGCTCCACAAAAATACTGAAAAATAACAATAAGGGATTCATTTGAATAAAAGACAAAAAAATATTTATATCTGTCACATGTGTAATTAATAACCAGATTCCTTTCTCTTATTATCATTTATGTTTTTCTTTTTCTTTGAGAATTGAACCCGGGATGTTTCTTTCAAGTTTCTTATGACAAACCAACGTTACATTAAATAAAACCAACCCGTATACTAAAATAAAGATATGAAATCTTTAAAGTTGTTATTGAAATAAATTTTGATGGGTGAATCGGTAATGAACCTAATTTAAAAGTTTTAAAACACATAAGCTAGATCATAAATTTGTAATTTAAATAAAAGGATATTAGTCATAATATTTTTCGACTTATATTTTATACCACCTCGCAACAGGTTCAGTTTAGTGAGGAGATTTTTATTTATTTATTTATAAATAAATAAACAATAAATAAAATAAACATATATTTTTTTTAAATATATATGCGTTTATATATTTTTTCAATTTGAATAGATGAATTTATAAGGTGTTTTAATGAAAAACAATATATATTAAGAAAATTTATGTAATAATCAGCCATAAGTCGTACCTACTTAGGGCTTCATGGCACAGTTGGTTTGATATCTGATTCCTACAATATAAAAAGTTCCCGGGTTGGTTCGATTCACGGTGGTGACACAGTTTTCATTTATGTTTTCAGTTTCGATCTTTGAGACAGTCTCCAGAATATGACGACATTTTATTTTGTACGTGTTAAATTATTATTTGACATAGGATCTCTTAGTTGCTTAGTTTCTCAGTACAAAAATAAAAATAAAAGGTGTCATTTATGGAGATGTGGAAGGATTCTTATGAAAGTGTTTTTATTTTTGATAGGATAACATGGAAATTACTTATACATATATTCATATTTGTTTTATACGTACACTTGGGTCTGGAAGCAAAAAAAACTAGTGATACGATGCTGAGAAAAAAATCTTTGCATATTTTGTAAAATCAGCTTTAAGATGTACCTACCTAAACAGGTTGTATATCACTATTTTATATAATATATTCTTTTAGTAAACGCAGAAAATAAATTGCTCAGTATTTCGTTATACTATGTACGTTCCATAGTAGAACCTACCTTCTGGATAATGTATTCTAGAATCTTGACAATGGAGTGCGGTGCGTGCTATTGAATCTTTGGGCATGTCCTCTTTGCCTAACCCAATCTTTCTATATTACAACAATCTATCCATCCAAAATGTCCAGTTTTCAATAAAGTATTCTTCTTTAGTTGACATTTTCTTTTCTTTGAGACTTATTCTAGGTATGTATTGATACTTTGTAGATAATTTATGGCAGCCTACGCAGAAGTGGTGCAAAGGTGAAAACTTATGTCGAAAAACTTCTAAATATGTATTATGATTCTAAAGTATTTGTGTTAACAGAGTGTAAATTCATTCAAAAATTAATGAATTCATTTTAAAATTGATGAGTTTTGATTTTAGACCTTGATAATACCGATCCAGCTCGGCGAGAACGTTCGGTCATTATAATGTAATTTTTGTGGTAAAATACTTTGGTATATTAATTCATTAATTCAGATATATTTTATTTTTTGAACTTCTCTATTAGAGTTCGCGGCGGCGTTAGAGCCAGCGGCTGTCAGATTTAACTAATTTTTTTATTGAAAAATATTACAAAATAAAAATAATGTTTCTGAGTCACACCAAGTCTAATTTCAAGACTTGTCGTCGTGTTCTCAAGAAAATATCTATGTGTACTCTAATAATAACAAAACAACAGTACAGTAAAAAAAACACACAAAAATAATAAAAAGTCTGATTTTATTTCTGTTAAAAAAATACCAAAAAAGATAACAATTATTGGATAATGTTAACCATGAGCAGTGGTGACTTTCGAAGACATTCGGAGATATTCAAAGGCCGTCAAAGTGCTGAAAATTGTCATTTTAATACGTCAGTTATAATATAAAGCGTGATTTAATTACATTCGCTACGGAATCCATCCTTTTAATTAACTTCACATGTCAATCCTTACAGGAATTTCATATATCTGTCCTTACAAGCTCTGAAACTTTCTGAAATTTATGTATTCCCGTTAACAATCCATGATGCATTTGATATTTTGATGAAATTGAATAATTTTGTATCTCATACAAATTTAACAACTAAAGTAACGATATTTTTTGCATAAAACCAGGAATATTTGTCGTTTATTTTACTTTTCAACGTGAAGAAAACTTTGAAAAGGGTGACCTCAATATTTTTTACTTTTTTACCATTCATTGCTCTTTACTTTTACGAACCGATCGTTATCATAAATACATTAACTATGTATGTTAATAATTATAATGCTGAAATTGAATAATTTTGTATCTCATACAAATTTAACAACTAAAGTAACGATATTTTTTGCATAAAACCAGGAATATTTGTCGTTTATTTTACTTTTCAACGTGAAGAAAACTTTGAAAAGGGTGACCTCTATATTTTTTACTTTTTTACCATTCATTGCTCTTTATTTTTACGAACCGATCGTTATCATAAATACATTAACTATGTATGTTAATAATTATAATGCATTTTAGTTTTTCCTTAAAAAGGTTGTTAAGGTTGAAAAGTCAGAATTCTGTGAAAATATTTTACTGGAATTCTGGTTAGTAAACAAATTATCTTTTTCACCTATCTCTAAAAACAATTTTACGTTATTATTTTACTTGTCGTTTTAATGTTAATATGAAATACCTTCTACGTTTTATAATTTACAAAATTGATTTCCTGGTCGAAATACATGTGTATAGGAAGGTACTACATTTAGTAACATCGTAAACTAACAATAATTACATCACAAAAGGTTACTTGGAGCTCATTTATTATAGTTTGAATATCCCATAAAATTAATTGATAGGATTATAATTAAGTGTTATCATCGCTCGACGAATTTAATAGATTTTTCGTCTATAAAGTATTATCTGGCGATCCGTAACATCACACCCCCCCCCTTACCACATTATCTTGAATGTATAGCCATCTATAATGTTATATTATAGTTATGTATATGTAGTAGTTTCATAAAAGAAAAATACGATCGACCATAAAAATTTGGACAGTAAAGGTCAGTTTATTTTATTTCCATTATTATGGTGAAATTAAAAATCCTCTACCTTGAAAATGAATTATTTATAAGATTTAAAATACCTATGGAAATATGTTTTTGTCCATAACATATGCACCGCGATGAACGGGGTTACCTGTATTGATATACATATGTAATATATTCACATCATTTACTGGTTAGTTGGAAAAAAATGCTAGTTGGCAATAAACTGCTGCTGGGAAAAATGCTGGAAGGGTAACCCCTGCTATGATTCACGGGCCTTCACGAGTGTGGTTGGACTCTTAGGGGTAGTGGTTAAACTCGCTGGATAGGGGATATTGTGTTGTGTGATGTTGCGGCTGCGTCGGGGATGAACAGGACCAATGGGTCCTATAACGTCCTTCGGCGTAGAAGTAGTTCGCGAACTCCATCACCACTTACGCAGGGTGCAAGGAAGTGTTTATTATTTTATATAAAGGGTATGCCGAACAGCACGCCCTCCTCTCTTGCATACATTTTTTTGTTTATTTATGTTTTGCGTTTTATAAACATTCATCTGTTATTCTAACCTATACTTTCCAGTCTAAATTATCTTTTAACTAAATGAATCTTTTATTTTTTTGTGGATAAACATGTAAGATTACCGAGGGTTTTAAATATTCAGTGATCATGGGTTTAAAAATTGGTATACCTAGTTGAAAGGATGTATAAAGACTCTTTCTTTATTTGATACTTACCGAGAAAAAATAATGTTTGCTTACGAACCCTGAAAATTTGTTGAATAATTTCAACCGTTTTGACGAAAAAAGTAGTCGAAGGTTTAGAAATTAGTCGAATAAAATTCGTGAGAATGGTGTATGTTGATAGATGGTCAAAGCGTACCCCGATAGAAACGGGACAAAAGCGCTAAGGGTAAAGAAAGAAAGGAGTACGTCGACAGATATTTAAAGAAAAATGTAAACCATGCATTTATTTAATATAAAACTTTTAAGAGAGTGTTCAAATTAGATGAACAAAAAAAACATAAAATAATATGCTTTTTTGAATATATTTACACAAGTAATGTACTATCCGTGAAATCATAATCGAGTATGTAATACTTAAGAGTTATCACATTTCAATTGATTTTTGATAACTCACTCCTCCATTCAACAGGTTAGAGTTACATATAAGAAATATAAACAGGAAATATTTAGGTATGTAAACACATTTGTCGTAATACATATTATATCAACCAATATAATGTATTAAAAAATACAGATTTGTAGTAAAACGAATTCAATACAAATATTATGAAAACGTAAACATTCGGTATTGAAAACAAACATTGACAAAAAATAATGCAGACCTCACAGCTGTGTTGGGGCGTGTCGTTTAGGGTATGTATGTGTATTCCTTAGCCACATCTCCTTCAGTCGCCATGCCAACCACCGGGCTACGCAACGCGTCGTAGCAATCGTAGCTTGCGCATCTCTTAGCCACTTCTACGATTCAGACAGCTGGCAAAAGGATGGGCTGGGATAATTTCATTTAAACATTGGTACCTTTTATCTATTCAAATACGTTCTCTTCAATATTTTTAAATGTTAACGTGACACATTTGTAAATATTTTTTATGTAATTATTTATTTGCGATAAAAAACGGCGACAGCAAAATTATATACAAAACAATAAAATTAAACTTGCGCCAAAACCACTATCCACAAATTTAAATATTATGATTCCTACTGCACATGTTTTATGTTATTAAAAAATTAAAATTAACAAAGTTAGATATGTACCTATAATTTTAATTGAGATGTAAAAATAATAACATTTTCATAAACCTGATATAAACAAACAATATTAATAAGTTGAAAAAAAAAACAAATTTACACAGTATGAATTGCATATAAACAACAAAAAAAACAAGAAAATATTCCAATTTACACAAAAAACAAAGGAAGCACACAATATCTTTAAAATACTTTTCCTTTGTGTATTCAATTTCCTTCGTAATACATAATATTATGTGCTTGTAGTACGTAGAGGATTTTGATTGGAGATGAAGGGGTATGTTCGTAAGTGATTAATTATCATTACTTAATCATTTATTGTTTTAAATCATTTACACAAATAAAACTATCAAAATATATAATAATTTGAAGCCTTTTGTTGTGCCTCAAAGATAGGATGTTATTTTGTGTATTTAGATTTTTTTCACCTCCGTTTTTCGGCAAATTAATGACGATAATTTATAGCCACAGTTATTATAGAATGTAAATTTTAATGAAAAAATACGCGGATTCGGTTCACGTCTGCTCGTAAAGAACATAATATATTGGCCTACTACGCCTTGAAACGTGTTAAAACGAGCAATTATTCATCTCCTCTTTCAATAGGATTATATACCATTGAAAGGGCGAGTAATTGATTCTCCCTATTTAGTAAGTTAATGTCCTCTCTGTGGATTCCCATACAAATTGTACAAATGGGGTGGAACACACATGGCACAGATGGAAATCGATTGAGTCTTTTCGAGCCTTTTTATATTACTAATCATTTTTCTTTCAATATAAAGCCAGCTTTCAAAATAGATGGTTAGTGTAATTATTTGCACAGAAAAATATTAATATGACTGAAGTTACACAAAATGATAAAGATAAATTCGCTATCCTTCCAACCTTCTCTAAAAGGAATGCAATATTTTGAGTACTATACAGTTATATATATTACAAAAACGCTCTGTAGATTTTTCGTCAGTATTAAGTTTGCTGAAAGACACAAAAAATCCGTATAACTAGAACCGGCACTTCCCCAAACTACATGACAGTTTATTCTAAAACTTCTTTTGGTCAACGAAATTATGATTATCAGGCTCTACTCATGTTCAATATTCATCTCGGCTATATTAATTTATGCAATTCCTCAATAAAATTTAAAATATATCAAGATATTTGTATTTACTGAGGATTGCAAATATATTTTTTCATCCTTAACCTTCTTAAATTGAACATTTAATTTTTTTAGTTAGTTTTATTTCATCTGCAATAGTCATGGTTACTCTATATATAATTATTGTTATTTTTTTCACTTTAATTATTATATATTGTTACAAGTAGGTACCCAACTGGCGACTCTAGTAACATATTCTTTAAAATATTAATTTCGTCATTTATGTCTTTCACAATGTGATTTTATTTAACCTCGAAACATGTTTATCCTAGTGAGGTTGAATAACATGATATTAAATTAAGTTTTTTTCTGTAAAGTGAGAGATTCTATTTATAAATAAATTAATATAGTAAATATGTGTATAAGAGGTATTTATCTACATACCCCCTCCTATGATATGAAAAAATATAATAATAAATAATGAAGGTAACAAAAAAAGAACGGAAGAAGCTTTTATCTCGCAACAGCAACATAAATGTAATCTAGTATCCAGCAAAAGCAAGAAAAATGTAATCTAGTATCCAGCAACAGCAAGAAAAATGTAATCTAGTATCCAGCAACAGCAAGATAAATGTAATCTAGTATCCAGCAACAGCAAGAAAAATGTAATCTAGTATCCAGCAACAGCAAGATAAATGTAATCTAGTATCCAGCAACAGCAAGAAAAATATAATCTAGTATCCAGCAACAGCAAGATAAATGTAATCTAGTATCCAGCAACAGCAAGAAAAATGTAATCTAGTATCCAGCAACAGCAAGATAAATGTAATCTAGTATCCAGCAACAGCAAGAAAAATGTAATCTAGTATCCAGCAACAGCAAGATAAATGTAATCTAGTATCCAGCAACAGCAAGAAAAATGTAATCTAGTATCCAGCAACAGCAAGATAAATGTAATCTAGTATCCAGCAACAGCAAGAAAAATGTAATCTAGTATCCAGCAACAGCAAGATAAATGTAATCTAGTATCCAGCAACAGCAAGAAAAATGTAATCTAGTATCCAGCAACAGCAAGATAAATGTAATCTAGTATCCAGCAACAGCAAGAAAAATGTAATCTAGTATCCAGCAACAGCAAGATAAATGTAATCTAGTATCCAGCAACAGCAAGATAAATGTAATCTAGTATCCAGCAACAGCAAGATAAATGTAATCTAGTATCCAGCAACAGCAAGATAAATGTAATCTAGTATCCAGCAACAACAAAAACAAGATGACGAAAGAATAATACATTGTCATATACTCTTTTTTGATTTATAAACATCATTTTGGTTTTAAGATCTATTTTTGCATGGAGACCAAAGTTCGTGACATTCTTATTATTTGGAACAATTCGTTTTTACGCTGCCCAGTTGTGAAATCAATTGATTGTCTTCGTTAGATATTGTCCTAGCTTTGCGGTTATATCAAGATGTCTGAAAAACATCCAAACTTTATACTTATGTATTCTTCTCCTTATACTTTCCTATCCCTCTCCTTAATACAAAAATTGATCAACATTATTGACTATGAGCTTTCCTGCTTTTTTCTCTATTCATAAAAATAAATTATACACCCCTGTTTAATATTTCACACAATAACACCTCCCAAATTTGAATATAATGTAATGAAACCAACTTAATAACACTCTAATTAACTGCTCCGTGACATCCTGCTCTATTTCTCAACGATTAATGGCATTCGATTCAATTAAATACAATATACTATTGTATACATCGTTTTTATGTTTATTTTTAATTTAATTTAAGATCAATAACCTAGATTTTAAGCTTTTACTAACATGAAAAACTAATAGTTACAAAGCGCCCTTGAGGTAAGTTTTCACGAAAACGGCGCTATATAAATTTTCCAACATTTATCGAGAATCTACTCATAACGCTTTAAAAGTCAATAATTTGGAATCCCAATTTCCTACTTTATCTCTAATGAGATATTGAAAAAATTGTTACAAAAATAACATTGACACCCGACAGGGAAAAAATCCAATGTTTGCGTATATGCAACAGTAAAAAAATATTTTAATATTATTGATTGATATTTTTCACGGAATTCTGGATGTATTTTTTCCCTCAGTATCGACAAGTTAACAATGAAGTAGAGAATCCGAAGCTCATACATTTATTCCAATTTAAATAGTTTTTTTTTAATATTATAACTTTGAATTATCGATAACATTATTTATAAATCTGATAAAAATGATTTCATTTATTTGTAGTTTTTGTGTTATTTTCAATGGAAAAAACTAACATTCGAAAAACATCAATATTAATATTTCGAATGGGTAATAAAATTTTCATAGCATTCAACTCGAGCGAGTTCAAAGTTTCAATTTAAACTTTTAAAACATGTTCACATTTTACTCATATGAATTATTCTCAGACAACCTTGGGAGAATAATATCACGGATAAAAGTAAAAGTAAAACCAAAAACCAGTTGCATTAGTAAAATATGAACAGCACCTCTACAAAACTTTACCTTGTTTAGACGACAGCGTTATGAACTTCACGAAATATGAGGTTTGCCTAAAATTGGAAGAAAACTTCAAATTTAATTTATAATTGTGTTTCATGAGAACAAAGTTTCACTTTGAACAATATTTTAATAAATGAATAAAATATTTACGGAATATTTCTTTTATTGTGTTCACGTTTACTTGTTAAAATATTTAGTAATATCTCGATTAACTACCAAATGTGGAAATGGGGGAAAAGGGATTCTCCGGAATGTGACTGTGGAGCAAGAAGCCAAACTATGAAGCATCTAGTAGAGGAGTGCCCGATACGGAGGTATGAAGGAGACTGGATGGACATCCATAGGGCGACTCCAGAAGTGGCTGGCCCAACGGGAGCCAAGAGTGTAGAAGGGAAATACTCAATGACGCAGCCAAAGGCGCAGGAAAAGCCGTAGCCACACAAAAAGTAAGTAAAGTAAGTAATTAAGTAACTGTAAAAGTAAAACTATAATTTATTCCAATAGTTTTCATATGATTTTTTTTTGTTTTTAATTTAATTTATTTTTAATTTAAATATGTATGCTATTTTATTCTCATAAAATACGTTCTTTTGTACAAACGATAATAAAAAAATAAGTTTTGGATCAAGCTAAGAAGTGTATGTATGGCTGACCATCTTTGTTGTTTTTTACTGTAATGTTGTTATTTAAGTATAGATATTGTCTTGAGAACACACGGACAAGTATATAAATTAGACTTGTTTCGTAGAGCAACATTAAACGATGCTATATTATATAAATGGTTTACATAATTATTACCAAATAAAATAGATTAGTCGTAGTCGTTTAATAAGTAGTCGTTTCGAAACCGGTCGTATTAAATAACTCATCAAAATTGTATTAAACATGCCATAAAGTAGGCGATAAGAATCCCATAAGCTTAATACGTCTAATAATAAATAGTTCGTAATTCTTAATTTGAGTTTTGATATTAACGGCACAAGACTAATTTATTTTTATTTTATTTTATTAATAAATGAAAAAAATTATGTATTTTATTTTAATTTTCATATTACTTCCGGGAAAATAACAGGTACTATGCCAAACATTAATTTAATACCAATTTAAAAACAAGTTTCCACATTCTGAAGACTTCAGACTGAAGACTGAAACTGAAACAATTAAAAACACCACCGGGAATCGAACCTACTAGCGTCTGGCGACAGATGAATCAAGGGGAAGTTATACGGGATGCAATAAAATACGACAGCGAAAAAAAAGTATGATGTGTACGTAAATCCCATAACCTTAAATTAGGAACTCGAGTGAGCGAGTTGCTTTAAATATTGAATGGAAATCGGTCGCAGGAAAAATGTTATCAACATCTTTGCCATTTGAGGTTATGAATAAGTTTATTGTGTATTCGCATCTGGTCAAAGTTTTCAAAAAAATTATATTTCTCAACATAGTATTTACGCAGTAAAGATACCTATTATTATTAATATTATCAATTATTTATTCAATAAAATATTTGTGCGCACGCGTATTTCTGCCCTCCGTCCCCTGATCCGTCTGTCACCAGACTCTTGTATCCAAATTGTGACCCTTGGATTAGCAGTCAGATACCAAACCAACTTCTTTGTTTCGCAGATGCAACAAATAAGTCTGGGTAAAATTAGATGGGTCGATGGTAGAGCGGATAGCGCATTGAGGTAGTAATTATAGTGGTCACGAATTCGAATCCTGCCTCGACCGATTTCGTTCACCTAAAGCACAGGCATTTATGGTTGAATTAGGGAATGTAAGAAGATATCAGGGGCGAGACTAGAACCTTCGGACTAGGCAAACCCTAGAAGAAAGTTGGGAAATGTCGAAAATTTAATGTTTTTTTAGCATCGTTGTTCATTGCAGTGGCCATGAAAAATATTTTCAAAATCACATTCAAAAATAATATTTACATTTGTGGCCCTGTCAAGCATCGTATCTACAAACGGTTTATTTTTTAATCTTGTAGTATGGTTGCAATGAAACAAAAAGTAAATATTATTTCTTGAACTTCTTAACATAATATTCATAGGCAAACCAAGATTTTCGGCTTCTATATGCAATTCCGCTACTGGAAGATACATATGTACTTGTATAACAAGGACATATTTTTTTTATTAAAAAAAGCTCATTTGGAATGGTCTTAAGCCATAAAATGGAGGTATGAAAATTTGATTATTATTATTAGATACCAAAATACCCAAACCTTTAATATCTCTCATTATTACATAAAACATATTATTTACAAATGTAGATTGTCAGCTATTTTATTTTCGGATTTAACTTTTATTAATTAATCATTTAACTAATTATATTGATTAGGTACCTGTTATTTCTTTTAAATTGTTATAATTTTAAAGTTGACAAAAGTCTCGTCCTCTGACATCCATCAGTCGTATAGATCACTCAATCGTAGTTTTAACAAATGTGTAATTTAATTAATTAATTTTATTTAATTATTATTATTTTTTATTTGAGTTAAATTATTTCTTTGATTCACTTGGTAAATAAAAAATCTATTGTTAATTGTTAACATATTAATAAATAATTTTTATATTAAATACAGTGTTAATTATAAGTATTTTTTTTTCAATGTTTTAAACTGTCACTTCATATTAAAACTCCACAATCACAATCAATTATGAATAAAAAATATATAATTTTATGTTCTATTTAATTAAGTTCGCGAACGCTACTCCCATTTACCGGTATCGCTCAATGCCAAGCGTCGTCAGAATAGTCTGCAATATTGATGAAAAACATCTATATTAGATTAAAAACAAGGATACGAATAATAGAGAAGGGAGGGATTATAACAAGATAAATAGTAGAAAAATAAAAAAGAATTTCCTTCCCCTTGATTAACGCAAAAATAGATTTTAATACTTCGCCACTATTATTACCCTAAGAATAATAATTAATATCGGTTTCATTCTGTTTGTCATAAATCAATATATTTAAATGAATAATTTATTATATTCTTAATTGCTGTTCTTTCAATACACTATTCATATTATATTCATTCCTTTACTTCATTTATATTTTATTGTACCTACCTACATAATATTTACCTTAATATTTTTTGGGTATCTATTTTTCTTGGTATTACCCCTTCCTTCTCTATTATTTATATCCTCGTTATGAATCAATATATAGATGATATTCATCTCTATTGTAGATCATTCGGATGATGCTCGGCTTTGGGCGATACCGGTGAATGGGTGTCGCGTTTACGAACTTAAATAAATTGAACGTAAAATTATATATAATCTTTTTCATAATTCTATAGAATTATAAGTATTCATTCATTCATTCATACCATCACGGCATATCCCACAATGTGGGGTAACCAGCGAAAGGTGTGCGGGTGTGCATTGCCTTATAAAAGGGAGCACAACATATCTGTGTATACCCACACACCAGTCTCGTCTCACCTAAATAGGCACTATATTCAGAATGGGTGGTGAACCTCATTGCTGAACTATGTGAGATGTTATTGTTGCCTGTTGTATTTTCGATTACCCGGCTCTTACGGGACACTCGAAAACAATAATATAAAAGAGTGGAAGCACTATTCTAAGCCGGTGCCTCACAGAACATACCTACATAATATATAATACAAATGTTATTTGTGTGGTGTTAAGCAAATATTAGGATTGTATCTATCCCTGGGATTAGTTGAACCTGCTGAGATGGCATCCCACAAATCTGTCATTATTTGAGTTGCCTTGATAATAATCAGTCAACTAAAGGGTTATATTCTACTTACCCATTGACAGTTGTCAATTTATTTGATAGACCTAAGTCAATGACTGTGTAAAACAAACGTACATAAATCATTAATCTAGGATAACTGATTTATTCCTATTAGTTGCTCGAGAAGAAATATACCTAAATAAATAAAATAGAAATATTATAAAAAATAATCCAACTGTCAATTTGTTCAAGAGAATTTAATTTTCATAACAAATCGACAAAGAATCAAGCCAAGATACGCGAGATTTGTATGCGGGGTCTATATTTTACAGGGTCTATATTTCAACAAAATGGTAGGTACGAATTATATAAAATATAATTCGTAGCATTATTTGAAATACTTAAATAAAATTCAAATTCTTTTCAAAAACACCACTTCATTTTAATATGTGGCCCCTTATTTAGTTAGGAAAAAAATGTATTCGGTTTTTTAATATTTTTTACCATCTAATTTCAGATTCAATATCAATCTGATTATTTAATTGGTAATGTTACATCGCGTTGTCTCAATCAGAAAAAAATATTATACACAAAAAATAATAACCACACACTCTAGTTTTGAATTCTTCGCCTTTCTTGGACAAGTTGTAACAGACGACCTTATGGACTTAAACCCGTTTTTAATATTTTATTTGTACCAAGTAAAAAACTAATTATTGTCTTTGAAAAATGTAATTATGTATACATTGCGTCACTTCCTATCTAATACAGCGTGAATATTCAGTCTGAAAATTTACGTGCAATCCTCAATCAATTAAATTCAATTAATGCATACATTTTAACCTACTTCAAGTCGTATCCGAACACTTAGGGTGACAGAAAAACCTTTTTCGCGTATAATCTACGTCGGCTTCGAACATACATACAGCGAAGGGTAGGGGTGGGGAACCCTATAGGCATCTCTCTCACTTCAGTGTTTACCAGGACTTCGTCGGGTTAGCTTCGCCGCAGAGTTGCGGAGCATCACTTCTGTGACGTCACGGCCAAAGATATCAGCGTGATTTTTGTTTAATATCGGGCTAATAAAAAAAGTGCAACTGTCACATGTGAAAAATACACAATTCAATCTAAACTTTTACAAAACTCTCAGCGAAAAGCGATGACACATTTCATCAAAAAGTGTAATCGTAAACAGTTTAAAATTCAATTTGAAAAGTAACGTTCAAAACAATTAATTATAAATTACGTATTTTCGTCAGCAAAAAGTAAAACAAAATAGGTTTGTTCATCTAATTGAATAAGAAAAGAGAAAATACCATTTTCAAAAAGTTTCTATAAAACATTGTATGTATATATTAATTACTACTATAAAAATTTGCTAAAAATTTTTAAAAAATTCTCTTGTAATTATTCTTAGTGTTCATTGTTCCGTGTTAGTTGTTCCATTAGTGATCGTATTTTTGTGCAAGTACCGTATTAATAATAACGATATAAAGTGATTTTATTAAAAAAAAAAGTTATAAAATTATTATACTGTTCATTTCAACAATATAAACATTAGAGTTTGAACACGACGAAAACACTTGAACAGCGAATGACTTGAAACACGCAATTGTTAATGTGATATTGTTTGTGATTATTTGTATATCGAAAGGATTCTTTTGAAAAACACAGCTGTTTTAAAGGAACGCCCATCTGGTATGTATATCCATGACTTTTTTTTTAGAAAAATAATCTCAGTTTTTTTACTATTATATTAACAGCGCCTCCCCAACAGAACAAATACACACGTGCGCAATATTATTTTTATGTTTTAAGATTATTTTCAAAATTAGGCGATTGGTTCCAAACACGCAATATGTTCATAATTTAATGGGATTTTTTTAGAAGAAATTCTCATAATATTATATTGTTTTTTATCGCCTTTTCTAAATGTTATTAAAGTTGAGCATGGCTTAAAAAATAACCTGGTAAATTGCCGTTTTTTTTTCGTTATTATTGAACATATTTTGTATAAATTTGTATGAATTAAGCACGTTATAGTTTATTAAGTACCTGTCGCTAAATACATTCCGTTTTAATTAAACTATTAATAAAGGTATTTTAAACCAAAGAGTATACTTGACTTACCTATTTGAGTTATTATTTAAAAATATGTTAATTTGAAGGCGCGATCTCAGGTTGTTAAAAACTGTGTATTGATTTTTTTATGTTTTATTTTGTGGCTGGAACTAATGTTATTACTAACATAAAATGGTTTTAATTGATAAAAATATAATGAAATTAAATTACTTATTTTTCTGAATTTCAAAATAAAGGTAGGTATGGCTAAAAAAACAACAAAAAAATATTTTTCCTAAAAAAATGTTACATATTATCATGTCATGTCTTTTTATCGCTTTTTTATATCCATTATATGGGTATACATGGATGGTTTTGATTTCGTCTGTTGACCAGACTTGCCCCCCAAATAAACAAAAGTCTGCCAGTATTAATATTAAATTAATATTCTTCTCGTTAACTATTTTATTTCCTTTGCGAACTATTTATTTTTTTTGACATTTTTCTACACTTTCCATATGGGTGAAGATGATACAAGTACCAGAGCCTCACGAAAAGTAAGTAAGTACTTTCCAAAATGGAACAATATTAATTTCAAGAGCTGTCAACAAGTAAATTTTAAAAAAAGAGAACACCCTTTTCATAATTTTCTTCGCATATTTAATTTATAAACGTTTTTTCACTAGCATTTTATATCAAATTATTCAATCAATAAACTTTCCTTAATCTAAATTTAGTTCACAGTCAGAAATGTATATAATTATGATTTTTACTGTTTTTTCATTGAAACATTACAATATTTTTGTTGAACCGAATTAAATTAAAATTTTATTCTCAGCCGGAAACGCAAAGTATTTCTTTGTATGAAATACAAAATATAAAATAAATTTAGATGGATACAGTTTAAACATACATTGACATCGGGAATACACAAATTCTGAATGTTTCAGAGCTACAAAAATCATGTGGGTGCGCATAACACAAATTTAAGTATATAGCTTGGTTGGTTTAATCACAAGTGTGCGAATACCGTCCCCCTAAAGGAAAAAAAATTCAAGATATTTGGCGATAGCAATTTCAATGATTTACATTATTGCGAATAATCTTATGCTCACCTCCTGCAGGGCAAGCCTTTTTCCATGGTTACCCATTTCGTGGTGATAACCCACATCATGAACCTATGTATGCAGTATGAGCATTCTATATAGAAACATTAAAAAAACTGAAAATGTAAATGGAAGTTTTTCATTCCGCCGTTTGGCTGGCCTTGCCTCCCTGATTTATATAAGGAAACCCTATACACTAGATTCAGTTTTCAGAATCCATAAATTTTTAAACTGCATTAAAACATTATTTATTCATTATGAATTCAAGGAAATGATTTGGGTGGTAAACCGTTTTGTATCAATCTTCCGACGTCCTTAGTTCGATTTTTAACACAGGAGATATTTATATATTTAAATTGATTTCTCACGTAAATCTTTCTTCTCTAGACTGTTAGGAGAAAAATACCATTTGCCAATAAAATACCCTGGATGAAAACGTTTTATAAATAAATTAATTACTTACCGTCGTGGCCCAATTGGTTTGGCAGAGGAGAAATTTATATCTTACGCTAATATTGTTTCTCTGGACTGCAAACCCTGGTTCGTTGGAAGAAATTTTCATATGGCACAAAACTCACCACTTGCGCAGGGTGCAAGGAAGTGTTTTTTGTTATTATTATTTATGCCTTGCTAGCTATGGGGAAAATAAATTAATTACAATTATGTAGATCATTTATTATTACTTATTTAACTAAAAATCTTTTTTAGCCGCCGCCTTTGGGGTAAGTGCGTTGTAAGTGGAAAATCACAGTACAAAATAAAAGTTTATTTTTTTTAATAAAAACTGCGACGACAAAAAAACATCCGACATGAATCGTTCATAAACCAAAAAGGAAAACACATTAAACAATAGACCTTTTCTGCGCAGTTTATTTAAAAAAAAACATTTATAATAAAATGCGCGTTAATACAGAAACTGGAAAGGATCTTTAAGAATCATGCTATAATCGTCCCGAAAATATATTTATCTATTTATTTATACAATATACGGTAAAAGCCATTTACTTGTTACAATGCAAATAATAAATTACAAATGGAGATAAAAATATTGAAACAAATTAAAATATAGACAAAGATAAAAATATTGAAACATAAAAATATAGATTGAGATAAAAATATAGATTCGTTATACAATTCAAAATATCATTTTGTTAAACGCCAGATAAATCAATAGGTTTTACTATTACTTAAGTCAATACTATTTTTTTTTATGTTGAGGTACCTACCTACAGAATCGTTACTTCTATTAGGAGTCAAGTTTTCTAAAATGGCGACACCTTAATTTAATTATTTACTTTAACGAAGGAGAAAAATGGCGAAGATAAATTATATGCCATCAATAACTGTAATTATTACGGATCCAATAGAAAATTATTCAGAATTTTTGAAATTAATACGCATATTTTTTAGTGTCTTACAGATATCTTAAAAAATGGGTAAAAATATTCAGTACTTAGGTTATTTGATTTTATAAAACACTAATAATTGTAACTTGTTAATTTTGTCGACGGATAATTCGTTGTGAAACTCCATTATACTAGGTATAAATGAAAACACTAATTTTTTTATGTTTCACTTTTTTTTGTAAAATTTCGTTTACAAAACAAAAAAAAAAGGTTGTGTACCAATATTTGATAACAATATTTTATATTATATTTATACTCTGTTCACATTAATTTTAGCGCACACTGACGATGATCTTCAACAGATCGATACCGGTCAGTGCCAGTTTAAAATTAAATAGTGAAACTTAAACAAATAAGTGTTTTCATTTATAATAAATAATTCCTTCTAAGAAAGAAGCGGTCGCTTAGAAATCGATCATTGAAAATAACTCACGTTGGTAAGCCTTTTGGTTTCTATACGGGCGTCCTGGGTTCGATTCCCAGCAGAGGAGAAATTTATTTCTCACGCAAATATTGCTTCTCTGAGCTTGAAACACTGGTCAATTGGAAGAAATTGCCATATGGCAATAAACTCGTCACTTGCGCAGGGTGCGAGGAAGTGTTCATTATTTTTTAATACGGTGCTGGCCGATTTACTAATGATATTAATAACAATTAAGCACTACAAATAATAACACTCAATTATTATTATTACCATTATACACTTGCTCAAAAGAATTAGCAGATCAATGCGTAAGTTGTAAATTATCAAGCTTTCAATTGGGAACAATTCACCTATCCAGATACTTAACACATCAAAGGATTAGGCTCTGAGGAGGTCTCTATACTACCTATCAACCCTACTGATTCCCGAATATTAATGTTTAAAAAATCTTAACGATTCTACATGTATTCATTATTACCGTTTTTTGCATCTTTATAATTATGTTTGTCCATAAATCTAAAATGTTTAAATTACGGATTAACGATTTTGGAATAAATAAATAAATAAACATTTATTGAGACAAAAAAGGAGTTTGCATACAAAAACACAGACATATAAAATTTAATATACAGAAAAACAACCTTCCAGACTCAAAAGGACCATGCTCAGCTATGTATGTTGCAGGAAGACAAGCCCCCCAGCAGATGATTTTCAGCATGATCCTATTGCTTATGTAGGTATAATATTTTATTATCTATACAAGGTCTACTTTATTTATATGCAAAATAAATACAAAAAATACAAAAAAATGCTCCTAAAATACACATATATAAATATTCACAAATACATAAATGTACATGCACGCACATACATATATACACACATTTATTTATACACACCAACACACATAAATACACATTAATTCATACATACTTCACACTATGATTGCGAGGCCAGAAGCATTGCTCGACAATTCTCTTTGAAATAATAGAATTTTTCCGCTACTTTTAGCGGTGGAGGCAAGTCATTCCAACATTTTGTTGCAGCGTATTTGAAACTGCCTTCAAACTCTGCCCCTCCATGCCTAGGAATAAGCAATAAGAAGCCCCTGGCCCTCGTACCATAGTTGTGAACACTTTCAGACCATTCCAATCTTTCAAACAAGTATTTGGGTTTTTTATTTTAGACCACTTTATACATCTGACAAGAAAGGTGTAGTTTCCGTCGGTTTGCCATGTTCAACATTCCATTTTCAATCAAATATGGTGAGACATGTGCCCTGCGAGGAATTGAGAAGCAAAATCTGGCGCAAGCGTTTTGGACTCTTTGGACTATCCGTTGATGTTTGGTCAACAAACATGGTCCATACACTGTATCACAGTAATCAAGAATTGGCAGAACAATGGATTCAATCAACAACTTTCTCAGATTCACATCAAGGTATTTGCGAATTCTATATAAAATTTTTAGTCTGAAATAGCAATGTTTGGCCTTCGAACGAATATGATCTTCAAAACGAAGGTTTGCATCAAAAATTAGACCGAGGTTCTTGACATTCATTTGTCTTTCCAATACAGTGCCATTGATAAGAAGTTTGAATAATGCCAGTGGCTGAAATAATTAACGGTAATATTATTATTTTACAGAATGCCAAAGTGTTTTAATCTTGTTAGCTAAAGCGGTGTATTTTCTAATTTTTTCACCAAAAGATTTTATAATATTACTAGAATTTGGAATAGCTACGTCGCAAATGTATTTATTTTTTTTAATTATATCATGTATTATTATATCGGGTCTGTTATTTTTATTATTATTATTATTAACTCATGGTTCGGGCATATTGAAATGTAATAAATAAAATATATATAATATTTATAAAAACTCAATACAAATACATTCTCAGGGTTTGCGACATGTGATGGTTTGTTTGTTTCTACGAATAAATAAATATAATGACATAAAAATATTATGTTTCAACGAAATGGATAAGACCTGATAAAGATATAGAAAGAAAGTTATGGCAGGTAATAGAATAAACGGAGAACATAATTATATCAGTTATGTTATATCCAAACATCTCAGAGGAAGCTTTCCGTACATACTGCAATTGTAGTGCCTACTTTGATATATGCCAGAGAAACATGGACGTGGCAAAAGATGCATGAATGTAGAATGAATTCTGTATAAACGAGATCACTAAAAAGAGTAGAAATGTAACAGAATAATGAGGACATAAGGAGATAATGCAAGAAAAAGAAGGATATTATAAGTAAAATGTAACCGAATGCCCTGAGATGGTTTGGGCATATTGAAAAAATAAACCTTGAACGGCTGACCAAAAAAATGTACATAGGTGTAAGAGATGGAGTGAATAGCAGGGGCCGCCCCAGAAAGGGATGCCATCACCACCTGAATGATATTTTGAAAGAAGGAAACATAAAGAACTTGAACAATCGATGAGCATGTTGTTACGGAAGTCAGGAATGTGTGCAAAAATAGAGGAGTATGACGTTCAGTTCTCTATGTTTACCCCGTAAGGAAAATGGCGTAATGGTGTGTTCGAATAAATATTATGGCCATTAAACATAGAAGATTAAAAATGAAATCAAAATAGCTCTCCCATAGGTACTGTATGTAAGGAAAAGTAAAAAAATACTTAAAACACTTAGGCAGTGTTTCTTGAACAAAGATTAAAATAAAAGTAGGTATAGTTTAAATACTTCGATTTCATAAAATTGTTCAAAGCTTTTGGTTGTTTCATTGAAATCTAATACCATTAAACAACGCAAATTTGAACTATTTTATGAAATCAAAGTATTTTAAGTATACTATTACTGATATTTTTGTTGAAACAACCCACGCTAATTGGATAATTCGAGCGATTGTAGAATACCGTATCGTATTCCATTATTAATTTACAATGACATGATTTACGTGACATTCATTCACATGACGATTCGATTGTTCACACATATATAAGTAAATCACTCCTGTTTTAATATGAAGAAAATTCATCTCGTGTGGTTAAGTTGTGTCCTCTTGGATAGGTGCAGAATAAGTCTTGTCACCCTTTCTAGATTGAGGAACTGAAATTTATCCGCAAGACCCTTACCCAAATCAAAATCGTGTACCTACCCTGTATGGATAGGACGAATATTGAAGAAGCCGAACCTCGTTGAGAACCGAGAATTATGTATGTGTGTACTTTATTCGCATTAACATCTGAAACAGTTTCATGGAATATGTAAAACCGTAGTAACAGGGTCCTTTTGTGGACATATACATACATACTGGTATATAACACACAGTATTTAGACATATATATATAATATAAAGAAGAAATATAAGACAAGATCTCTACAATGTCCTTAAGTTTGTATACATATATACTGATACGAAAATTAACCCCTATACCTGACTCAAAGAAAATCAAGATTTCGTACAAGAAATAGCATTATTGTTTCCTTAACCTAACCAAAAATTTATTTTGTCCCCATATATTAATTGAACAAGACCAACATGATCACGAACAAATTTTCTACATGATAATTTATTTATTTAAATTAAGGGTAAACATACAGCAATTTGCAAATTACAAAAGACAGCAATGAAAGTTAAATGTTTGCCAAAATATTTCCTACTTCATCATCTACATATGACATTAAACATAATATAAAAATAAAATTACAAAAACATATGTAAATAGTAAAGTTTGAAATTGATGTCAGAAATTGAAACAAGATAATATATAAAATACAGGAAAAAAAATAAACAATGAAGACCATTAGTAATTTAAAACTATAAACATACAAATGATAGTAGGATAGTAGGAATTGGGAGGATTGGGGAGGGATACAGGGGTTAGATATTCTATGCCTCATATCACCGCGTCCTTACCGATATACTCCTGCATTAAAAAATACTTATAACCCTAAATTTACACTCTTTTACCACTAACCCCTATTTTTTTTATAACGATATTACTATTTTTACTTTTATCCACAGATGCGTAATAGGGTTGCAATATCACAATTGATTAATCATTGTCGTACGATAATTTTTTATTTATTTATTTATATAACACTTTTTTGTACATACATAAAAGTACATAGTACAAATGGCGGACTTATTGCCTGAAGGCAATTTCTTACAGTCAGCCATCTGAGATCAAAAGAACATAACATAGTTTCGGCATATACATAATAACACAATAACACAACCAGTATAAGACAGCAAAACAAAAAGTGAAAAATTACACAAATTCAGAAAGGAGAGGAAAATCAGAAAGGGAAAGGAGAGGATGAGGAGCGAACGAAAGGGATGGAAAGTGAAATTGAGACGAAGAGTGAGCATTTAAGACAAGATTTGAAAATTGGAAGTGATGTGGCAGTTCTAATATCAAATGCTAAATTGTTACACAGCCGGGCAGCATGAATAGTGAAGGAAGATGAATCTGTAACGTGAGGTGGGATGGCAAGGGTTCTCTCTTCTCTAGACCGAAGTGGGAGTCCATGTGAGGCCAATGGTTGAAATCTTTCTTTCAGATATGTGAGGACATTTTATGTATTTAACCCAGTGAAAACAGAAAGTGCGATTGTTATACAGGCGTCACCTCTCAACCAGCAAACAGCAAGGAGTAGGGACGAGAGTGATGGCGGTCTCCTATCTCCCTCACACAATAAGCTTTCTCTCACTCTCTACACAGTTTTCGGCCATTATTATTGTTTGTACATCGATCAGTGAGGAAATCGATAGAATAATTTCTGCGGAAATTCCAGATCCGTCTACTGATCAAATACTGTACGGTATTGTTACAACAAACATGATTCATGGCCCATGCGGTAAAGTGCTTGCTTGAAATCATCGCCACTGTGGCGTAATGTTGAAAAAGTAGTTACAGCTAAAAGTAAACATGCGCGTTCAAATGCTTCAAGATCCATCCGCTGATACATTCTCAAAACAATTGTTAGATATCGGTGATGGAATAGTTGAATGTATCATTTTGAATGGCAAGTTCCGAGGCGAAAATATATTGCTGTCACGAATCCCTATGATTACCACCGAAGTGGTAATTGAAATAAAACGCGTTCAATTTCCAAATAGATTGGCATTCTCAATGATAATCAATAAGTAAGAAGGCCAAACGATGTCTGTTTATGGCTTAGATTTGGGCACACCATGCTTTTCAAATGGACAATTATACGTGGCATGGGCAAACCATCCAGTTTGTTTGTTTTGGCTAAAGACGGACGGACAAAAAACATTGTACACTGCTTTTCGAGCATAATTTAAGATAAAATATATGTATCGATTTTTTTAATTTACATTTAATTTATAAGAGATCAAGCTTTGAATATGTGAGATAAGTTAATGAAGTAGGTACATTTAATTAAGAAAATGAATGGTTGTTATTTTATTTAATTTAATTTAATTTATTTTATTTTTATTAAATCTAGCTTCTCAGTCAACTTACAGGTGCTATGTCAAATGATTATTTATCACGCACCTAATAACAAGTTGCCACATTCAGGAGACTTACGATATTTAACGTCTCACAGATCCAGACTGAAAACAATATTTTAAAAACTTTGTCTCCACCGGGAATCGGACCCGGGACCTTTGGATCAGTAGTCAGATACCCAACCCACTGAGCCACGGAGGTTGTTTTGTTATTTTTACAGGCCGTCATCATCCACAGCGCTCTATTCCTCTTTCACTCATAGACCCCATCCCCGCATATATACAATACGTTAGTTTTTTATTTAATTACCAAATTATTCACAATCAATAATTTATATGGCAAAACAACGTTTGCTCGGTCAGCTAGTCTTATAATAGAAATATGAAATGGTTTTCCATCAAGAACATCGGTGGTAAAATTAAATTGAATTAAGTAAATAAAGTTAAAAGTATTTTTAGTAAGCACTTACAAACGTTTACCTACTCATGTACAACAGTCGTATCGATGAGATATCTGTCAAAACATTGAACTAACAATTCTGTTTACTAGGTTTCTGACATTTTTGTGTTTGACATATTTCATTCAACATTTTTTACAAAAAAATGTGGATTTAAATTTTCTGTCGAATGTTTTTTTATATATCTACATACTAAGAAAATTAATCTTACTGGAGTGTGGTGCTGTATGAAACGTGAACTATCAGCCAGAGAGAACGTGAACGTCTGACTGCCCTCGAAATGTGGTGCTAAAGTAGCATGGCTTGGATCTTTTGTTCAGTAATGGACATTCATAAAGGGGCCTCCCCCTGAGACATCTACAACTTTCTATCCTGGGCAGACCGCATCCAACTGCTTCCAGCCACTCGTCTTATAACATCGGACCACCTTGCTTAAGGTCTTACAACACTTTTACTGCCCATTATAGATCGCCAATCCAGCGCTTCTTGGTCCATTTGAAGTTGGTGGTTCATATAGTGTATATATTAGGAAAGCTGTAAATAATTTTGACGAAGCTACAATAGATATTTTTTTCATATTAATTACACAATGGTAATTCAACGAGAAAATGGAGTATGTTGCTGTATGAAACATGAGCTATCAGCCGGAGAGAACCTAGACGTCTGGCTGTCCTCAAAATATAGCGATACTGGTGCATGGCTAGGATCCATTGGTCAGACCACATTTCAAACAATGTGGTACTGAGCAGAGTCGGAGAAACGAGGAAACTCCTAAAGAATGTTGCCCAACAACAATCAAAATGGTTAGCCCATAACTTCAGGCATCCGGGTCTCCGCCGAAGGAATGACGGAGGGAAGAAACAATTGAGGTCACCCTAGAAGCAGTATTCGGAACCAGGTGATCAGTTTTGTGCGCTGTAGCAGCTACCAAGAGATGAAGAGGCTGGCGGACAACATAGATTTGTGGAGAGATGGGTATAAATCAATCCAAGGATTTTAGAAATTATTTGAACGAACTTCTCCCCTGCTGAGGGTCGAACCCAAGACGCCAACACAGAAGCCAAACGACTTCGCAACTATTTTTTCACGGCGGCGATCGGCTACAGAGCAGCATTTTGAGTATTGATTTTTTGTTGTTAAGTAGATGATTGTAGCAAGTAACGAAAGGTTTTGCTAATAGGGATATCTCAAGAAGAAAAAAATAATCTTCTTATAGGTTTAAAAAATATGATCGCTTTAAACTTTGGAAGGTTTAGCCAAGGTAACATTAAGACTAATTATTTTTTCAGAAATCCTTCCTAATTATTGTACTTATAACAAGTTTCCGTTGTAATGGAGTTTCCAAAATAAATCCGACTTGAACTTTTTAGCGTCCGTTTTCTTGTCATCCCCTTTGAATTTTGCTTTTACCAACCAGGACAAAATATTATTTTTGACCAAGCCAAGAAATGATTTATACACAATAATGATGTTTGGTTTTGTATACGTTTCAGAATTGTTATCCATCTTAAAAAATACATATATTTCTTATTATTGTTTGTATATATTTCCTGTTTTCTTGGAATAGTAACAAGTTTAGGATGGCCATTGTTACATTTGATCGTAAATCTCTGATACAATTTATTACGTATTTGGTTATTTTTATGACAAATGGACACAGAATCTAAATAATGTTTAAACGGCACAAAAGATACAAGACGACAACACATGACATTCAGCTCAATTTAAATATGAGATTTTTTATGTCAACACAAAAAATATGATGTTTGATCTAAGACAATAAATTGGTTTGATTCAGTTTGATTAATTAGATTGGATGAATAAAGATATTCTATTAACTATTCACCCTTAAACGTTTTCATGAACAAACTTAATTAATGGGTGAATTAAATCGAAGTAGGATTCGAAGCAGAATTCGTTGAATTGCACTTAATTGAATTTCATCAAAGACAAAGCAGCTGTTCCTTCAAAATGAGATTCATCTCATCATCGGTTATCTGTTTCAAGTATTCCCCAATAATTTAATTTATTCAATCTTATTTAACCAAGTATTATTCATACATTGAGACACGTGGGGTATAAATAATAATGAGTTTCCAGTGGTCGATGCTTCCCACCACTCCCCACCCCACCTTTCTCCTTTCCCATCCTGTTTTCAAAATCGTTAAAATATTTTCAAAATTGTTAACATCTTGTAATACATACATTTTAGAATACTATACTTGGCAATATAAAAATTATCATTGTATATTTGTATAATTTTTTTCTTGTTTGCTGTTTGTTCGGTACGGTATATACTTTTTCGCGTGAATACAAATCACCTGTCTTGTTCCTTCCCCCCTCCCTTCCATGTAACTGCTCTGTTCCGTTTCTGCTACACCCCACTAATAATTGTCCGCACACGGCCTTGCGCGGATGTCAATTCGGACTTCGTTGCCTTCGTCGACCATACAAGTGCCCGTTGTAGGAAACATCATTGTGTAGTGCTGTGCCCCGGCATTAAAGATTACACATCTTTCGTTCGGACTGGGTGAGCGATCGAGGCAAGGACTTTTTCATTACTGGTAGGTGATTTCCTTTCTCGATCCATTTCTTTTATCCTATTATTTACCTCGTCGCTGTGAATAACGCGCCGTGACAAGTGCAATTGTTTAATTTTCGTATACAGTCCACTTAATCTTTTAGCCCGAGTTGCAATCGGCAATTTCGGGGCTTACACTGTTGTATAATAAAAGTATCGCCAAGAATTATCTTTAAAAAAGTTACATAAAGAAATAGGTATTATATTTATTATTTATCAAAATCAATATCAAATTTGTCATCACTAACCTTGTGTGTCATGTCTTTTAAGTTTAAGATTTGTATTTTCTCCCTTGATAATATTAAAAAAAATATGGTATAAACATTTATATTGCCAATACTATGCAAATAATATTCTCGCATGTTTTTTTAGGTTTTGCAAAACTATATATTGAACCATCAATATTAGGATTAAACCCATTCTAAAATATTTTTGCAATAAGTTAATATTGCAGGTAGCGTGGAGATACATTAACTTGACATTGTTGTTCATTCCATCATCGTCCCCAGTTTTCCACTAATTGGATTCACATCAGTCGATAATCAAATAACAATGTCTCGCATAATTTACGAAGCAAGGAACCTTCCGTCACAAAAATTTGGCAATAAAGCATCAGTTCGGGAGACCACTAAAGAGTTTATGGGTCGAACTTCGTCCGGACGATATAATGAATTATTCAATTTGCCAATGAGGGAAAACGGGGCCGCATCGGTATCATTTGATGGTGTGGTGTCAGTCGACAGTTCTCATGCGGCAAATAATGCGATGCAGTAGTTGTTAGTACAAAGTTTCATTCTAAACTAACTAACTTGGAGTAAAAGTTTGAAGTTGAAACAGAACTGGAAACACTTATCGTCCCAAGAATAGGACACATACACACAGAGGAAGGAAATGTATACACGATCGCGCCAAAGCATTAAAATATTTTTTTTTTGAATAGTCAGTTCGCTTTTATAGAAACAGTGAAAGTACATTCATATTGAAAGTGTCATTTAGACATATTTTTTTTAAATAATGTATAATGTTTTGTGATAGTGCCATAACTCATTGTTTAAGGTCTTCTTCTTCTTCACCCCTCTGTCCTCCACTGCTGGATATAGGCCTCTTCCATTTCTTTTTGTCAGTTGCTGCTTGCAGCCAATTTTTACCCCCCACAGCGGCTATATCGTCGGACCATCTTTTTTGAGGTCTTTCGACGCCTCTCTTGTTTTCCCAAGATCTCCATCTTAATATTTTAGGGGTCCATCTTGTGGAGTCTTGTCTTGCAATATGGTCCGCCCATTGCCACTTCAATCTTGCTACGCGATCCGTGACATCCGCTACTCTGGTTCTCTTCCTAATTTCCTCATTTATCATTTGTCGGCAGATTTTATCAGCGGATGTATCTGTCGATGTGTAAAGGGGGGTTTTGCTCGTCTGTAGTAGATATTTAACGTAGACCGATGCATCTGCTACATATCCGTTTGGTGTCGGTTTTTTCGACTCGGAGCGGCAGCACGTACGCAAGGCAACTGTCCACACATCTGCGAATGAATCAGTATTGGACAGAAATTCAGGGAAAGTGCACGCGTGCGTGCTTAGTTTTCTCGTCGAAATGGCTGCTATTATGACCACTGAAGAAACATTAAAGTTTATTGAGTTGAATGAATTCCAAGTACATACATTTTTTTCTTTAAAACTCTGTTGTGGTTCACACTTAAGTAGAAATTATACGTGCTAAATAAATAAATAGCAGCGGTCGCTACTGTCTCCACATCCATTTTTTGCGGCACGACATGCGTCTTTTGAGGTTGAACACAGGCCGATAAACTCGCGGATGTGTGGACGAATCGTAATTTATCCACGGATATGTCTACTGATGCATCTGCCGATGTGTAGAGGAGGCTTTAGGCTTATACCAAGCATGGATCTTTCCATGGATCGCTGTGTGCATTTGAGTTTTTCTACATTTCTTTTTGTAAGGGCCATAGTCTCCGATGCAATGTTTTAAGGTATGTACCTAGGTATTATTTTATAATTATATCTGAAATCGAAGAATTGTTTTGAAATAAACACTATCATATACATACAACTAAAATAATTTTACAAAAAAAAGATCAAACCAATGTAGATGATAATATTTATTACCATATAAGTACATAAAGAATATTATTATGTCATGCCAAGTCTCGAATTAAGAGCTCCTGCTGCATGCTTTAGTTTAATTTGTTTGACTAACCCGAAATATTCTCAGCGAATCTAATTCTCGACTTTACTTCTTAGCACTTGTTGTTATTTATTTATGCGTTCATTAATTGCTACTAAACTATTAATTTGAAATGAATTTAGTTGTTATAATATTTTTAAAATTCAGTAACATAACCTACCTATTTATACTTTAACTTGTTACCTTTCAAAACTTTGTACGTGTGATAGTTGTTATTTGAAATACATAATATCGTTCAAAAGTCCCTTAAAAGTTACCAGTTATAATATTTTACGTGCAATTATGATATTTTCCATTTTGTATACAGGGATAGAACTTCGGAGCTGGCCGAAAACATTATAAAAGTTTTGAAAATTTTCTGGAAGAAGACCATTGCGTGCTGGATTATGTACAGCTATTGTCTTTTCGTGACCTTTGTGTATCGTAAAGTCGAAGATTTAAGGGATTCTAAATAGTAAACCGATTCGCCTTTACACCTGCCATCTTGATTTAGGATAACAACAATTTTAAGATGCAATAAAAAACACAGTATATAGACCATACGATAATAGCTTTTAGTGTCTCCCTTGGCTATCATTATATACTTGATCTCTTTAATAAAATATCTTCTTTTAGTCGAATAACTGATGCATTCATACGCCTTAAAAGATTACGTGACTAATAACACAGTTATTGTTTACAAATTTTGCGAATTTCAATATCATCCTATTTGATAATTTATTTAGAAACAAAAATTTAATAGTCAAAATTTACGGTAAATAATGGCAGTGTATCATCATCATCTAATAGCCTTCCTTTGTCCAGTAATGAACGTCCATAATAGGGCCTCCCCCCAGAGAACCTGTACAACTCTCTATCGTGGGCAGCCACATCCAACTGCCTCCAGCCACTCTTCTAATATCGTCAGATCACCTTGCTTGAGGTCTTCCAACACTTCTTCTGCCCATTCTAGATTACCATTCCAGCACTTTTACGGTTCATCTGGAGTCTGTGGTTCGTGTAGTGTATATATTAGGTAAATTTTTAATGATTTTGACGTAGCTACGGTAGATATTTTTTATATTATCTTTTTTTTACAAAATTGTTATAGTGTTGAGAACTCCTGTTCGAGAGATAAGCATCGTACTTCAGACATTGCATATTAATTACACAACAATATAAATATATTTACACACTAAGAAAAATACAATTTATTTATTTATTAAACTTTTTGTACATAACATAAACAAATATAATACACACTGGCGGGCTTATTGCCATTAGGCAATTTCTTCCAACCAACCAGATTACAGAGAGACAGAATAATACATGTACATCAACAAAAAATAGTAGCTACAAAAGAACAAATAAAATATACAAAGCACCAAGATTAATGGGTCGATGGCAGAGCGGTTAGCGCATTGGGTTAGTAATCCAACGGTCGCGAGTTCGAATCCTGCCTCGACCGATTACGTTCACCTATAGCGCAAGCATTTATGCTTATTTTAGGGAATGTAGGAAGATGTATAAAATAAATAAATAAATAAACATCATAGCAAAAAAAGGATAAAGTTTAACCAAAAATATGAACTTTTTTATTATAAAACCTTTTTCATTATAATCTCTTATACAAGTTATGCATTAGCTTTATAGTTGTCTTGTATGCAGGTTTAATTATAGCTACATAATTCTGTTGTATGACCATTATAAATAATTTATATTTTTAATTTAGTACAAATACAACTTGTTTGTGAAAATAAAATATCGATGTTTATGTAAGTAACCATTGTCCCCGATAAAGTGTATTTAAAACAAAGTTGTTTAGTAATAATATGATCATCAATCATATGAAAGGTTCCAGTTATATAAAGACTGAGTTGTATGCTTCGTAGCTGCCTAATGATCGGTGAATCTTTAATATACCATTTAAACAAGGAAACGACCATACTTCTCTTTTTTGCATTTTATTTTGTCGCCAGATAATAGAAAAATATTTGGAAATATACAAAAAGATATTTTAAATGAAAAACTAATTAATTGTATAGGTGAAATATAGTACTTATACAAAAAAAACATCAGGTTTATTCATTTTGTGGTAGGAATAGAGAAATTAAGGCCTAGGTATACGGATGTACACAAAAATGCACACTAAATTACCTTCTAATGTATGAAACACAAACAAATATTGTATATCACCCAATATTTAATATACAACATTTTTTCGTGAATAAAAGGTAAAATTTAGAGGTTTTTTGTTAATAGCAAGAATAGTAATTAAAACATTATAATCATAAAAAACTCAGCCGGTAGATTTTCATATTCTCTTTCGATTGAATTAAAAATCTACTTCGTAGGTATTGAGGTTTTTAGGTTACATACAATAAATAAAATGAAAAAGTTTTACTAACACTAATTTTAAAAGAAAAGTAGGTATTCAAATTCAAATTTCAATACCCTCATGCAATAGAATAAAGATTAAGATACAAACTGATCCTCATTTCAAAGACATATCTTTTGAGGGTACTGGGGAAATTATTATCAAAATATACTATATAGCCTACTATAGCCTCTTAACATCACACGTAAATGTCTTTTTTGTGTCCAATCTCTCTCATTCCGACTTGTCAATCATTTGGCCCTAAATGCACTCAAACCACCTCAAAACATTATTTTATTTATATATTAGCCAACATCCTTACTTATGTATCTTGTATTTCTTATCTATATCCAAATGTCTTATTATAACAACGGTACATTGTTAATGTTCGTATTTTTACACCCTTTTATTTAACCACTTTTCTGTTTGAAAGTTTCAGAGCTCTAACTCCCCTACCAGTTAGATCTCCGAAACTTTCATAATTTCTGTACTATTTCCAGGTCGATTGATTTGAAATTTTGATTAAGTTGAACAATTTTGTTTTTCTGTACATGAATTATTGTGACTGCAATACACGTTACGCAAGCGCATTAAGTGACCACGTAAACCAGCCGATAACAGGTCGTGAACCCTGTAGGTGCCTTGAGTTCCTGATTCTTATGTAACATTCCAACTTCGTCTCTATTGAGATGTTAAAAAGTTTATCAAAAAAATCCTTCGTCTTAATTGGAATATGACTGACATTTACATAATCTCTGAAAGGGAACATTCAATCAATTAAAGAATTTTTATTACAATTAATATAAATTGAAATACGTTTGTAAGAGAATCGTTAACTTTGTATGTGGAATTTGGTTATCTCTGCTTACCATATCAGGGACACGATTTCAGTATGAAGATATACATAAATATATAATCTTATAAAACTTCTATATTCTGAAGATTCATAGAACATCACGAATGAAAAGTTATCATGGCGGGTATATAAATACATTTAAAATACGGTTTACTTACTTGTATGTAAATTTCGTTTATTAAGCGTCCTTCATTCTTACTCGAGCATGTATTTTTCTGAATAGGCAAACATACATTTGGTTGAGATCTGATGAAAGCACGTGGATACCACATCAAAAGGTTTTTACGCCATTTACTTTCAAGATGTCGACATTACACACTCCCGCGTGTCTCTTTTTCGACATTATATATTTTGAACACTAGACACACTTTTCCTTAAAAAAAACATTTAAATAGAATAGGTTTTCCGCCACAAATTTTCCTCTCAACGTATTTTCCTTAGCCGTTCCTTCAAAGAAAATATTCCCTTTTCGCAGTCTCATTTTAAGCGCTCTGAGTTAATGAATTCGAGAATTTGTTTAATTAATTCAGTTTATAATGTTTACCTGTAATTTATGCAATACCACAGTAATATATTTTACCTATAACAAAATAACAAAGTAACCAGCATTTTTAATTAAATATAGGTATCATACACAAAAATAAATACCCTTACCGTTTTATTTTAAATAGGGTTAGTAACCCAATACATATAGGAGAAACACATGATTAAGGGGCAGGGTCAGGCAATATAGGAAGGTCGAATACAAAATTTGAAACTATTGTACGAGAATGTACGTCCTTAAAGTTTACAATCGTGTACGTCCGAGTTAGTGTATTTGAATCGTGCATTACGTAAAATACTATGGTTTATTTGATTTTACAAACGAGTGGGTTGTGGCCAACACTAAACTCTCCACACCACAAATATTGACAATGAAATATTTTATTCATTCTAAATTTTACTACCAGGAATATAAATTTTCTAACGATAGTATATTTTCATGTTAAGATAGACAAACTATTTATGCAGTATGCTGTAGAATTCTAATGTTGTATGAAGTATTTTAATAAAAGCAGATAAATTTTGTTTTAAAGAACGCGAGAGCATTTTGACAATTTTGACACGTGATATCATATGAAGAAATTTTTTGTTATTTATGAAAAGCTAATCAGTTCCTTGTTCAAGCTCTTTACATTAAAACATGAAATCAAATAACTGAACTTTTCCATACATAGAAATTTATCTAATTACATTTTTATTCATACTAAATGTTACTACCAGGAATATAAATTTTCTTCCGATAATATATTTTTATGTTAAGATAGACAAACTATTAATGCAGTATAATGAAGAATGCTTATGTTGTATGAAATATTTTAAAAAAAGCAGATAAATTTTGTTTCAAAGAGCGTTAGAGCATTTTGACAATGTTGACACGTGATATCATATGAAGAAATGTTATGATATATATGAAAAGCTAATCAGTTCTAAGTTCAAGCTATTAATATTCTTATATCAATATGAAATCAATGAACTGAACATTGCCAAATATAAAAAAATTCTCTTGTTACATATAAGTTTCATACAAATATCCATTAAATAAAATATAATTTTTGATACCGTTGAATATTTTTCTTTTAACATTGACCAACTTTGAATATAATTTTATGAAGATTCTTGGTGTTGTATAAATAGTTGAAACCAAATTAAAATATCTCTAATTTCCAGGTCGTGAGAGCATTTTTTCAGTTTTAATAGATGAAATCATATAGAAACATTGAGAAAAAATGAACCGTTGTCTATGGAAAACTAATCAGCTCTAAGTTTATGGACTTAACACATGTGATATCAATATGAAGTCAATCGGACTTATAGTTTGGGCTGCAGAGAGGACACAAAAAAAAAACAACGTAAATGATGAATTCATAGAGAAGAAATCAAAAGTTGTCTATGGAAAACTAATCAGCTCTAGGTCTTTGCACTTTACACATATGATGTTAATATGAAGTCGATCAGACTTATAGTTTGGGCTGTAGAGAGGACATAAAAAAGATAAATGCTACGGCGTACGGCGTACGGCGTATACGCCATACACACAAACACATCACGACGAAACTCATAGTGTGCATTCTCTACATGATACCCATTGAGAAATTGATGTAAAAAAATACGCTTAAATTTTGCGAAATCATGACTCTCCCCTATTCCATAGTGTGGAGAGTAAAAATTAAAATATCTCAAACCAAACAAAAAATTGTCCTATATATTTTTCATACAAAATATCGATTAATAGAAACATAATTATTGAAAGGATATTATATTTTTCTTTTAAGGTTGGCAAACTCTGAATGCAGTTTTGTGAAAATTCTTTTTTTTGCATAAATAATTCAAACAAAATGAAAATATCTCAAATTTCCAGGTCGTGAGAGCATTTTTAAAGTTTTAACAGATGAAATCATAGAGAAATAATTAACCGTTGTCTATGGAAAACTAATCAGATCTAAGTTTATGTACTTCACACATATGGTATCAATATGAAGTTCATCAGTCTTTTGGTTTGGGCTGTACAGAGGACACAAATTTTAAAATTTGTGTACGGCATACACACAAAAACATCACGATGAAACTCAAAGTATACACTCTCTAAATGATACCCATTGAGAAATTGATGTAAAAAAAATATGCTTAAAAATTGTGAAATCATGACTCTCCACTATTCCATAGTTGGTAGTGGAGAGTAAAAAGTGAGAACATTGGGTGAAAACGTTTCGGGCAAATGTTTAGATTTACAAAATATATATCATTTCATAAAACATTCATGTTTCCAAGCCTTATATGTTTTGAGTTATGAAAAAAAAACTGAAAAAATGGGTATAATTAAAAATAATGTTACGAAAAAAGTACACAAAATAAAACAAAGTGTATCGGGCCAATGTATGGACAAATAATGAAAGAAGAATATATATTTTTGTTAAAGACGAATCTTTTAAGAGTGCCGTTTAATGAGCATCCAAAAAGTACCTTGGAGCCTATTCCGTCACCTTAAGGCCGCACATGCACTGAGAATTTTTAGTGAGTTGCACCCCACTTCTCGTAAAGATGTAAGTAGAAAATTTAAAACAGCGCGACTAGCTTGACAAACGCTAAACAAAAACGACGTCAAAGACAACATGAATTAAAACATTAAAAAAAAAATACGCTTAAATTTTGCAAAATCATGACTCTCCACTATTCCATAGTAGTGGAGAGTAATAATAAAAATTTAAATATCTTAAAAAGTCACATTTAACCATGTTTTTGCTCAATTATAATTTTACATCTAACCAATAAACGCATACCGATGGAATCCCGCAATTTTCAGGGGTACTTTAGGAATATTTTTTATCGACAGAATTTTCAAATATTATGATTTTGGTACTGCCAAGCTATAGACAATTCTATTATTTTCTCTGTCTTAAGTTCTTCTTCTTCTTCTTCTCAGCTTAATCCCGTCCACTCCTGGACGAAGGCCTCCTCCATGTCCTTCCACGCCACTCTATCTTGTACTCTGAGCAACCAATTGACACCAGCATTCCGGCTGATGTCACCTCTCCATCTCATTGGCGGTCTTTCAACACTTCTGACTGTCATTCTCGGTCTCCAAGCCAACACTATCCTGGGGTATCTAGCCGCGTCGCCCGCCCATCTCCACTTCGGGGTAAGAATGCGGTGGACGACATCAACCATTTTTGTTCTTTCGCTGATGGTGTCGTTTCGCACCCTGTCTCTCAGACTTAAACCTAACATGGCTCTTTGGGTGACTCTTATGTAGTTTTTCAGCACTTTTCTGAGTCATTGTCATAGTCTCCAAGCCATAAGTAGCTACTGGCAGTACACATGTCTCATATACTTTCCGTTTCAGGAATGCTCCGTTTCTTTAGTTACATACAAGACGTTAATGCCAGTATTGGCTGAGTAAATCAAGTGATTACCTGTACGGCCTTAATAATGTATATCTCAATTATTTCAGGTATATATTATAAATTTTGGAAATCAAGCAATTAAGTACTCGTAGTGACACTCGTAGTGACACGACTGATGAATCACACATCTGATAAGAGTAGGATTTAAAAAAACCGTATCAAATAAATTTGAGAAGATTCTTCTCTTATCGGAGGTTTAACCCCTTATAAGGCAAATTCTTTTTTATAAGATCCTAATATTATATTGCATTTTATAAAGTTTGTGTAGTCAATTTATAAATAATTTTCAATCTAGAATAAAAAATATTTTACAGGTCTCTAAAAAAATCAAAATTATGGGTGGTTGATATATCGACCAGTGCAGTTGATATATCGGTCCTGACCCAGTCTTATGAGGGACGCATCCTTTGGAATGTCAAACTACTGCCTAATTAATTAATGATTGGGAAAAGCAAAATTGAAATAATAGAGGTACGTGCTTGAAACGATACCAGGATGTGAATGAAGTGAATTTTTGTAATCAAGATAGGAATCTGTAACGTTAGGCACTCATTGTCTACTCCCTATTTTAAAATGACGTGAAAGTACATATAATCAAACATAGGTTCGTATAAAACAACAAAGAAAAACTACCTTAGATAAGAAAATATAAATAAAACTAAGTTTTTAGTATATACTTTATTTAAATTAAAGTTCAAATTAAATTTTACGGTAGCTGATACTTATTATGTACCCAGCAGTATTCGTGTAGTATGCTAATTCAATTGTCCCTATAAACCCCTGCACTGACGTTATAATGGAATAATCTATTTAGGGATATACGAAAAAACCCTATAACCGTTTTTCGAAATATCTGACTAGATTTTTTATTATAATCTATCCCTCCGCCTACCTTGTCTTTTATCATTAAAGCATAAAATAAAGACGATTTATAAAAACATCTTTGATGTTTAATACACCAGAAGAGAATTCCTGCTTTCTCTTTAAAGTTTTTATTTGCTGTTTTTCGCCGTTATTGATTTCAAATTTAAGATAGTTTGATGGGTTTTATCACTTTAATACCATACTCTATAATATGAGATACATTTTTCTTTAAATTTACAACTTTTTATATTTTCTAATAAAGTTACTGAACCTACTTAACGAGTATACATATTATCATTTATTTATTTATTTGGATTAGTTATAGTAAATACTGTCTTCAAAATTCACTTGCTGTTTCCCTACCTCTTCCTCTTAGGTTGAAACCTATTATTATATGGCGGTAATTATTACATACTTCTAACTCTAGGTCGTTTTGTCTTTATTTCTTACCCTTCTAAGCGATCTCGTTTCCGTAGCATTTTCCTTCTTCAAGGGCCTTTGGTTCAAAAATCATTCGTCGGCACACCAAACCAAATTTATATACTAGACACATCGGTTAATTAATTAGATTTAATCGTTTATGAATCCCAAATACTATTAAAATTTTATGTTCAAATAATATCAAGATTATTCACGAGATTGCGATGGGTTTCTGATTTTGTTGAAATTCGAGTACCATTTGTATTGTATCATGTCAATACCGTCTGATTTGATTCAATTTGTTGTTATATCATTTAAATGTCTACCTTCTTCAAGTAGCCCCTTTGTACCTGACACATTGAATTTTTTTAACCCTTTAAGTGTTGATGGTAGTTTGTTATATATTCGTGGTAAAAAATATTTCCCAAATTTGGTATTCATATTCGGAACTCTATAGCTACCCGATGTTTTGCTCCTTGTGTCCTTTCTGTTTAGTTTCATGAATTTTGATTAGTTTTTGAAAAACGAATATATTTTCATTAGATACACTCAAAAAATGTAGTTGTTAAAAATAAATGATTTGCTGCTAATAATAACCAAGCAACTTTGTTAATATAGTACCTGCAAAGTTCGTTGCTAAAAATTGCCAAGTAAATGGTCTGCTAATTTTAACCGAGTAGCTTTGTTAACAATCTGTCAAAATTAATCTAGTAACTTGGTTAACCACGGACAACTTTGTATAATCAGCCAAGTAACCTGTCAAAACTTAACCTACTAACTTTGTAATATCAGCAAAGTAACTGTCAAATTCAACCAACCTAGTTGGCTAATTTCTATCAACTTACTCGGTAATCTGAACTAATTCATTCAGTATCCACAACAAACAACTTGGCTAATTTCAATCTACTAATCGGTAATCTGAACTAATTCATTCAGTATCCACAGCAAACAACTTGGTTAGATTTAATTAACTACTCAGTAATCTGAACTAATTCATTCAGTATCCACAGCAAACAACTTGGTTAGATTTAATCAACTCACTCAGTATTCTGAATTAATTTATTCTGTATCCACAGCAAACAACTTGGTTAAATTCAATCTACTACTCAGTAATGTGAACTAATTCATTCAGTATCCACAGCAAACAACTTGGTTAAATTCAATCTACTACTCAGTAATGTGAACTAATTCATTCAGTATCCACAGCAAACTACTTGGTTAGATTTAATCAACTCACTCAGTATTCTGAATTAATTTATTCTGTAGCCACAGCAAAGCTACTTGGCTATTTTCAATCTACTTACTCAGTATTCTGCTAATTTACACAGGTAGGATATTTGGAGTGAAATAAAATACAGGTTTCATTCAAAATTTCATTTATTGCACAGGAATGTGATTTATTGTATTAAAAAAATATTATATTTCTAATACATAGAGACATATTAAACATAATAAATATAAAAAAAACATCTTTTTATTCTCAAGAGTACATAATTTTTATTTCATGCAAGTTAGGTTGGTTCTAAAAATGCCAAAAAACAACAAATTCTGGGTTTCAGATAATTTAAATTAGGTATGAACTCTTTTCATGTAGGTACATGCGATAGTTACCTTTTCTAAAAATTGCTGAAATTGACGATACAACCCTTTCAAAAAGAATTTTGTGGATAAACGAGTCAAAATTTACTAGGGAGGGGATTATAAACCTTCACAATTTATATGCATGTGGTCTAATGAGAATCCTACGTGGCCCGTTTAGTGTACTTTCAGAGAAAATTTAGAGTCAATGTTTGGGCAGGAGTGATAGGCAATATTATCGTTGGACCATACTACTAGCTGGACAACCTTAATTGTATAAATTACATGGATTTCCTTCAAAACAACTTGTTGTGTCCGGTTCACTATGCAATAGTATGCCAATTCCCGGATTGGAAGTCTAGGCCCCATTCCGCGGCCCGCACAATCCCCAGAGCTATCGCCACTTGATTTCTATACCTATTTTGTACAGATAATGCAAACATCTTATCTTCTTCAGAATATTTTCAATGAAATTTATTACGTCTAATATTCTGCTCTTGGTTTTCAAGAAAATATTTTACAACTAGAGGCAGCTCATTCAGATATGACCATTCTCCCTTTTTAAACATTTTTTCAATGCCAGGACACGTCTTTTTAAAGATATTTGTTTCCGCAAACAATTATTTGTTTTCTTGCGAGTGAACGAAGAACGCCTGACGAAGAAAATATACAAATCTGACAGGAACGGAATAAGAGGTCGCGGGCGCCCTAGAAAAGGATGGCACGACCATGTAAACGATATTTTGAAAGATGGAAATGTAAGAAGCGTGAACAACAGACGAACATGTATAAGACGATGTATGAATGTTGATGACGCAATGAATGCGTGTCAAGATAGAAAAATTTGGCGTTCGGTTCTCTCTGCCTACCCCGTGAGGGACATGGCGTGATGGTATGTATGTATGTATCCTTGAGGGTTTTAAGGAAAATATGCCTCTTTACATCTCTCCACTTCTTCTATCGTGTCAGCAACGCATTTAACTAATCTTCTGCCAATGCCTAGCAACGTCAATAGAACAATCATTGCCCACCATAAGATTGTGCGTGTCGCAGATGACTGGACTTGAGGGGCAGCTGCACAGATGTGCGGTGGTCTGTTGTTGTCCACAGTCACATGTCGTTGGTATTCCCTGTTGCAGGAAGCCCCATGTAGACAGGTTATCCAATGTTCTCCCAACGCCCGTCCTCAGTCTGTTTAGTGTCTTCCACGTACGCCACTCCACGTTGTGGCCCGGGGGAAGACTCTCTTTAAGACCCTCCACTGAATTCTGGCTGCATGTTGTTTTTTCATCTTGTCTCCTTCTAGAATGAAACAAGAAATGTTTAATAACAATGATGCATTTAATTTCTATCAGACCATCATGGAGAAATGCAGTCGTGGTACCTTTGTATTAAAGTAAAGGCTCAAAGCTCGACTGCAAAAACTATAGAGCCATAAGTTTGTTAAAATTGAGTACTGTTATAGTGCGAGATTTGATGTATGCAGACGATAAAGTTCTGTTAGCAGTAAGTATGGAAGATCTACAGTATCTTGTAAGTATGGTATATGAATATCCGTATCCATACACCGTACCTACGCCATACATACAAACACATCATGATGAAAAACTCAGTGTGCACTCTCTACATGATATCCGTTGAGTAATTGATGTAAAAAATATGCTTAAAAATTGTGAAATCATGACTCTCCACTATTCCATGGTGTTACACCTTTATAATCAATATTTAAATAAATAAATAAAATATAAACTTTGTTTAACTTACTTTTCGAGGAACGTCCTGTGGATTACATGGAAATGTAGATACATAGGGCGACAAATGTCGAGCGAGGTTCAGGAACTGAAAACATACACAGTTCATTAAGTAGTTAATACATCAACAATATACCATCACGCCAGGTCCCTTGCGGGATAGGCAGAAAAGAGAACCGAACGCCACATTTTTCTATCTTGGCATACATTCATCGCCTCGTCAACATTCATGCATATTCTCATACATGTTCGTCTATTGTTCACACTTCTAACATTTCTGTCTTTCAGAATATCGTTCACATGGTCATGCCATCCCTTTATTGGGCGGTCCCGACCTTTCATTCCATTCCTCTCCGCAATGTTTATTTTCTTCGTCAGGCGTTCACTTTCATTCTATTATTGATATCTTTCTTCATCTTACATTATTTCCTAATGTCCTCATTTCTTACCCTGCCACAAATCAAGTATTTGCAAGTAATACATCAAGTGTTTGCTATAGGTACATTTATTGCAATTAAATATTTTATTTAACTTACTTATGATGGACGTGGAAAGAGTGGTGAACTTGAGTGGACAATCGTAAGCGGGTGTTATCTGGGATGAGACGGTATCCATTGATGTTGACACATAAATGAGTTCTGTAAAAACAAATGTAGAGCGAGCGTTAATCTGTTATTTTCTTACAACTTTGAATTCATTTAATAGCATGATATCACACTGTACAACTTACCATTTCATCATTCGTCCTTTTCCTCATGACTGAGGATAGCGGCTGTAGTCTGTCGCCACACGTATGGCCCGCCTTCATGCCAATCTATTTTTGGCTGAACGCAGAGCACCAGTCACCGAAGACCCCATTGTGGACTTAACCAAATCGCTCCATCTGGTCGGTGAGCGACCACGAGATCTCCGTCCCTCCACGCTGCCCATCACAACAAGCTTCTCGAGGCAGTCTGGTTCCCTTCTGGCAATGTGTCCAAAGAATTGAAGGATACGTCTGTAACATATCGTCGATAGACGATCCTCGATCCTTAGCTCGTCTAGAATTGACACATTGGTTCTTCTGGCTGTCCATTTATATTTTTCCAATATTGTCGTTAATTCCGTTGAACCACAAGAACATTGATGTGGCATTTGATAACATTGACAACATTGATGTGGTATTTTTAAATAATAAAAATAACACCATTACACCACACAATTTAAAACAAAACAGCAAGACACAAAAATATTTGAACAAGAAAATACGTCGTTTTGAGTTTTGACAGAAGACCAAAGCGAAACGGTTGCGCGTAATCATTGAGATATAGGTATCGCGTAATACATATTATTGCCAGAACAAAAAAAAATTCAACATCATTTCAGACATTTCAGTTCTTTCCAGTAAATAAATTCATCTGAATATTTTTAATAAACGCAACATATGTAAAAAAATAAGAAATAACAATTATTTTAATAAATAAAGTAGTTAATGTATTCCATCATGAGAATAAGTAGATATATTAAAACGAAATACCATTTTTATATATGGTCATTCCACCAATATCAACCACCGAAACGTAAATATTTGACATGTCGCTTTATACACAAATAGAACGTAGAATCTAACCTTAAAATTTACTAAATACAATATTCGTCAACATTATTATTGAATGAACATATAAATTGTTTATTTTTCAGTGTGTTAATTCAAGAAATGATGTTAAGAAATTGATCCTAATTTTCTATTACAGTTTTACGTTCCCGAGGTTTTTTCTTAAAAACCTTGTCTTTTAACATTTTATAAATAACAATTGAGTGAAAACTCCATATATTATTTATATTCCGAATGACACATCATGCCAATCAAAATATTTAGAAACCAGAGGAAGCAGCTATCTTAAATGCGCTGGAAGAGATTGCAGAGATGTTGAGTTTATTAAAGAATACTATATATCAGGGGTGGCCAACCGGTTGATCGCGATCGATCTGTCGATCGCGACTATTAGTCCAGTCGATCGTGGCAAGGCAAAAAATATAAACATACATAAATACGTAGAACAAATTGCGCAACGTAATCACCAACTGCTGCACCCATCACGTTACATTCACGTTGTCACGTTACTTTATGGATCTAGATTTCTGGGCATTGGTTTCCAACGAGAAATATCCATGTTTGAAGAAATGTGTTGAACAATATTGCATTCGTGTTTTGGTTCAAAATATTTATGTGAGTCAGCATTTTCCTACTCAAAGCAAACAAAAAATAAACACCGTTCTCGCTTGACAGACGCTCATACACTGGATTCTTTAAGGTTAGGAATTTCCAACTACAAACCTGATTTTGCTAATCTAACGGAAGATGCTCAGACGCAGTGCTCACACTAATATACAAGTAGTTACTAAGAATAATTTTAAGTTTTATGTTTTCCCTCTTAATAAAATTTAAAAAATACTACTTAATTGTGTACTGAACCATGCTGTTTCATTTAAAATTTCAAGAAGTATGTAATTGGTAGATCGCACAGGGCTTCCTCAGTAAACAGTAGATCTTGGATCTAATCAAGTAGGCCACCCCTGCTATATATAAGGCCTCCAAGTCAAATTGAAAACGCTGTTCGTTATCGCCAAGCGCTAATTTTTTTTTGTATGGGATTTGACGTTTGTTGTTTGTTATTGTAGAAAAAATTTCTACAACAAACGTCAAATCACATACAAAAAAAATAGCGCTTGGCGATAACGAACAGCGTTTTCAATTTGACTCAGGGCCAATATATTATCATGCAAGTATTAATAACAAAAGCGTTGTTCCTATCTAAAGATCTGCAACCATACTATGGATAGTATGCCATATCCTAGTAGACTTGCATAGTATGGTGAAAATGAATACATTATCACACTGCCTAGCCTACAGTTATAAGCAAATAACTTGAGAAATCACATGGGCTGCGTAGAGCGTCAATTTGGGTATTTTGCTTAGGTTGTACACCTATATGCAACCATCCACGATGAAAATTCTCAAGTAATTCCCTCAAGAGTATACTTACTGTATTTTGATATAAGTATATTTACTTTGTTTTATTTTTTTTTCACATGGAGAAAATGTATTTGAAGTCTAAATGAGGTTTGATAAATATATAGTATGCAGACAAGTTCATTGAATATAAATATTTTTTTTTTTACTATCATAGTTCACTATCAGGATTATTCAGCCCTTATGGTTTTAACACAAACTACATTGTTAACATTAATAATATGTATATTGATAACACTAATAACATATTGACCCTTCTTATTGTTACTCTAGGATTTGTGTTAAAATATAACTTGTTTAATATCGTTGGGACATAAAGTTAACCGTTTATGATTTTAAGCAACACAAACAGAACGGCCAACTCTCTCCTCCTGCACAGGCTGTTCATTCCAAAGAATAAGTTAATTGATTGTGTCACACTGAATTTCCATTGAAATCCTTATATTCTTTAGTTAATATCATAATGAGGTAACCAGACAGTTGAGCAGTTGATATTCAATGATGCTGAGAGTATAGTGCAATGATTATCTATTTATTTAATTTGTGTATGGTCATATGTAGTATGGGTAGGCTATAGTTAGTCTACATATAAAGCCTAATATTCTGTATGCTTTCCCCAGCATGGCATCAACATGAATATTAAACAACAATCCAATATCCACGATTGACTCACACTTTTCAAATGGGTGTATGTTAATGTTACATATTTATGTAGATATTTATTTTATTATTTGTGAATGTTATAAACTGACATTAACTAATATTGAAGTTATGAGTTATTTATATTAGTTATATTAACTAATACATACATACCTAAACACAATAACCATTGTCATGTTATAGAAAATTATGTATAGGGAAAAATTAATAATTGGGAATTTATAGTTTTTTTTGTGCGAACACACTAAATTGATTTTTGTCAAGTGGCAATATTTTTTATGATTAGCAAAGCTTATGTCAAATTCTTTCTTTTTGCATACACCTATCGAAGCGGTACGGCCAGTGTAGGATAATGGCGGCCGACGTCGATTAGAATTTCTGAATTTGGGGTAAGTTTGTTTTATGTGTTCGTATGTCAAGATAGTTTTGCGAGAGATCATTTTTCAAACCAATAATCCTGTTTTCTTTTCTATAATCTAGATGCTGATATAAATGTCAGTCATCCCAAATTCAATCCTACCCTGATATTGCGCACCCATTCTGACGAAAATAATTTTTATTTAATTCTACAAATGGATTATTCGAATGTTATTCCATTTAGTTTTCCATTGGAAATATATTTTATTTGGATATTATTTTGCAATTACCATGCTTGCATATACACGACGATGAAATGTACGACATTTAATTCTGCCTAACCTGGAATTTTATAACTGACGACAAAGGAGTCACATATAGGAAATTGTCGGAGACAATTTCTTCATTTGGATTTTTACTTGGACACAAACAAATTTCTTCACTTGGATTTTATTGTAACATGGAGGGATCAAGATACAAATAGTCACGAGAATTTTAAAATCTAAATACATCTTCTACAACCGGATTCATTTGAAGATATTGGTCATCGAGGGGATCTCCTTATTCATGCTGCGAGTCGATATTGTTTTATAATGTTTACTCCATAGCTGTATGATGAGTTATACCTTTATGATTTTATTGTCTGAATATATGAATGTGAATCCATTATGTTTGAACCTAATATAGATTGAAATCATGATTTTGAGTATGATATGAAAGAGATTTTGTTTGATTTGATTTTGATGTAAATTCATGTTATATATAAGTTTCAATCTTTAACATTATTTTTATAACAAATATTTAAAAATTTCACTTTTATATTCAATTTTCATTTTCCTCTTATAGGAAATAGTTGGTACTATACAAACAAAGTTTGATATTTTAGAGTCATGTATTATAATTTATTTCTACAATAAAAATGTAAATATCTCAAAGTGCGTTATCTCTCTATCTTCCTAATGCAGTACATCATTATCTCTCATATTCAGTTGATATTTTTATTTAATTTAATATAATTGTTTGAATTCATTTTGTCTTCATATAAGTTCACGATTAAAAACATGACCCTGAGAGTAAAATTTTCATGAGTCTCATTGCCTCTATCGCTGACTGTTGGTGGAAGGAAGTGTTGAAGCATATCAAAATCTGTTCCATTATCACACACCTTCTCATTGGCGGCCCAACGTGGAACCCCTTCTCATTGAAGTCACATCGAGGAGCTTAATTTTTAAAAATTCTTTGGCGTGGACTATTAGGCGTTCATGGATCGTGAATTTATGTGAGGACTGGCGCCCAGATTTTAAATTTTATACCTTTATTTTGTTGTGCTGTGTTTGGAGGAGAGAGATTAATAGGTAGAATCTATAGAAGGTTTACGTTAGGTAGGAACTCCTATATTCCATATAAATCCCACCTTTTAACCTTCCTTAAAACTGACAAGGACACTAAGATGATCAACATGGCTTGGAGGATGACCAGGAAAGATCTGATGCTCAGTTATGTACAACATCAATACAATTTGGCTTTGAGCATATCTCACATCGTCAAAAGTTAAGTGATTGTTTTGTGTTTTTTCTATCATTTTATAACTGATCGTTGAAAGAATCTGAATTTTATTATGTCTCTTTTTATTCCAGCATACAGAAGCATTTATTTGAAGATTTTTTTTTTTTTTTTTTTTATATTTGACAAATTTTCAATGTCAAAAGAAATTTCATTACCTACATAATTTGAATTTTTTTTTATATATGCAGAATGTTGTACAGAATGTATTGTTTCAGTAAAAAAAAAATTATCAATTGCCTAGTGACAAGAATTATTGTTGAGTGTATTTTTTTTTTTGAGGGAAATTATAATTATTGTATTATTGTAATTGCATTCTGTGGGGAGACAGATCTTTTCTAACTTTGGAAGTGAACAGTCATATTTACAAATTCAATTTTGATTATTTTTTTTTGAAAGGAGAGTTCTTGTTTGAAAAGTTGATTATTAATTGGAAGAATAACTTAGTGATTTTTTTTAGAGAATATTTCAACATATTCATTTTAATTTTTTTCTTTTCTTCTTAAATATAAACAAATTAGTTTTGGTGTTTTATCAAGATTTATTTTTTTTAACTTCATTATAGTGTGGAAAGGAATTGTTAAATAATTTTCAATTAGTATTCTAGGGGGATTTATTTGTTAAAGGGGGAAGTGTGAAAATTTTTCATCGTTGTTTAACAGGTGTGATTAATTCTTTTTACAATTTTCAGATTTTGGATTTTGTTTTATTCGAGATTCGCTTCTGGAAGCTTTTACATTAATACCATAATATTCAGATGATTTTAAAGGGAAAATCTCACATTTAATACAAATAAGTGGAGGTAAAAAGGTATTATTTATTATATTGAATTTTTCACTACTACAGTTTTTTTTTATATATTTTTTGAGTTTATTATGCATTTTTCCAGTTATTTTTTTAGGAAGATTAATATTCCATATTGAGGTGTGATTTTGTTTATCATTAAATATAGTGTTTTATTTTTAAAGAGAGGTCATTATTTGTTATTTTAAAGGGAATCAATAATTATCTGTTCAATGAATTTTATAGAAACGAATTAACGCCACCTGTGAATAAACGGTCATACTTTTATGTGATTCAGTTATCTATTCAATATTTTCTGTATTTCGAATATCACGAGCAATTGATTGTTTTATATTATAGAAATCTACTTACCGACATAAATACGATTTGTCATTCTGACATTGTATAATGCGTTAATATTAAACATCTCTTTTCTATGATATTAAACGTTAAATATAGTTGATTATAGGATGAATATTATCAAATTACTGTTATTCAGAATCGTTTTAAGGTCAGTCTTATGTTATTTATGGTTTTTGAACGTTTAATACAACATACTATAAAGTTAATCATAATTTTCATATACTTGTTTGACGCAGAAATCATCTTGTCAAATTCAAAATAAAGTTTTGGTTTCATCTTTGAGATATCATAATATCTAAAGAATATTGAACAATAGTTGGGTAATCGTTGACTTTTATATTCATTTATATTCTTTTCGAGTAGTCCATTTATGTAAACCATAAATTATTATTCCGAAATCAGTTTTTTTTTTATAAGAACCGAAGTGTCAAAAGTTCAACATTTTTTTTATTATTTGTGAAGTATTTTATTGTTTGATTATCAGTTTTAATCTAGTTCAATTTTTTTATTTTTAAAACGAATAATTATGGATCTAATTCCAAAATATGCTTTTAAATCAATCGAGGAATTAAAAATACAATTAAAAATGCGTGGTTTACCATCAGCAAACACATGGAGGGATTTGAGATTACAGGCAGAAGCATGTAATGGGGCAATTAGACAAATAATAGAAGAATTGAAAAAATCAGAGGTTGACGATGATTCAATTAGAAGCTTGAAAAAATTCTATGGTATACCATATGTTGATATTGATGTTGATAATAAGGATAAAGAAATTTTAGTGGATGATTCCCCACCTCAGTTGTCTAATGGTAACGATGATATAGACTTATCAATAATTACGAATGATGAAAATTTGAAACTAACGGATAATACTTCCATAATTTTGTCAAATACGGAGTCCGAAACTACACAGTGTGTACGTGAGGTGGAAATGAATGAATTTAGTGATTCGAATTTGCTCAATGATAATAATAACTCAGATATCCATGATCCTTTAGTCGATCCTGTAAATATTGAGCAGACGTATTCGATCTCTGATAGCGAAGTTAATTACACAATGAATGAATCAGTGGACTTAATTAAGAAAAATGACACTCCTTATTTATATTGTTCGTATCTTTATTCACCTCAGGCCAACGTTGTTGAAGTTCAACATAGAAAATCCATTACGGCACTTACCACATTGGTTGATGATAATCAACGAGATGAGTATAACCATGTTGTCCCTATTCGCTCAGCGATGAATTCTTTAATTAAGATGTCAACTGGATACATCCCATATTTTACGTTGTCTAAAAAAGAATACATAATAAAAATGGAATACCATAATAAATATAATCCTGTTTGCTCCTCATTTAATGAAGTTTCGGTTGCGTCCACCAACATTTATATGAATCATGTTTCTTATTTTAAAGATGCTTTCATGAAAGTTCAAAATAATACATTCGAGTCATATTTAAATGATACTAATGATTGTGAAAAGGCTGGAATTGAGGAAGAATATAATATAGGGGATTATTTTTATGAAAATAATTTTCCTCTATCAAAGAATATGAATTGTTTTTCCAATAAAAGGTCTCTGAGTTATTTAAAAAATAAAATAATAAATAGAAGTTCATTTCTGGTTTATATTTTTTCTAATTTGGATAAGAATAGAGTATTAAATTCCATAGTAAAGACATTGTTATGCAGGGTTAACGATTGGATGTTAATTGTTAATCGTTTTGTTGTTTTTCGTTATGATATAATTAAGTATTTATTTTTTTCAGAATTTCACTTTGAGGTGGATGGACTGTCTCAATTTCTAATGTTATTTTATTTGAGTAAAGTATTGATGAATCGTTAATAATGGATTCATTTAATTTTTTATTTTTGTTTACTTATTTATATTGATTAAGGAATTTTTTTTTATTTACATTCAGTATAGTAATGAGAGAAATGCATATTGAACCTCAACAAGAGTTAACGTTGATTATTTATTTTAGATTCAAACCATTTTAAGCATAATATTTTGCATTTCAATATCATCCAACTAATATTTAGTGATAATTGTTTCACTTTATTCAAATTTAAAAATTTAATTAAAAGTAAATAGTTTTTTTTATTTAGAGATTTTTAGAATTTTTTTTAGAGATTTTTAGAATCTTTTATTATGATGAATGGTGATTGTCAGAGTGGGGGTGAAATATTTATTGTAGATAGATTTGTTTTAAACATTTTATTTTTTTTATTTTTGAATGTTTATTTTGATGTGATGTGTTAGTATTGGTATCGACATAACATACAAGATTATTTTAAGTACAAATATTATTTTTTTATAATGTAGACTGGGGATTTAAAATTTACAAATGAATATTTTACATTTTTATTATGATTTTTTTTTACTGTCATCAGTTAATTACATTACTTCACAATTTATAGTTGATCAATTTTTATTTGTGAATGCTGTTAGGTATCTGTCGTCAGAATTACTTTGTTTCTTAGATAATGATGTAAATTCGCACATTACATCGTTATTGTTAGTTATATGGTGTTATGGTTGTGCGACCATGATATAATATAATCTTGTTACAGAACAATTTAAAAATCTGGTAATGGAGATTGAATAGCAGAAACAAATTGTGAATTTGTTTTAAATTTCTGTGGTATTGTATATTTTTTGTATAAATCAGTTTTTAAGAATTTGATTCTGATATATATTAAATTTTAATATTGAATTTGAAATTTTATTGTGGAGTATTACAACATTGTACAGCGCTTGAATACAAAACAATTTAAAAATCTGGTAATGGAGATCAAATAGTAGAAACAAATTGTGAATTTGTTTTAAATTTCTGTGGTATTGTATATTTTTTTTTGTATAAATCAGTTTTATGAATTTGATTCTGATAGATTAAATTTTAATATTGAATTTGAGATTTTATTGTGATGGGTTACATCGTTTTGTGGGTAAAAGAAATACAAATTTCTTTAATCATTGAGTGATAGACATCAAATCACAGGAAACATGAGAAGGGTTTAAAATTAATTTTTAATAATGAATAATTTTAATATTAATTTGTAGTAATCTGTGTGAAAACATAAAATATATAGGTTCCAGAATTTATTTGTTTAAATAGTTTTAATTGAGAAGGGATCTTGTATGTGATGTCACTGCTAATTAATAATTTATTTATTTATTTTCTTTTATATACAAGATATGAAGGTGTGGTTGTTTGGTCTTGAACTGAATTTCATTCTATGGAATCTCATAGATGTGATAATTGACATTTTGTCATAATTTATTAAATGTTTTAAAATTTATTTTGAAGATTTGGGGTTTTTAATTTTTTATAATTGATGTTAGGAATAGTATTAAATAATGTTTAACCAGTTTTTGTGTTAAATGTTATATTTTTTTTTTAGGAATTATATAATATTTATATTAAGACTTTCCATTCCACATGATAGCCCTGCATTTTTCCGGCTTATAATTGGATTTTGCATTTTGTATCTCGCTTGAGGGTATCCGATGAGCCAAGAAATCTTTGTATTTCGCTTGAGGACATCTGATTTCCCAAGAGATCATTTTTTTTTTTTATATCTCGCTTGAAAGTACTTTGCGACTTGAGAGATTATTCTTTATGCTAAAGCCTTTTCGGTCGTTTTAGCTAAAAAATGAAAATGAGCGATATATGAGAGTATTTTTAGTCAAATTTTCTACTAATAATTAAAAATTTGTTAGGGGAAAAGTTTTAAATTTAAAAATTGTAGTCTTCTTGTGAGCCTTCAATTATTTTTGGGATTTAGGGTGTAAGTTTCACTTGTTATAAAGTGATACTTGTAAAAATTGATGTAATAAAAGATCATAAAGTAACTCTAAATGAGTCGTTTTAATTTTATTCTATCATTTAATTGGGTGTTATGTTATTTCATTAATTGGGATCATTTTTTTTGTTTTTGTTAGGAGTTTTCTTTTCTTACAAGCGGAACTCTGTTATGTCAAATTGTACTTAAATATTTTAAAGTTAAATTTTTTGAGATATTTGTATTTAGGAATTGGGGATACATATTAGAAGGTTATGTTCTGAAGGAATAATATTTTATATTTCAAACAGTATTCGTTTTATAGGTCAATATTTTTTTAATCCGTTAACATGATTTTGTATGTTTCAGGTTATATTTTTTTGAATGGTAGATAAGTATATCGTTGTTTTACCATGTCTATTGTGTAACTGTTTCAGGATGATGATTTATGATGCAAATGATTTCCTTTTTTCTTTTCATATCCTTCGGTTTGATTTATGATCTCTGGGTTGGTTTCATAATTTGCAATTTTCAGTTTTTTTTTAAAAAAAAATTTCTATTAAATTTTTTTTTATGTGGGGTTGCGGGTATGTCATGTTATAGAAAATTATGTATAGGGAAAAATTAATAATTGGGAATTTATAGTTTTTTTTGTGCGAACACACTAAATTGATTTTTGTCAAGTGGCAATATTTTTTATGATTAGCAAAGCTTATGTCAAATTCTTTCTTTTTGCATACACCTATCGAAGCGGTACGGCCAGTGTAGGATAATGGCGGCCGACGTCGATTAGAATTTCTGAATTTGGGGTAAGTTTGTTTTATGTGTTCGTATGTCAAGATAGTTTTGCGAGAGATCATTTTTCAAACCAATAATCCTGTTTTCTTTTCTATAATCTAGATGCTGATATAAATGTCAGTCATCCCAAATTCAATCCTACCCTGATATTGCGCACCCATTCTGACGAAAATAATTTTTATTTAATTCTACAAATGGATTATTCGAATGTTATTCCATTTAGTTTTCCATTGGAAATATATTTTATTTGGATATTATTTTGCAATTACCATGCTTGCATATACACGACGATGAAATGTACGACATTTAATTCTGCCTAACCTGGAATTTTATAACTGACGACAAAGGAGTCACATATAGGAAATTGTCGGAGACAATTTCTTCATTTGGATTTTTACTTGGACACAAACAAATTTCTTCACTTGGATTTTATTGTAACATGGAGGGATCAAGATACAAATAGTCACGAGAATTTTAAAATCTAAATACATCTTCTACAACCGGATTCATTTGAAGATATTGGTCATCGAGGGGATCTCCTTATTCATGCTGCGAGTCGATATTGTTTTATAATGTTTACTCCATAGCTGTATGATGAGTTATACCTTTATGATTTTATTGTCTGAATATATGAATGTGAATCCATTATGTTTGAACCTAATATAGATTGAAATCATGATTTTGAGTATGATATGAAAGAGGTTTTGTTTGATTTGATTTTGATGTAAATTCATGTTATATATAAGTTTCAATCTTTAACATTATTTTTATAACAAATATTTAAAAATTTCACTTTTATATTCAATTTTCATTTTCCTCTTATAGGAAATAGTTGGTACTATACAAACAAAGTTTGATATTTTAGAGTCATGTATTATAATTTATTTCTACAATAAAAATGTAAATATCTCAAAGTGCGTTATCTCTCTATCTTCCTAATGCAGTACATCATTATCTCTCATATTCAGTTGATATTTTTATTTAATTTAATATAATTGTTTGAATTCATTTTGTCTTCATATAAGTTCACGATTAAAAACATGACCCTGAGAGTAAAATTTTCATGAGTCTCATTGCCTCTATCGCTGACTGTTGGTGGAAGGAAGTGTTGAAGCATATCAAAATCTGTTCCATTATCACACACCTTCTCACCATATTGGGGCAGAGAAAACCAAACACCACAAAACCAATCTTGACATATCAATGATCTTGACATAATTGGACATAATACATTCTTTACATTCATTAATTGCCCCATTATGGTCTCTTATTATTCAGATTTGTATGCTAGGTTAATTTTTTCAGGATATTATTAATTAATGTGGTCATATAATACCATTGATTTATATGTATTTGTATAGCTCATTTTGTTAGATGCTTATTATTCATTCTCTCTTTTGAAAAACGGAAAATACTAAATGGTAATCCAGCTTTAACATCAAAATAGTAAAAACATCTTTACATTACATCTCAAATGTAAATATTAGCAAATTAACACAAGATATTTGTGAATAATAATGATAATCTTTGACGAATATCTCATCTTAATTCAATTATTTTTCAGTGTCACATGTCTAATTTGACGAGTATTATACTTTACTTAATCATTTTTTAATGTGACATATCATATTTGGCGAGAATTATACTTTATATAATTTTTTTTTTTAATATATCGTGTCAAATTTGAGAAATATTAATATTTTTATGTATAAAATGTCAAATTTGACAGATGCCAAATACAAAATGTCCGTATAGGTACCTGTTACTCGGTCAAATTTAAACAAGTACATTGCTATTGGTAAGCAACTTCATTCTAACAGTATTATATTCGCAAATAATAACCAAGTGCAACTTTGTTATTTTTAATCATGTATAGGTCAATAACTACCAACATGACTTTTTACATTGCTATTGGTAACCAACTACACGTTAACAGTATTCAATTGTTAGATAAAAGCCAAGTGCAACTTTGTTATTTTTAATCATATATTGGTTAATAACTACCAATATGACTTTAACCGAGCCAAAAAGGTACTTTGCTAACTTTAGATTTTTTCAGTGTAATTTTACAAAATGATACTCTATTATTCACGCTCTAAATTATCGAATTAATAATTGTTTTCACTGACAATCGTCGTACATATATCCAACTCTGTCATGTACTTTAATGAAACTTCATTCAGTTTTGCTAATCCTTACCTTTGAGCAACGCTTCATGAGATTTGATTATTTGCACAATTGAATAACATGTTCATCTAATGATATGGAACACTTTTATATTTCATATCACATCATAAATATTTATGCACACAAGCGAGAAGGCGAATAGGGAAGTAATAATAATACCTGCCATTCCCAATATGGAAGACATTGAACAGGCTGAGGGTGGGTGTAAGTGGCTGCAAGAGCAGCCTGCACAGGTGGGGTTTTTCGATGGAAGACGATACCTTCTATAATTATGGAGCAGTGCAGGATGACGACCATCTGCTGTCTTACCCAGAACAGGACGAAGGCTGTCACATGGAAGAACTGATAAGATTAACCGACAGGGTAATTTCTGCCGCCACACATTGTAGTGGCAAAATCTGAATTTCTGGAATAACTCAAAGAGACACAAGAGAATTACTAGAAGAACAACTCGGTGTCTATAAAAGTAAATGAACAAATAACGATAATTCGAATTTTAAGATATGTTCAGCTGAAAATGAGGTTTAGCGTTCATGTTTGAACTAACCCTACAAAAGCTTCATTATTTATATTACGAGAATGACATTGAAATGCTCATCAAGGAAAGCGATTGAGTTTCTTGTTATGAAGTTTTCCATTAAATCTTCAGACATTGGTGTGGGAAAGACTTCATAGTCTTGCGTCATTATTCAATGAACGTCAGACAACAATTGATTAAAGAATAAATAACAGTTATGAAATGAGAAACGTTTTCTTTCTATCTAAATATTCTAATTAGATTCCATAATATAAAATTAAACAACACTCAGTTAAAAATCATTTTAATGAATGCATATAAACACTACCGTTTAAACTTGATCCATCAACATTTCATAAAATTCTCTTTCTATTAGTAGTTTCTAGTGCTTTGGATCTAAATTCATTAAATTTCTTATATCTGATTTTTAAAGATGTTTAAAGTTTGCTCGTGAATGGTCATATTCACATTATTCGTATTCCTACACCAAACGAAAAATCCTTATATAAAGGAATATATTGCGTTGCGTAACCTTTATCTGATTGAAGGTTATCTATCATGTTGTCAATACATAAAAAAACTTATGTTATAAAAAATTTCAATAATAAATATTGCTTCTATTTCAAATTTTAATAACAACGAATAATTTTATTTTAGGAATTATTTTGAACAAATACCGAAACAGTTATTTTTTCGTAACTGACCTTCTGGTAACATTATTTATTTCATTCATTTTGTACCTAAAAAAGAATTACAATAATATTTTACCACCAAACTAAATTATTCTGATTATAAATAATTTATTTTGAAAAATGGGAAACATACAAATGTAGTTTTAACAATATAAAAAATGTAAATAACTTAAGAGGTGAAACTTTGTCAGCCCATTTTTGATTTATGTTACATGTACTCACAGTTGGAAACAAAACATGAATTATACCTGTCTAATGTGGCTCTTGAAAAGGTTCCTGGACATACAGAATATGTCCATGGACCTGATCCTTTCCAAATTATTATATGCGGTAAGGTATCGGTACAGTGGCCAAATCTGAGCGGCTTTAGTGTTTTTTTTTGTCTAAAAAGAACGTTAAAGTATGCCTTATTCTGTTCATGAAATAAAATTGCAATAATATTTTTCCGCCAAACGTAGGTACCTAAAATATTACCAGAATAACTGTAGTATTAATACAACACCCAAAATCTGTCAAAAAAGACTTTATAGACCATGCCATAAATAATCTTCTTAAATTAGTTGCACGCTAATGGCACAAAGAAAAAAATAGGAAACTAAATACTTTACTGAAATCAAAACAACAAAGAATAAAATATGTATATATGTGAGAAGACTAAAAAATTCTATCATATATGACAAAAAAGTTCGATAAAGTTTTCCGTTATACAATACATACATAATGTAGAAAGATCTTTGTTTACCATTTACAATATTTTGTGCGTAGACTCTCGAGAAAAATGTACCTACTTAGTTTGTTTTCTTTCGAATGCCACAACATTACGATCAGTATAGACTGTGGACATAAAAGTTTTTTCTCATTTTTTGTTCACGCTTGAAGTTCACCCCGGGATTAAGTACTACGTATTATTACTTTTACATGTTATTTTCTTTGCTGCGTTGACTTTACAATCTTTTAGCAATATTTTCATTGTGTATCGATTCTATTAATATTTTCATTCAATGTTTTTCATAAACATAAGAAGCTTGAAAAATCGATGAGCACGTATGAGACGATAAATGGATATAAAGGAAATTGAGGAATGTGTAAAAATATAAATGAATATGGCGCACGGTTCTTTCTGCTTACCCCGTAAAGAACATGACGTAATGGTTTATATGTATGTTTGTTTTGGATTCTGTATCGATTCTATTAATACTTTTTTTCATTATTTATCCATTATATTATCTTACAATTTTATTCTTTGTTTTTCGTTGTGTATTGATTCAATTAATATTTTCACTTAATGTTATTTATTCATTGTGTATCGATTCTAAATATTAATATTTTCATTTAATGATTCGACGGATATTTTGTGGTAGTTAATATTAACCATATTTGAATTATGAATTAGCTATAAACCACTTGTTTTTTGAGTCACTTCGCGACATGTCACGCCGGTCGATGGATGGACAGCGCTTCCGAAACATGTCGCGAAGTGACTCAAAAAACAAGTGGTTTATAGCTAATTTATAATTCAAATATGATTAATATTTTCATTCGTGATTTCATTATGCATCGATTCTTTTCATATGTGATTTCGTGTTTTAATTTTTGTATAGATTCTATTTATATTTTCATTCTATGATTTTCATTATGTATCGATTCTATTGATATTTTGATTCTTTTTTTTTTTATTGTGTATCGATTCTATTAATATTTTCTTTTTATGTTTTCCGTTTTGTATCAATTATAATTTTGTTCATTTTTTTAATAATGAAGATACGATTCTATTAATAATTACAATTCTAGTATTTAATCATGAATCGATTATAATAAACGTATTGTCAGAAAATTCAAATGAAGTTAATATCATTAAATAGTAAAATTATTTTATTTAAAATAAAGCAAGTGGGCAAGTTATTACCCAATCTGTATATGTACTTATATTTTTTTTTGTATATTTATTGAATATGTATATTTTTGTAAACATTAAACGAAATAAATAATTCCACAAATTTTTTAATTCTACTCAGTAAAACGATTGTTTCGCCTTTTTAGGGTTTTTTTACTGATATACATTTATAAATAAACACGAGGGCCTTACTTACTATTTGAAATACGAGTTTAATCCGATGCTAAGTCAGTTTCAGCCATACAAAAAACTGGGTAAGTATCGGCAATTGCAAATAGTAAGTAAGGCCCCTTATGTCTGTATTATACAAAAAAAATGGATTTACGATGCATTTTTACCAGCAAATTATTCTGAGATTTTTAAATTGTTGATACTAACGGAATTAAAGGTGTAGAACTACATACATTATACTATTTTTTTGTAAATCAAACAAAATTTATTGTTTCTTCATATTTTTTTTCTTGTATTAAGATAATCGTTTCCACTTACTAGGCCCTCATCAACTGGTTAACATATAGTGTTGTTTCCACTTACTAGGCCCTCATCAACTGGTTAACATATAGTGTTGTTTCCACTTACTAGGCCCTCATCAACTGGTTAACATATAGTGTTGTTTCCACTTACTAGGCCCTCATCAACTAATTAACATATAGTGTTGTTTCCACTTACTAGGCCCTCATCAACTGGTTAACATATAGTGTTGTTTCCACTTACTAGGCCCTCATCAACTGGTTAACATATAATGTTGTTTTTTTTTCTTATATAGTTACTAAATTTCGGTACAAATTGCAATTGTGAAAAAATAAACAGTTGCAGTATAGGATTTTTCACAATTGTATTTTGTACCGAAATGAAGTAGGTATATAAGAAAAAAACAACTTTCTTTGTGTACCAGTGATATGAACCTAATCCGCCAAAACAGTCGTTCTGAAACAAGGAAAAAATATATGCAGAAACATAATCAATTTTGCTTTATTCAAAAATTCATAGTAAATCATTTAAGACATTAATGTTTATAATATTTTGTGATTTATTTTTAATTGTGCGATAGAAAGAGCCACTACCAAGTATTCAAAAAGAAATATGCACTTGATTTTGTACTCATTCATCCCTTGTTAACATCCGAATACAAGATACGAACCCTGGAACCCCCGGACCGGAGTTAAGTGTTTTATCCAATTGTCCACGGGGGATTACCTTCGACTCTCATAATGGTCTTTCGAGAAAAGTCAAGTATCTACCCTTATCCGTTTCTTAAAAAAAAACTCACAACTTCGGCCCGTGAGAGAAAATCTCTGGCGGAGGAAATCCTTTCCAGATTTTCTGACAGCTTTATTTTTAACCTCTTGAAACTTTTATCTGAACCTCGGTTGGGAAATAACAGTAAAAATATTTTTTATTTGCGTACGTTGTGTACACCGAAACAGCTTTCGAATTGCTAGATAACTTTATGAATCAAGACAGTTTTTTGACATTTGTACCAGAGGTGGAGTATATATTGTATTTTCGGCACTACCCACTCGAAATAAAATCATATATACAAACAATTTACTCATGTCATCGCCAAAGCGTCCATGAAAAAATCAGATGTGTAATATATTTTTGTGTCACAATCAGAAAGTTGGAAAAAGAACTGAAAAGCTTAAGGAAAACAAAGGCTATGTGTTAATTATTCAGTTGATAAATGTAGCTAATACCTGTTTTAAATTTTGTTTTGTCGTCATTAAAGTTTTTAGTTTTGTATTCATAATAATTGATTTAACAAATGTAATAGAAAATTAAAATCCCACTATGAACAAAATAACACATACATATTATTTCTAATATTTTTCTTGTCAATTCATAATGGAATTCCATTATCAATTTTATTGAATTAATTAAAATAATTTAAATATATGTATAAATTAAAATATATGCATATATTTTTTTATAAAAATAACAATTATATACTTAATCCCAATTATGAGCATTGGTATATTATTTGACATATTTTTTTCAATAGAAGATTCAATGTTTGTTTCAGGCACATTTTAATACAATTTAAACTATGAGGCGCTGGCAAAGCGACTATTGCGTCCGATCCAGTAGCCGTGGGTTAAAATCCTGCTTCGACTGATTTCCTTATCCAGTAACCAATTGGCTAACGGAAATATATCAACTTACTAGTTGCATGTAACACATGAGATCCAACTGTCGATAGCGATAGTATGCATAGTTGAAGAATAAGTACCAAACTATAAACCCATAAATACAAATTATTTTATATTTTAAGATATTTTGTTTTCTATACAACACATTTAGGTATGTATGTCAAGAGTGGATAGTATGGAGGTCAGGCCTTTTTTCCTACCCAGAATATAAAAACAACATGATGGAATGAACAGTATGATGTATGTATGTTTGGAGATTAAATACAAATTATATGAAGCGACGTCGTCAGTAATTACATTTTCATAAAAATGTACTACTACTATGTCACATTTTTTAAAGAAAATTAAATCATCTTGTTTTGGCTTTTTTCGATATTTTTAAAAACTTTGGAAATATAGGCGGTAAAACAAAAACATTTATCATAAAAAAATATTTTTCTTAATGAAAAATGGTTGAGAAACTCTATAATTTTTTTTTAAATTAATTTGAGATTTTGTATTCGTCTATATTTCTACCAATTTTCAGTGTACCTTCTAGCTTTTATGGTTTCTGAGATATATGGAAAAATAAAGTGAAAATTCAAAAGTTGATAATCCCTGACTGAAACAAAAATTCAAAATTCTGAGTATAAAATTTTTATAGGCCTATTACTGTTTATATATTCTGAAATTTTGGGCTCAGTCAATTGAGCGGATCAAAATTTATAAGGGGACACAGACACACGCCCTCACACACACACACACACACACACACACACACACAAACACACACACACACACAGACACACACACCCTCACACACACACACACACACACACACACACACACAGACAGACAGACAGACACATATACACACAGATAGATACACAGACACACTAAATGTTCAACTCCGAATTCCGAGTAAATCCGTATAAAGAATATAAATGCTGCGAAGCCTCTAAGTTGGTGTTTTTTGACTTCAAAATTGGAAAAGCCGTGAAAAATATAAACCGTGCATACAAATCTCGCGTATCCTGGCTTGAAACTTTGTCAATATGTTAAGAGAACAAAGTTCTCTTGAACAAATCGACAGTTGGATAAGCGGACTATTTATTATGGTACCTAACTCAGCTTGTCATAATTTGGCTTATGATAACATCAGGTCCAATGAATATTACTGACCTGGATGTTTTAATAATTTTCATGAATATTTGGTTAATACATATATAATTTATGTATATTATTAAACTCTGAATTATTCCTAAATTGAAAATTACAATGGGTAAACACATTATTTCAATACATTAGCTCCCCTTTCATCCTTAATAATGAAAGTGTAGGAGCTGCCTGTCGTTTTAAAGGGGATGGAAGGAATTTTTTCTCTAAGAGAAGAGTATTCGAGAGATGCCAGCGTCAAAAGAAACTCAAATTAATTGGTTCCCTTACCTTAATCAATACGAGAGAGAGAAGGATTTCTAAGGCCATCGGTGAAGATAATTTTTTATTTATATCAAGAAATCATAATCATTAATTTTTCCAAGTGAACTATTTTAAAAATTTAATGGGAAGTAAGAAAAACATTATTAAATGAGTAAGACCCGCATGCACAGTCCTAGGTGACTAAATACTAACTCCTAACCTCACTGAAGCATTAAGTATTCTTAAGTTAGCAGTAGCTATGCAGAGACGTCACTAACTAAATACTAAATACTACGGGGTCGATGGCGTAGCATTTCATATTATTGCGTACGAGGAAAAGAGGTAGATAGATTTCTATGGGTTTAGACTGACGTTAAAAATGTTTTTTTGTCATAACAACACAAACATACGTAACCAAGCTCACACTGACAGCTCGATGTCACGATTTTTGGGGGTCTCGTATAAATCGCTGAATAGTCTGTTTGGTACTTGATTTGACAAAATTACCAAAAACATATTTGACAAAATTACTAAAATCATCATCCATCGAAAACATCTTGTATTTTATTATTAAACCACTCGTAAGGTTCCTCGCGATGAACATTAATTTTTGACAGTTCGCAAACGTTAGCTCACGCTACCGCGCATGCGCTAAGTATTTAGCTATGTCTCTGCAATGCAATTCTCGTACAAAAACTTCGAAGCATCCAAACGTGGTTAGTATTCATTCGGACCTTGACTGCCTAAGTTAATGTGTTTGATATTTGATAGATGACATAATATAGATAAGTTTGTGTACAATGTATTATGTAATGTAGGGAAACGGGTACAGTTATTGGCCGGTTAAGGCATAATTTTGAATATGAACATTAATAATTTTCTTCATATTATAGTTAAATTATGTCAGTAAACACTGCTGTATTAATTATTCCATATAGAAGACATTTTTATGATAAATATTGAAATACACTCAAGAGTAAAAGTTATTGGCCGGGTGGCCAATTACTACATAGAGAAGTCGTAGTCATATAAATATAAATTCAAGAGATATTCAATAAAATCAATCTAAACCACATAAAAAAAATCTTAATTCATTAATAATCACAGTTATTGGCAGGGAATCCAATAACAATAAAATGTGAGTTTATGGTTAATAGCCACTGAAAAAAGAAAGGTAATTTTTTATTTTTAGAAAGAATAGGAACACAAAAATGACAATTCAATACTATCCCAACACTAAAAAGTTAAAAATATTCAAATACACAGATACTTTAATAAATATATGCGATTTAAAAATATACATTCCTTAAAAATGTGGGTAAAAAACGACGGCATAATTTACACTACATAACGAAAAACTCCATAACTTTTATCAACAATATCCAACTGCAAAAATGTTAGTTACATATTAAACGTAAAAAGTGATATGATATATGTGTGAAATAGATAAAACAATTCTTATTAATTTGTTTGAAAAATGAAATGGCAAACAACTCTTCTCCGGCCAATAACTATACCCGCCACCCTATGTACCTACATACACCCAGAGATTTCCTGTCAAATTCAAACATTTATTTATACCTACATACATATAACGCTACGTCCTACGTAGGCGATACAAAGCGAACGCGATTGCGAAGCGATGCGGTGCGGATACAAGCGAATTCAATGCGATGCGGTGCGACGCGACGGCTCTGTCGTACGTGTGCGCGAATCGTTCCTTCTGCCGCCAGCTTCTGTCATGGATGTACGTATATAAAATACTCAAGAAGTATGTACAGCAGAGAAGTGAAACTAATATTGTGTACTTAGAGAGGCATATTTATGGGGGATATCACAATTTGTATGAAGAATTACGTGATCTTGAATTAATAAATGAGACTGAATTTACATCTTTCCAGGAAACATATCAAAATTTGACATTCGTGCAAGCGAGAGATAACTTTGTGTGTTTTGAACAACATCATATTGTAAAATAGCAATAATAAATAAATGTGTTTACTTGTAGTCCCATTTATTTTTGCCAAATCCTAAAATTCCACATAATATGGGACGTTCATGGACAGAAATTAAAATTGCTGTTTCTGACATGTCAAAAAAAACAATGGCACCGCTATCGATTTGCGCGAAAATATCAAACCAACTGATCGCGTTCGCTTCGCATCGCGCCGCGCCGCATCGAAACCAACTCGCGGTCGGTAACGTAGGACACTTCCATAGTTACCGACTGTTTGTTATTTTCGCGCCGCGCCGCACCGCGCCGCTTCGCATTCGCTTTGAATCGCCTACGTAGGACGTCGCCTAACTCTTTCTATAGTTGATAAGTGCCTTTTTAGCCGTAACAATGGTCCTGTGAAAGGACATAAATCTCTGTGAAACAAATTGGAAATTCGATTTAAAAAAAAAAGAAGTGTTTTACAATTTTAATACCATAAACCTAACCGCTTTTGTTAGATAAATTCAGCATCCTAAAAACCTTTGTTTATGCATTATTTGTTATTAAATTTTCAAAAAAATCAATTTCTGTCAATATCAATAATTCAGTACTTTACCTTTTAATGTAAAAAATATCAAATCAAAATAGTAAAATTAATTAACGTCGTTGATTGTTTTATGTGTATAGTTTATTTGAGTGTACAATGTACAAGTGTATAGTATTCAGGTCATGATTTCATACTCTCCTGAGCTTTTAAAACATGGCTGTTATGAAAAGCTTTAGAATTTGTTTTCAGTGAATTTATTCATAACGAAAGTTTTTATGATCCTTTTCTATTGGAGGCTATTTTATTTTTATACACCTACACTAAGTTTTCATTTCATCATTACCTATATTTTACGTTTTTATCCAAGTCAATTTCGTTGGATATGAAACCGTGCTTTTTTTGAGTTTTCATTTATGAATTAATTTCCACTGTGCATTTGTTGAAACTTACGGTTTGAATTTTATAATAAATAGACGAATTAGCCTGATTTTCAGATTAGTACTTTAATATTTTTTGAATAGTTTTGCTTGTTTATTATAAATATGAGTGTAAGAAAACATTTTTTATTGCCTAGTAAAATTAAGTCTTCTTCTTCTTCTTCTTCCTTTTCATAGATCCGAAAATCTGTTTGTACCGCTATTCTGTCTCCTGCGATGTGGACTGCCAACTGTCTCGCCATCTCTTTGGAGGTCTTCCTGGTGGTCTTCTTCCAGCTGGGTTCTCCTGGAGAGCGATACGTGGGAGTCTATTTTCAGCCATTCTGTTTACATGTGAGCTCCAATATCGCCTCCGCTGTCTTCTCCATCTGACGATGTCCTCCGTACTACACTTTTTTCTTATTTCGGTATTTCGGATTCGGTCTCTTAGAGTGTTTCCGGTTATACATCGCAATGTCCTCATCTCTGATGTTCTCAGAAGAGATTTTGTTCTCGTTGTGTCTGCTCTGGTCTCTACTCCGTAGGTTGCAATGGGTCTTACACATGTTTTATATATTCGGACTTTGCTTTCGATATTCATGTGTTTATTCCTCCATATACTTTCCTTTAGACATCCTGATATTGCAGCTGCTTTATTTACTTGTCTTAATGTTTCGTCGTATAGACTACCGCTGCTAGTGATGTCTATTCCCAGGTATTTAAAGTCCATCACTTGCTCTATTATGTTATTTTCTACGACTAATTTGCATCTCAACGGGTTCTTGCTTATCGTGAGACTCTTTGTTTTGTCTGTAGATATCATCATATTATATTTAAGTGATGTATGATTTAGTTTGTATAGCATCCTTTGAAGGTCATCTTCTGATTCTGCGATAAGTACCGCATCGTCGGCGTAGCATACTATACTGACTCTTTTACCTCCCATTCGGTACCCAAGGTTTAGGTCTACAACTTCTTCGATCAGTTTGTCCATTATTAAGTTGAATAGGAATGGACTTAGACTATCGCCTTGTCTTATTCCGATTGGAGTTGGGACTGGATTGGTGAGGTCGCCCTGTGTTTTTATTCTAGTAAAGCTGTCGGTATTCAATCCTTGGATTATTTTTATTATGTTGGAGGGAGTATTCTTTGCATTGAGTATTTCTATTATGTCCTCCAGTCTGACTCTGTCAAACGCCTTGGTGAGGTTGACGAAGCACATATATGCAGCCTTATTATATTCTATTGATTTTTCAGCGATCTGTCGAACGACAAAAATAGCATCTGATGTTGATCGATTCTTCCTAAAGCCCTGCTGTTCGTCTCTATTTGTGAGGTGTCTCTCTAGTTTGGTTCTGATTATGCTCGTCGTGAGTTTTAATACCGAGCTTAAGAGACAGATACCTCGGTAATTAGACGGGTTTGCCTTGTCCCCTTTTTTGAAGATTGGTATGGTGATGCTTGTATGCCATTCTGTTGGGATATCTGCATAGTCAAATATTTTTGAGATTAGCTGATAAAGTTCGTGATGCAGTCTGTCACCTGAGTACTTTAATAGTTCATTTGATATATCATCAAGACCAGGTGCCTTTCGGTTTTTCAGATTTTTGACTGCTTTCTTCACATCTAGCTCTTCAATACTTTCCTTGGTGGTGAGTGCTGTTTCTGTTATTTGTTCATGATTGGTTGTGCTGTAGAGGTGTTGAAAATAATTTTCCCATTCCGATGGAGTGATTTTTGTCGTTTGGTTGTACTCGTTTACAGGCTTCTTTTTATTTCGTAGCATTTTCCAGATTTTCCTCTGTGCTCCGTATAAATCATGCTCCATATCCTTTGTGAATTTAAGCCAGTATTCCATCTTAATCTTATTTATCTCCGAGTTTACTCTGTTTCTTACTCTGACGTATTTTGCGTACTCCTCTGGGGATGGGGAGCTTCTGTATGTTAGGTAGCTCTGTCTCTTTTCCCTTGCCAATTCTTTCACCTCATTTGTAAACCATGGTTTTGTTTGTTTCTCTCCGTTGATGTTAACTTTGCGTTTTCCTAATGCTTCATTCGCAGCGTCAGTTATGTTGGTCTTCACCTTATCCCATGCTTGATCTATATTATCTGTATCGTCTATTGGATTCAATGTGATTTTTTCAACCAGTCTACGTTGGTATAGATATCTGGTGCTGTCTGTTTCCATTGATTCGATGTTATATTTTTCAATGTATTTTGGTGGTTTTATCTTTTTTATCGGTTTTTTGATTCGCAATTTACATAGTACAAGGTGGTGGTCTGTTCCAATATTAGCAGAAGTTAGTGCACGAACGTCCAATATTTGAGATGGTAGTATGGTTCTGTTTGTAATAACATAATCTATGATAGATTTTTCACCCCGGCTGTTGACGATCGTGAATTTGTGTTGAGGTTTGTGTGGGAAGAATGTGTTGTTTATTCTCAACTCGTTCCTTGCGCAAAAGTCAATTAGCATCTCTCCATTCTCATTGATAGTTGGTTCATTATATCGCTGCTTGATGCCGTCCACTTTACTATTTCCGATTCTGGCATTTAGGTCTCCAAGTATTATGATACCTTCTTCATTTGGTATGGTGTCAAACAGCAACTGCAAATTATTGTAAAAGTTTTCCGTGTCTGCTTTGGGCTTAGTTATGTCTGGGGCGTAGGTGCTGATTATGTGGTATGTAACGTTGTCAATTTTATCCCCTCTCCTGTTCCATGACGTAATATTCCAGCAGGCAATTCTAGTTCGGTTATGCTTATCTCGTTTAATCCTGTTCCTTGCTATGGTCATTCCGATCTGTCCAGTGTCCGAGGCTTTATTAGCGGTTCTGTGAGCCATTTTTACTTAATTATGGATAGGTGGCTAACCTTCTCCATAATCCCTCCTCCTTTCTCATCCGGGCTTGGGACCGGCAACGGCGGAGTTAAAAAAGCGGACGTAAAATTAAGTATAAATTTAAAAAAATATCATACTTAGATAATTTTGATAGAGTTGTCATAAACATAGCAAGTTTTGCAGATGCGTAAAATTAACATAGACATTTTTGCAACATTAAAACTAAATCTTAATAATATTTTTACTTGTTAATTATGTTTTAATTTTTTACTCATTTTCATCTTATACCTACCTCAATCACCAAGATGTCTTCGTCATCAGTCTTTCGGCATTTCGGTCTATTTTTTTTTTTAATAAAAAAATTAATATGTCCTTGTTAAACAAGTACATATACATCTTCCTACGAAATAACCTTTTCGATAACTCGACTTCGAGTCTCCTGAGTTCTTTATATGACATTTTAGTTGCAAATTAACCGGAATCTGACCCACTATGAATGTGTAAGGATTTACTTAGTTGTATTTGTTATGAAAAGAACATTTATACGCCGATGAAAACTGAGACAAATCGACCTTTCGAAATCTTCTAATTGAAATAAATTATTGTATGGCGATTGACTATATTAAAAGTGTTAAAATCAATTGTTATACGTATCTTCCGAATAATATCTGACAAATATCAGAAAATATTTATTTATTCCAATTTCTGTACTTATTTTGTACAGAAATTGCAAAGTCAATATGCATAGAAGCAACTTTGTCGCTCCTATGACATTTCTTTAAATTATAATACTCGTAAACTACCTGACATATAGGGTCGTATTACGGGAGTTATTTGAGAAAAAATATAAGAAAAAGTTGTGGTTTTGTAAGTAGTATTCTCGCAGTACAGAACCTTACAATTGAAGACACAAGTGGATGAAGGTGTTAAGTCCCAAAATTTCAATTTTCTACTTTTTTGTGCAGATGAAGGTTTTAAGTGCCGCTCTTTCATATGACACTAATAACAATGTGAAAAAAGTATCCTAAATGCGTTTTTCACAGTGGATGAAGGTGTTATGTAACAAAAGCCCAATATGTGTTCAAAACTTTAAACCCAAATATCTCAGCTTCATGAATTTGTAAGTTAACACCTTCATTCACTTGTGTCTTCAATTGTCTTACATTTTTCTTAAATAACTCTCGTAATACGACCCATATGAATCTCTCACAGTTTTTCTCACATGTGAAGCACGTTGTATTGAGTATTTCGTTTCGCCATTTAAACGATATTGTTTCTTCGATCGGTATATATACATATATTATTTTCATATTGGAGAATTGAATAAAAGGCATATTGGAGAATTGTTTTCATTGATTATAACTTTCAATTAGCAATCTAAGGATCCTGGGGTGCAAGTCTGGTTCAATCGGCGAAATCAAAACCCTTGTGATTACCCACATCATGGATATAATTATTATATGGAGTTCTACAATATCTTTAGATGTCATAGAACTCAATACGATAATTATATCCATGATATGGGTAATCACTGGGGTTCTGATTTCGCCGGTCGAACCAGACTTGCCCCCCTGGATTCAAATTCTACGTATAAAAGTTCAATTTAAAGCAGAATCTGTTGATGGAAATGTCAATAAATGTACACAGCCTGCCAATTATTCATCAAAAACATATTTTTTATCAGATTTTTAATTATCTCAATAGAGACGAAGTTGGAATATTTACTGTAGGAGAACCGGGAAATCAAGGCACCTACAGGGCTTACGACCTGTTATCGGCTGGTTTACGTGATCACTTTAAGCGCTTGCGCAACGTTCGCCAATTATGCCTTTTTAATGAGATCCCTATCAATTCAATTTTGAAAGTTCTATATATTGTTATACTGAAATTCTTTTCGCTTGAAAATAAGGAATTTTTACTACAACCATCTATGTGTGAAATTATGAACAACATTCTTATTATTTTTTTTTATTTATTTTTGTTGTAACGCCATCTGCGCATATGCAATAATAAAAAAAATATTCGATATTTTTTATGTTATAAAACGACATAATTTTATCAAAATAATCGTAGTTCAGAGAATAAGAAAGTCTATTTATAATAATACATAATAGGTAAGTTTTCTTTCACCGTTAACATGTTGTGATAACTCTGATATTATAACATTGTATAATATTTATATTACAATGTGATATTTGTTTGGAGTCTTCACACTAAACTTGATGTATTTTATATCTTGAACGATAATAAAACGTTGATGTGGCAGAAGAACCGCTTAAAAACGACGATTGAAAATAAATAAAGGACATACCATAAAGAGTGTGTGAAGATACACCACATAATCTGGTGTACGTGTGTGTGTCGCTTTCGGCTGCCAGTAGTTGTTCGCAATTATAGTATAACCACGTGGGTAATTTGAATTTTATGTTCTGGTAGGAAGAAAGTGGTCTTAAATTCACAACGTAACGGTTTACCCCAAGCTGGAGTTATGTTTCACAGTATCACTCGCACACCATTACCCGATATTCAGAAAGCTTAAAGGCGAAATATATAACAGTTTTATTGTTTATTTACATACATTATGTATTTGTTTGAACCTCAATTCAAAAGTTTTAAATGAGTTATTAAAGATGTCTAAATAAAAATATTTTAATTAACTCATGCTCTAATGGTGCTATAAGTTTGGTCAGCAATAATGAAACTAATATGTAGGTATGGGAAACATAACTTACATTTATATAAAAAATGAGTTTTAAAATTAAGATTGAAATGTTTTTCAATTAATTGATTGAGAGATTAAAATGATAACCATTTTTATATTAATAACAATAAAATAACTTTGTATAAACCACTTTTTTATTAGAACCAAGTCTACATGTTTCAAGAACAATGTTCTCTTCCTCAGGACACTTAGTGTACTAGTTAACAATTCTTAAAATTAATATGTTTAAGTAAAATCAGTGAGAGGGGAGGAAAGGAGAAGTAGAGGGGTAAAGAAGGTTAGGGTGACCATATGTAAGCTAACATTATTTTTAATTTTAACATCATTTTTAATATTTGGTAAATTTATGTAATTAAAAAAAACTCTGTCTTTGTAAAAATAATGTTAGCTTACATATGGTCACCCTAACCTTCTTTACCCCTCTACTTCTCCTTTCCTCCCCTCTCACTGCTTTTACTTAAACATATTAATTTTAAGCATTATTATATTGGCATTTATGTTATTTCGCTTCTTAAATTCTTACAACGAATCTACTTTTAATAGTCATATACATAGGTAGTATTAATATGTATTTGTTGATTTTTACTTAGGTACTGTGCGTTAGTTTTTATTTTCTTATTTTTTTAATTTTCCTCGTAATGTAAAATATTGAAATGTTGTATAATCTAATGATTTCATCCCGTTAATTTCGAAATATTAAGTTGAGTAAATCTGGGATCTGGGCATCCCTCTGCTGACTAACTGTCGTATCTGACATTTTTTGCAAAATCGAGCTAGGACCACCAATGTGTATTTATGTTGTACGCATGTTCTCACTATAGGTCTCGACTGTATCACATCCCGTTAACTTGAAATAGCTTAGTAATTTGCTGTCTACGAATTACTGAAAATAAAATCTCATTAATAGACCTATGTGCAAATACGATTCTAATATACATATATAAGAATGATTCATAAATAAGAATACAAATAAAATATTAAAATATATTTACACCGTGTCACTGCACCGTGTGCTGGGAGAGATGAAAATATGCACGGCAAAACACTAAAAACCCTCTCCTGAACAATTTGCATTTTACAGATACGACTGTTAGTCAGGAGAGGGACGTGAGATGCGACTGGATTATAGTATATCTACTAAAGCCGGAGTGATTTAACAAAGATTGAAGTAAAATTAGGTATAGTTAAAACAGGTGCATTGATTTCATATAACTGTGTCGTTTGACAGCGTTAGATTTCAATGAAACATGTTATGAAGTCAAGATATTTTAACTATACTTCATTCATTCATTTCCGTGTCCAAGGTCATCCGCCTACACTGTGTCCCTCCAGTAATTTGCAGCCATAATTCCATTTTCAAACTATACTTGAACATTAATTAATAAATTAATTAACACTTCCTTGCACCCTGAGCAAGTGGCTAGTTTATTGCCGCATGGCAATTTCTTCCAAAACACCAGTGTTTCCAGCCCAGAGAAGCAATATTTGCGTGACAAATGAATTTCAATAAATTTCTCATCTGCTGGGAATCGAACCCAGAACGCCCGCACAGAAACCGAACGGCTTACCAACTGAACCACGGCGGTCGACACATTGATCTTTGTTCAAAAACCTCAGTACAAATGCTGTGCAAACATATGAATCAATTCTGTTAAAACATGGGCCTAGGTTGCAGCTACATATAAGGGCCTAGGCAGTAAAGGGGGGGGTGGGCGGCCGACGCTGTTGTGCCACCTTTAATTCTGTGCTTAGAGAAGAGCAGGACGAACGTCTCGATCGGTTGCCCCCACTACCGATATCGAGCGGTGGCCCCACGTTTGAAGTTGGACTCTCGGGGGTAGTGGTTGAACTCGCGGGTAGGAGGATACTTATTGTGTTGTCTGACGTTACGGCTGCGTCGGGGATGAACAGGACCAAAGAGTCCTATAGCGTCCTCCGGCGTGGAAGTAGTACGCGAATTCCATCGTGTTAATACATAGGGGTACTTCGTAACTCATAATATTGCTATTCATTTATTTATTTAAACGAAGTAAAAGAAAATAAATACATATGATCTGGCAAATAACTGCAAACCAACATATTTCGTTCACTTACGAGTTTGCATAGTAAAAGTATCGAGATAAAAGTGTTTACAGTTTTCCCCATCAACATCAACCGCAATACACGACGTACTGTATAATTCAAAATTAAACTTGGTGGTAGATTTTGCTTATATGCATTCTGTATTACTACTTCGTTATAATACGCATTCTGTAGTACTATATAAAACTTTATCAAGGGATATTTTTAACACTTAACACACGAATTTTTCCATCTGGAACCGCCACTATTCAATTTTATGTTTGACTTCAGTTTCGGGCCACTCTTTGATGGATAAAATAATGTTGTAAAATTGACGTCATATATTTGTTGACAAGCTTCTCCGCGCCTTTATACTTGTGACTTTGTCGAAGTTCTATATTATTTTTTGTTCTTCACTTCCTTAAGATGGCGCCGGATGAGACTGACTTTAATATGAAAAGGATTCGAGTTTGTTTTACCGAGGGACTCGCGTTTTAGTTTGCAAACAACATATAATTTTTAATGAGCATATTGCTCTAAATAAACAAAAATATCTCCGTAGTCAGTTATTCTACATTCCTTGAAATGAATTCACAAAACTTATTCATAGAAGTATTGGCACTATTTTTTTTTTAAATTTATATCTTCATTGCAAAATAAATTTGAAAATTGAATTGCATTGAACATTGAAAATTGAATTGCAGTTTTTAAGCTTGGAAAATCAAATAAAATTGCTTACTCAGGGGGGCAAGTTTGGTTCAATCGGCGAAATCAAAACTTCCGTGATTACCCATATCATGGATATAATTATTATATGGAGTTCTACAATATTTTTAGATGTCATAGAACTCCATACGGTAATTATATCCATGATATGGGTATTATGGGTAATCACTGGGCTTTCAATTTCGCCGGTCGAACCAGACTTGCCCCCCTGTAGGAAAAGTTTTGGAATAACATTTGAAAAAATTTCGTCCTAATTTTCATTTTATTTCTTTTTTTCTTGTGTTTAAGATATCTTCCATGAATTCATTTTCTTGTCAGCTCAGCTTTATTTTTGTTACTATACCTACTATGAAACAGCATGAAGGTTAATGGTTCTCAAAAACAAATTATGAAACGCACGTTTCAGTTTCGTTTCATGTTATTTATTTATTTGAATCTTCTTATACATACAATTTGTACACTGGCGGGCTTATTGCCTAATGGCAATTTCTTCCAACCAACCAGAGTTAATGTTAAGTATACAAAACAATGTGTACTATGGCAATCAGTTACATAATCACATTACAAAATAAATAAATACAGCAGAATAAAATTAAAAAAAACAAATGAAATAGCATAAAAGAACAATTCATAGCAATGATAGGAAAACTAAAGGATAAGGAAATGAAGAGGAGAGGAAGATGTAATCAGGTATTGTCAGATAAATATTTTTCCTTTAGCCTTTTCTTGAAGATGTTTAATGAGATAGACGACGTAATATCAGGACTTAGGCTATTCCATAGCCTAGCCGAATGTACTTCAAATGAAGAGGTTAAAAAATCAGAACTATGAATAGGGACAGATAGTAAAGCAGGTTCAGCAGATCGAAGTGGACGCCCGTGGCTTGAAAGATAAGTGAATTTATCCTTGAGATACTGAGGTAAATTTGGATTAAAAAGGACATTGTATAGTAATGACAAGATATGTATATTACGTCGTTGTCGTATCTTGGGACAATGAAGAAGATTACGGTAGTGAGAAATATGATCAATTTTTTTTAGTCCAAAGATAAAACGGATGCAAACATTTTGAAGGCGTAAAGTTTGTTGAGGTGTTCCTCGTTTGCATCCAAGTAGCTAACATCAGCATAGTCAAGCAACATTTATCATTTATTAACATTTTTAACAATTTATCATTATTATCATTTTTTTAACAATTTTTAATCCCCATAATGAAGTTTCACAATTCTAAGAAAACATTATTTTTTGCACATCTTTAATTCTGTTTTGATTTTGTGTATTCTTGTGTCCTGATTAATTCCTGATCTTTACCCAAAAAAAAAAATATTTCTCAAACCGTGGTCAAATTTTCCAATAACGTTGGCATGCACAGCAGAAGTGTCTCTGATGTATCTAATTTAAAGATTCGTCTGAAGGAAACTTGCAAAGGAATTTGCAACATTCTCCGCCGGCAACATTGTGTACATAATATTCAGTGTATCTTAGCTGCTCGTGTTTCAGCGCCATAAAAGAAAATTGAGAAGCTCACCAATTTTATTTCACCGAGATCAAATAACGCGTAGTATAGGAAAAACTTTGTGTTACCTTAGTGTGTTTTGTTTTTACGCTCGCATTACAAAAGAGATCTAGATTTTATCACCTTTAGTTTCTAAATTATTCTATTTCACACGTCAAAGAATTTAAAAGCTCTGACGTATGACATAAATAGGTATATTCTCATTTAAGAGGGGGACTGCTGCCAACGTACCTATTTTTTCAATTTGATATACCATCATTATTACTAAACGAAACATTTTGAAAAAACTAACCTAGTTAGATTGGATATTAATAAAGAGAAATATACTTTAACTTTTTGATTGTGTTCTGTATATATTCTTGTAAGAAAATAATAAGCATACCCCGATTTTAGACATTTATCTTAAATTTCTAAAAAAATATAATGTATAGAGCAATATTTTTTTTTATAAATTAAAGAAGAACAAAATACCTGGAAAAATATGATATGACGTTGCATTAATGCATCATGTTAAGTAAATAAACCAAAAAAACTTTTATTACACAATGGCGCTGAATGGAAAATAAATGTTTTTTAGGTTTATTTACTAAACCTGAAGCATTACTGCAACGTCACATCATATTTTTCTAGATATTTTTGTCTTCTTTATTTTAAAAAAGGATATATTACTCTACGCCTTATAGTTTATTAAAAACATAAGATAAACGTAAAAAATCGGGGTATGCCATTATTTTTCTACAAGAATTTATACAGAACATTAACCAAAAATTAAGGTATATTTTTGTTTATTAATACCTAAACTATCTAAATTATTATTTCAAAACGATTTGATAAGAAATAATGATGGTAAATCAAATTGAAAAATAGGTACGTTGGCAGCAGTCCCCCCCTTAAAGACATGATTTATTATTATTAAAAATAATTTAAATCGAGTATCTATGTTCCAAATTGGATTTGCTATTTAACCAATTTGGAACGTAGGTACTCGATTGCTATTTAGTTCTTTCTTCAGCCTGTTTCACTGCTGGATAAAGCCATTTTGTAAGTTATTCCATTCGTCTTTTTTTTGGGCTTTTTGGACCCATCATCCTCCAGCTACAGGAACAATATCATTGGCTCACCTTTTCTGAAGCTGGCCTCAGAAATCATGTTGAAAAATTCACTTAAATTGTACGAGTACCAAAAAACGTCATTTTTTCTTTAAGACAGAGACCTGTTAAATGGGCAATAAAAATTGTTTTTAATTTTTTTGTTGTATTCAATCGAATTTATTGTTGTACCTACTTAATTAAAATACAAAACAATTTATTTTAAATGCTGAAATGATTTAACGGAAGTCAAAATATCTTAAAATGTTTATAAATTAGTGTTTAAGTGTTGTTAGTTTGGTACGTTATACTATCGCCATCGACAGTTGAATCTCATGTGTTACATGCAACTAGTATTTTAAAAAGTGCCTTTCTATTGGTAGATTCCCATTGATTTATTTTTGTACAGAGATCTTGGTCACACCTCTGATGCTTTACATTTATGGTGGACCATCCCTATGATGTCCACACATCACTACTGGCTTGTCATGGCTACCAACTCAAGCTGAACGTATAAATAATGATGATCCCCTCCTACTCTAATCATTCGGAATTTCTTCAGTCGCCCGGCCTAGACGTATCACGTTCTCTCCTCCACATTCTAATTACGTGTTAGTTAAATATAATAATTTGACAAATTCTATGTTATACATCGATTATAATAAATTTATTTAAGAGTGAGTACAATCTTTTATTGCATGAATTATCAGTTACATCCAATTGTTTGTAGTGTATCTATTATAAATAGATGAGTTTTAAATTTACCTTTTGAACACTCATCCTTCTTATAATATTCTGTAAAATTAATTAATAATAATTTAAATAACAATCTCCCTATACATTTAAAAAGACTTGAAGTCAATGACAGTCCACAAGTGTGAATATATTATTCACAATCGTCGATTGTTTTCTCCTCCTCTCCTCTTCGCGTTATGCATTTTTTCTTATCGTTCACTTAACGTTCTGTGAAGTAGGTGTTTACAGTAGCCATTTGAGCGCGTGGTGGTGTATGTAGAGAAATATTTTAAAAGGTAAGATATGGGTACATGTAAAAATATAACAGGATTATTCTCTCGTGATATTAAATGAAGTGAGGAACGAAGCAGCCCCTTTTATGAGTACCTACATACCTACATTCATTTGATACAGAAAAAGGAATAATTTGGGCTTCATTGAAAAGTGTATCGCTGAAAGAATCCCGTGTTTTTAATTATTTAAAAATATTATCACCATCATGCTTCTCATTCTCATTAAATTACCAAAATAACAGCTAATTGTTACCTAAATTTTTACATAAAATAATTTTTTTATTCATCAAAACATCGTTTTTTGGCACGTCTAATAATAAAAAATATCATGTTGTTAGCACGATTGAATTCTTTTTTTGTGTATTTTTTATAGAATGAATATATATGCAGGATACGAACTCGCGACCACTGGATAAATAATCGCTCTGCCACCTATATCTATTATTATGTAATTATAGATCCATCGGAATCTTTCTTTAAAAGAAAAGGCTATATTTTTAGCTACCCTGTCATATAAAACACTGTCATGACGTTAAATATCAGCCCCAATACTTATGCATGCGATCATTGCGATTGTTATCAAAAGATTCGCAGGTTATCATTATATTGTTTTACAAACACATTTCTATAAATAATTATATTTTTTATTACTTTTTAGAAAAGGGTACATCGAGCTTACAATTTTCATAAAAATAATATAAAATTGGTTTTAATTATGAGTGCTGGACGTCCAATTATAGATGCACACAAAATAACATGAGCTCATATTTATTTAACTTTTTGTACATAATATAAACAATAATAATGCACACTGGCGGGCTTATTGCCATTAGGCAATTTCTTCCAACCAACCAGATAACAGAGTGACAGAATTATACATGTACATCAATAAAAAAATGAAAGCTACAAAAGAACAAATAAAATATACATAACACCAAGGTAAATAAAAAGAAAAACATCAAAACAAAGGATTGGGAAGGAATAAAAAGAGGAAATCGAGATCAGGTGTTTAGGGATAAATATTACGTAGCAAAGGGAAGGAAGGAAAAGGAGAAGGATCAGGTAATATCCCTGCTTTAGTCTTTTCTTGAAAATGGGAAGCGAGTTTGTCGAAGTTATATCAATATTCAATCACACACGTAATTAACACAAGTAAGAGTTACATAAATAAGATAAAATTCAAATATAAAAGTTAAGTAAAACAAAGAAGAAGAAAAAATAGATACATAAGTAGGTACACAAAATAATACTGTTAATTTATATATGTCGGCCTTCGTGGCTTAGTTGGTTGGGTATCTGACTGCTGATCTAAAGGTCCCGGGTTCGATTCCCGGTAGAGAAACAGTTTATAATTGTGTTTTCAGTATGGATCTGTGAGACGATTAATATCGTAAGTCTCCAGAATGTGGCAACTTGTTTATGGGTTCGTGTTAAATAAATATTTGTCATAGAACCTGTAAGTTGCCCGAGAAGCAATATTAAATAAATAAATAAATATTAATTAAGAAAATACATACAAAATATTTCCATTATTTAACAAAGTTTTCCGAGTTTACCAAGATAAGATATTGTCAAAATAATATTATGTTGGTCTTCAACAGCCCACTACAGGGGGACAAGGCTGGTTCAACCGGCAAAATAAAAACCCTCGTGATTACCCATATCATGGATATAATTATTATATGAAGTTCTATAATATCTTTAGATGTCATAGAACTCCATATGATAATTATATCCATGATATGGGTAATCACGAGGGTTTTGATTTCGCCGGTCGGATCAGACTTGCCCCCCTGGTTAGTGCCTAAATTAAATATAACAAGTGTTCTTATTTCGATGTTATAATTCAGATCCGCCAAGAATTTATTGTCCGTCGACAAACTTAATAAATACATTATTATGATTTTAAAAAAACTTACCACAAAATACACCCACTTAAAAAAATATATATTGTGAATATTATATATATTTTTATATTGTGAATAAAAAATATTTATTTCCAGAATACAAAAATTATACCAAGTCATTGTGTTTTCAAAAAATAGGCAGGTTTCAGTAGTTATGTCGTTAAAAATACCGATATTAATGAAACTGTGATAAAAAAATAGGCAGGTTTCAGTAGTTATATCGTTAAAAATACCGATATTAATGAAACTGTGATAAAAAAATAGGCAGGTTTCAGTAGTTATGTCGTTAAAAATACCGATATTAATGAAACTGTGATAAAAAAATAGGCAGGTTTCAGTAGTTATGTCGTTAAAAATACCGATATTAATGAAACTGTGATAAAAAAATAGGCAGGTTTCAGTAGTTATGTCGTTAAAAATACCGATATTAATGAAACTGTGATAAAAAAATAGGCAGGTTTCAGTAGTTATGTCGTTAAAAATACCGATATTAATGAAACTGTGATAAAAAAATAGGCAGGTTTCAGTAGTTATATCGTTAAAAATACCGATATTAATGAAACTGTGATAAAAAAATAGGCAGGTTTCAGTAGTTATGTCGTTAAAAATACCGATATTAATGAAACTGTGATAAAAAAATAGGCAGGTTTCAGTAGTTATGTCGTTAAAAATACCGATATTAATGAAACTGTGATAAAAAAATAGGCAGGTTTCAGTAGTTATGTCGTTAAAAATACCGATATTAATGAAACTGTGATAAAAAAATAGGCAGGTTTCAGTAGTTATATCGTTAAAAATACCGATATTAATGAAACTGTGATAAAAAAATAGGCAGGTTTCAGTAGTTATGTCGTTAAAAATACCGATATTAATGAAACTGTGATAAAAAAATAGGCAGGTTTCAGTAGTTATGTCGTTAAAAATACCGATATTAATGAAACTGTGATAAAAAAATAGGCAGGTTTCAGTAGTTATGTCGTTAAAAATACCGATATTAATGAAACTGTGATAAAAAAATAGGCAGGTTTCAGTAGTTATATCGTTAAAAATACCGATATTAATGAAACTGTGATAAAAAAATAGGCAGGTTTCAGTAGTTATGTCGTTAAAAATACCGATATTAATGAAACTGTGATAAAAAAATAGGCAGGTTTCAGTAGTTATATCGTTAAAAATACCGATATTAATGAAACTGTGATAAAAAAATAGGCAGGTTTCAGTAGTTATATCGTTAAAAATACCGATATTAATGAAACTGTGATAAAAAAATAGGCAGGTTTCAGTAGTTATGTCGTTAAAAATACCGATATTAATGAAACTGTGATAAAAAAATAGGCAGGTTTCAGTAGTTATGTCGTTAAAAATACCGATATTAATGAAACTGTGATAAAAAAATAGGCAGGTTTCAGTAGTTATGTCGTTAAAAATACCGATATTAATGAAACTGTGATAAAAAAATAGGCAGGTTTCAGTAGTTATATCGTTAAAAATACCGATATTAATGAAACTGTGATAAAAAAATAGGCAGGTTTCAGTAGTTATGTCGTTAAAAATACCGATATTAATGAAACTGTGATAAAAAAATAGGCAGGTTTCAGTAGTTATGTCGTTAAAAATACCGATATTAATGAAACTGTGATAAAAAAATAGGCAGGTTTCAGTAGTTATGTCGTTAAAAATACCGATATTAATGAAACTGTGATAAAAAAATAGGCAGGTTTCAGTAGTTATATCGTTAAAAATACCGATATTAATGAAACTGTGATAAAAAAATAGGCAGGTTTCAGTAGTTATGTCGTTAAAAATACCGATATTAATGAAACTGTGATAAAAAAATAGGCAGGTTTCAGTAGTTATGTCGTTAAAAATACCGATATTAATGAAACTGTGATAAAAAAATAGGCAGGTTTCAGTAGTTATGTCGTTAAAAATACCGATATTAATGAAACTGTGATAAAAAAATAGGCAGGTTTCAGTAGTTATGTCGTTAAAAATACCGATATTAATGAAACTGTGATAAAAAAATAGGCAGGTTTCAGTAGTTATATCGTTAAAAATACCGATATTAATGAAACTGTGATAAAAAAATAGGCAGGTTTCAGTAGTTATATCGTTAAAAATACCGATATTAATGAAACTGTGATAAAAAAATAGGCAGGTTTCAGTAGTTATGTCGTTAAAAATACCGATATTAATGAAACTGTGATAAAAAAATAGGCAGGTTTCAGTAGTTATGTCGTTAAAAATACCGATATTAATGAAACTGTGATAAAAAAATAGGCAGGTTTCAGTAGTTATATCGTTAAAAATACCGATATTAATGAAACTGTGATAAAAAAATAGGCAGGTTTCAGTAGTTATGTCGTTAAAAATACCGATATTAATGAAACTGTGATAAAAAAATAGGCAGGTTTCAGTAGTTATGTCGTTAAAAATACCGATATTAATGAAACTGTGATAAAAAAATAGGCAGGTTTCAGTAGTTATGTCGTTAAAAATACCGATATTAATGAAACTGTGATAAAAAAATAGGCAGGTTTCAGTAGTTATATCGTTAAAAATACCGATATTAATGAAACTGTGATAAAAAAATAGGCAGGTTTCAGTAGTTATGTCGTTAAAAATACCGATATTAATGAAACTGTGATAAAAAAATAGGCAGGTTTCAGTAATTATGTCGTTAAAAATACCGATATTAATGAAACTGTGATAAAAAAATAGGCAGGTTTCAGTAGTTATATCGTTAAAAATACCGATATTAATGAAACTGTGATAAAAAAATAGGCAGGTTTCAGTAGTTATGTCGTTAAAAATACCGATATTAATGAAACTGTGATAAAAAAATAGGCAGGTTTCAGTAGTTATGTCGTTAAAAATACCGATATTAATGAAACTGTGATAAAAAAATAGGCAGGTTTCAGTAGTTATATCGTTAAAAATACCGATATTAATGAAACTGTGATAAAAAAATAGGCAGGTTTCAGTAGTTATGCCGTTAAAAATACCGATATTAATGAAACTGTGATAAAAAAATAGGCAGGTTTCAGTAGTTATGTCGTTAAAAATACCGATATTAATGAAACTGTGATAAAAAAATAGGCAGGTTTCAGTAGTTATATCGTTAAAAATACCGATATTAATGAAACTGTGATAAAAAAATAGGCAGGTTTCAGTAGTTATGTCGTTAAAAATACCGATATTAATGAAACTGTGATAAAAAAATAGGCAGGTTTCAGTAGTTATATCGTTAAAAATACCGATATTAATGAAACTGTGATAAAAAAATAGGCAGGTTTCAGTAGTTATGTCGTTAAAAATACCGATATTAATGAAACTGTGATAAAAAAATAGGCAGGTTTCAGTAGTTATATCGTTAAAAATACCGATATTAATGAAACTGTGATAAAAAAATAGGCAGGTTTCAGTAGTTATGTCGTTAAAAATACCGATATTAATGAAACTGTGATAAAAAAATAGGCAGGTTTCAGTAGTTATGTCGTTAAAAATACCGATATTAATGAAACTGTGATAAAAAAATAGGCAGGTTTCAGTAGTTATATCGTTAAAAATACCGATATTAATGAAACTGTGATAAAAAAATAGGCAGGTTTCAGTAGTTATGTCGTTAAAAATACCGATATTAATGAAACTGTGATAAAAAAATAGGCAGGTTTCAGTAGTTATATCGTTAAAAATACCGATATTAATGAAACTGTGATAAAAAAATAGGCAGGTTTCAGTAGTTATGTCGTTAAAAATACCGATATTAATGAAACTGTGATAAAAAAATAGGCAGGTTTCAGTAGTTATGTCGTTAAAAATACCGATATTAATGAAACTGTGATAAAAAAATAGGCAGGTTTCAGTAGTTATATCGTTAAAAATACCGATATTAATGAAACTGTGATAAAAAAATAGGCAGGTTTCAGTAGTTATGTCGTTAAAAATACCGATATTAATGAAACTGTGATAAAAAAATAGGCAGGTTTCAGTAGTTATGTCGTTAAAAATACCGATATTAATGAAACTGTGATAAAAAAATAGGCAGGTTTCAGTAGTTATGTCGTTAAAAATACCGATATTAATGAAACTGTGATAAAAAAATAGGCAGGTTTCAGTAGTTATGTCGTTAAAAATACCGATATTAATGAAACTGTGATAAAAAAATAGGCAGGTTTCAGTAGTTATGTCGTTAAAAATACCGATATTAATGAAACTGTGATAAAAAAATAGGCAGGTTTCAGTAGTTATGTCGTTAAAAATACCGATATTAATGAAACTGTGATAAAAAAATAGGCAGGTTTCAGTAGTTATGTCGTTAAAAATACCGATATTAATGAAACTGTGATAAAAAAATAGGCAGGTTTCAGTAGTTATGTCGTTAAAAATACCGATATTAATGAAACTGTGATAAAAAAATAGGCAGGTTTCAGTAGTTATGTCGTTAAAAATACCGATATTAATGAAACTGTGATAAAAAAATAGGCAGGTTTCAGTAGTTATGTCGTTAAAAATACCGATATTAATGAAACTGTGATAAAAAAATAGGCAGGTTTCAGTAGTTATATCGTTAAAAATACCGATATTAATGAAACTGTGATAAAAAAATAGGCAGGTTTCAGTAGTTATGTCGTTAAAAATACCGATATTAATGAAACTGTGATAAAAAAATAGGCAGGTTTCAGTAGTTATGTCGTTAAAAATACCGATATTAATGAAACTGTGATAAAAAAATAGGCAGGTTTCAGTAGTTATGTCGTTAAAAATACCGATATTAATGAAACTGTGATAAAAAAATAGGCAGGTTTCAGTAGTTATGTCGTTAAAAATACCGATATTAATGAAACTGTGATAAAAAAATAGGCAGGTTTCAGTAGTTATATCGTTAAAAATACCGATATTAATGAAACTGTGATAAAAAAAATAGGCAGGTTTCAGTAGTTATGTCGTTAAAAATACCGATATTAATGAAACTGTGATAAAAAAATAGGCAGGTTTCAGTAGTTATGTCGTTAAAAATACCGATATTAATGAAACTGTGATAAAAAAATAGGCAGGTTTCAGTAGTTATATCGTTAAAAATACCGATATTAATGAAACTGTGATAAAAAAATAGGCAGGTTTCAGTAGTTATGTCGTTAAAAATACCGATATTAATGAAACTGTGATAAAAAAATAGGCAGGTTTCAGTAGTTATGTCGTTAAAAATACCGATATTAATGAAACTGTGATAAAAAAATAGGCAGGTTTCAGTAGTTATATCGTTAAAAATACCGATATTAATGAAACTGTGATAAAAAAATAGGCAGGTTTCAGTAGTTATGTCGTTAAAAATACCGATATTAATGAAACTGTGATAAAAAAATAGGCAGGTTTCAGTAGTTATGTCGTTAAAAATACCGATATTAATGAAACTGTGATAAAAAAATAGGCAGGTTTCAGTAGTTATGTCGTTAAAAATACCGATATTAATGAAACTGTGATAAAAAAATAGGCAGGTTTCAGTAGTTATATCGTTAAAAATACCGATATTAATGAAACTGTGATAAAAAAAAAGATAGTTACCATTTTTAACATTCCCAATTTCTTTATTATAATTACAAAATCAGTAAATTTGAAACCATGAGATTGAAAAAAATATGTAAGCTTTTAGGAAGACAATAACTTCCAATTATTTACTTTTAATGGTTTCACTGTCGACATAAGTTTTGATGTACTTACATGTAATTACTGTAGATATTGTTTACTTAACTATTATTATCCTATCATCGAGCGAAGGCAGGATGCTTTTGAAAGAAGTTTGATAATTGAGTATGATGGTACAAAGTTGGTTAGTCTATACGACTTACATTAAAGCTTTGCCAGTTCTGAATTTGATTAAACTCGAGGTTTAACACAGATTCCGCCATTTGTTTGGGGTTATGAATTTTAGAAATTCTTAAAAGGATTCCCTCTAGAGACATTAAACTCATTTCGTCACTCTTCAATATCTTCAGCTGAAATAATTGATTAGACTTTCAAATGGTAATATTTATTTATTTTCATTACATCCTAAATCGACCGGATGATTTGTGCCAAAAATCGACTAATTAACAATTTAACATTAAACAAATAAACTCAGACATTGTACTGAAATAAAAATATAAAATTTTTAACAAATACATAAGAATTAAATAAACAAATTAACACAAACAAATAAACTCAGACATGGAACTAAAATAAAGATATAAAATTTACAAATACATAACAATTAAATATACAAATTGACCCAAACAAATAAACTTTGACATGGAACTAAAATAAAAATATGTAAAATTACAAATACATAAGAATTAAATAAAAAAAAAGTAATACAAACAAACAAACTCAGACATGGCACTCAAATAAAATTATAAAATTTACAAATACATAAGAAACTAGCGGACCCGACAGACGTTGTCCTGCACGAACCTTGGCTTGCCTGTTATTTGCTGGTTTAACAAACATAAAATAGATGGATTACCTTATAAAAGGAAGCACGGCACATGCGTGTATACCCACATATCAGTCTTCCCTTAAAAAAAAAGCTAAATACATAATGGGTAATGAACTATATATGAAAGATGTATTTGTTACCTGTTATAGTTTCGTTTACCCGGCCCTGATGGGATACACACTAATATTACTAATATTCTCTCTCTCTCTCTCTCTCTCTCTCTCTCTCTCTCTCTCTCTCTCTCTCTCCCTCTTTCTAGTCACAAAAAAAATCGAAGATTCAGAATCCCCTAAAAATTGATTCTTTTATTTGAGATGGATATTGAGAAGTTTGGAGAAATACTTTTCAAAGAATAATCTTGGTCTATTTTGATCTTTGAAACTTAAATTAGCTATCTTAAAAAAAATGCCATAAGAATACCTATCTCTATATGTATATATCTTTCAAACATAAAATATATATTTATAACTTCATTTTATAGTAGGTACGGAGTTGTACATTTTTTCTATATAGAAAATTCACTCTAATATAAGTTTGTTGTTTGATCTTGACGTTTCAATCACAAAATATACATTTATAACCTCACTATTACGGATATTTTTAACAAAATAATATAATATTCATAAATTAATTGAAATATTACGAAAACTTACATTGAGATGACTTTGATATACCAATCGTCATAATACCACTTAAAACAGAATATACTTGGAAAAAAACTAAATAGCTTTGTACAATAATAATAAAAAAAATATACAAATAACTTAATTTCATAAAATATTAAAAATTTGAAAACAAATACCGCAAACAGCATTGAGAAAACATCAAGTTTTAATGTCATAACCAACATTGCATAATATTATGACATCGGAAGCCAATGTTCTATATATATATATATATATATATATATATATATATATATATATATATATATATATATATATATATATATATATATATATATATATATATATATATATATATATATATAATATATATATATATATATATATATATATATATATATATATATATATATATATATATATATATATATATATATATATATATATATATATATATATATATATATATATATATATATATATATATATATATATATATATATATATATATATATATATATATATATATATATATAGATATATATATATATATATATATATATATTATAATATTTTTATCTCGGTTTTCCCGTGTCAGTTGGTCTTGACTAAGACCATTTGTCTTCCGACGTTTCGCCTGAATATCACCAGGCATTTTCAAGGACTTAACGAAAAGCACGGCGCGCGACACACGTCTACTCACACTGAAAGCTCACCGTCAAGTCTTGAAAATGCCTGGTGATATTCAGGCGAAACGTCGGAAGACAAATGGTCTTAGTCAAGACCTACTGACACGGGAAAACCGAGATAAAAATATTATAACATATTTCACCCGTGAAAACATCAAATATAACATATATATATATATATATATATATATATATATATATATTATATATATATATATATATATATATATATATATATATATATATATATATATATATATATATATATATATATATATATATATATATATATATATATATATATATATATATATATATATATATATATATATATATATATATATATATATATATATATATATATATATATATATATATATATATATATATATATATATATATATATATATATATATATATATATATATATATATATATATATATATATATATATATATATATATATATATGTATAGCTACTTTTCCGGGCTATCCGCTCGTTTTCGTCCTGAAAAGGACGGTTTTGCCGACGTTTCAACCGAATATCATCGGTCATTATCGAGGCTGGTCGGTTCGCAAACGTAGACACGGTGCGACTGACACCGCGTTGCATTTCGCGTTCCTATTTCTGTATCGTGTTGGTGTATTGGCGTGTGATGCGGCGTGTGGGAGGGGTGGCGGTGTGAGCATGAGTAACCGTCGATTCGCGCTCTGTTGTTAGTGGTGGTGTGGTGAGGGTGTCTCCCCTGCAGCTCGGTGACCGTGCTGTATATCGTTCGTCGTATGACGTCACGCTGGTATGTGCGCGTGTCGATCGCCGTACAGCTAGGTGCGGGAGGGCAGAGGGCGGGGGAACAGTTGTAGCGGTATGCACTGGCGTCATTGGCGTTGATTCGTTTAACCATGCGCGGTCACTTGAATATGAATTAAGTACTGGTTTCCACGCCACTGGTAGACGACGAGAATCATCTCTTGTGTTCATTGCGAAGGGCCGTTTTTCTATTTCGATGGCTTCTCTATATACTCTATTAATCTCGTTATTTAAACGGACAAGAGTCTTTGCTGCATCGAAGTCTATTTTGTGGCCTTCTGTCATCACATGATTCGCCAGTGTTGACGTCGATTTATTTTGTTTTACGTCTAGGCGGTGTTCGGCTACGCGTGCTGATACTTTTCTGTTTGTGCGACCGATGTAAGTTTTTTCGCACGTACCGCAGGGGATCTCGTATATACCATGTGACTCTAACGGTATATTGTCTTTGGTCGGTCGTAAAAAAGACGAGATTTTTCTGTCTGTTTTAAAAACAGTTTTAATTTTATACTTTTTTAGTACTCGACATATTTTATCCGTAGACCCACTGACGTATGGAAGTATCGCCAACCCGCGTATCTCTTCTTTATCTTTTTCTGTCTTTTTTACTGTTTGATCTTTTTTAATTGCTCTATTTATAGTGTTGTTATGATATCCGTTAGCAAGGAGAGCTTTCTTGAGGCTACTTATTTCTTGGTTAATATTTTCCTCGTCCGATATTCTTTTTGACCGGGTAACTAGAGTATTAACTAATCCTGCTAACTGGGCTGGGTGGTGGTGTGAGTTTGCGTTCAGGTATCGGTCGGTATGTGTTGGTTTCCGGTATACAGTAAAACTTAATGAACAATCGGGATTCTTTTTTACCAACACATCGAGGAATGGTAATTGGTCGTTAATTTGCATTTCCATTGTAAACTGGATAGATGTGTGTCTATTGTTTAGGTATATTATAAATTTGCTCAGCTCTTCTTCACCATGGCGCCAGATTATAAAAATGTCATCAATGTATCTGACCCATACAGTTGGTTTGTGGGGATAGTCGTTTAAGGCATCTTCTTCAAAAGCCATCATGTAGATGTTTGCTGCTACTGGTGATAGTGAAGATCCCATCGGTGCACCTCTTATTTGTTTATACATCTCTCCGTTGTATTGGAAATATGTGCTATTAAGACAGTGTTTCGTAAGTTCAATAATATCTTTTGTAGGTTTTATTTTTTCGTTAATTACGTCCAACACTTCGTCAACTGGTATGTTCGTGAAGAGAGACACTATGTCTAAACTAAGGAGTATGTCCTCTTTTTGTAATTTAACATCTTTTATCCGCTCGATGAAGTGTTCGGCGTTTTTTATGTATGATGACGCAGTCTCTACATGATGTTGCATGCGGCGTGCTAGATATTTAGCTTCGCAGGTTAGCTGTCTAATGGTTTCGGCTTCTTTTTCTTGTAGCTTCATTATGGCTGATTCTACACCCGTGATTATGTCTTCCGTTGGAATACGTGTCGGTGCTACAGCATAGTTGAAACCCTTAGCGAGTACTGATATGGTCGGTTCATCCAGCAGGCAGTCTGATTTGTTGATGACAATTTTATTATTGTCCAGAGATAAGTGTTCTGTGGTAGGTGGATTAGATTTCAAGTAAAGTGCGTCGAATTTCTTCTTTAACCGGGTGGTGATTAAATCTTTGTTCATAAGGGCTCGTTGTGTTGTTAAAATGTCGACTTCATCCCATAGTACAGAGTGTAGTGTAGCAGTAAGTTGATAGTGAACTTCTTGTAAATTAATTTCTGTTTGGTGGAGAGAGCTTCGAGTATTTCTTATTTCTTCGCGAAGGAGGGCCATGCTTGTGTTGTGTAGTATCTGTGATATCTTGCGAGAACTTGGATGTTTATTTTTTAGCTTGAAAGCAACCGGAACAATTCCATTATCACGGCATCTTTGCAAGAATGTTATATTACATAACAGTTTGGTTTTCTTCGTTCTCAGCTTTTCGAATGTCTTGGTGAGTAGATGAGTGTCCTTCCCGTAGAGGTTATTAATGTTTAAATATAAATTTTCGCGGATTGTAGAGATATATGTATAGCTACTTTTCCGGGCTATCCGCTCGTTTTCGTCCTGAAAAGGACGGTTTTGCCGACGTTTCAACCGAATATCCGAATATGTGTAACCGAATATGTGTAAATTTAACGACCAATTACCATTCCTCGATGTGTTGGTAAAAAAGAATCCCGATTGTTCATTAAGTTTTACTGTATACCGGAAACCAACACATACCGACCGATACCTGAACGCAAACTCACACCACCACCCAGCCCAGTTAGCAGGATTAGTTAATACTCTAGTTACCCGGTCAAAAAGAATATCGGACGAGGAAAATATTAACCAAGAAATAAGTAGCCTCAAGAAAGCTCTCCTTGCTAACGGATATCATAACAACACTATAAATAGAGCAATTAAAAAAGATCAAACAGTAAAAAAGACAGAAAAAGATAAAGAAGAGATACGCGGGTTGGCGATACTTCCATACGTCAGTGGGTCTACGGATAAAATATGTCGAGTACTAAAAAAGTATAAAATTAAAACTGTTTTTAAAACAGACAGAAAAATCTCGTCTTTTTTACGACCGACCAAAGACAATATACCGTTAGAGTCACATGGTATATACGAGATCCCCTGCGGTACGTGCGAAAAAACTTACATCGGTCGCACAAACAGAAAAGTATCAGCACGCGTAGCCGAACACCGCCTAGACGTAAAACAAAATAAATCGACGTCAACACTGGCGAATCATGTGATGACAGAAGGCCACAAAATAGACTTCGATGCAGCAAAGACTCTTGTCCGTTTAAATAACGAGATTAATAGAGTATATAGAGAAGCCATCGAAATAGAAAAACGGCCCTTCGCAATGAACACAAGAGATGATTCTCGTCGTCTACCAGTGGCGTGGAAACCAGTACTTAATTCATATTCAAGTGACCGCGCATGGTTAAACGAATCAACGCCAATGACGCCAGTGCATACCGCTACAACTGTTCCCCCGCCCTCTGCCCTCCCGCACCTAGCTGTACGGCGATCGACACGCGCACATACCAGCGTGACGTCATACGACGAACGATATACAGCACGGTCACCGAGCTGCAGGGGAGACACCCTCACCACACCACCACTAACAACAGAGCGCGAATCGACGGTTACTCATGCTCACACCGCCACCCCTCCCACACGCCGCATCACACGCCAATACACCAACACGATACAGAAATAGGAACGCGAAATGCAACGCGGTGTCAGTCGCACCGTGTCTACGTTTGCGAACCGACCAGCCTCGATAATGACCGATGATATTCGGTTGAAACGTCGGCAAAACCGTCCTTTTCAGGACGAAAACGAGCGGATAGCCCGGAAAAGTAGCTATACATATATCTCTACAATCCGCGAAAATTTATATTTAAACATATATATATATATATATATATATATATATATATATATATATATATATATATATATATATATATATATATATATATATATATATATATATATATATATATATATATATATATATATATATATATATATATATATATATATATATATATATATATATATATATATATATATATATATATATATATATATATATATATATATATATATATATATATATATATATATATATATATATATCTAAAGTAATAAAGCAATCAAAATGTTAGTGTTTGTGTGTGTGTATGTGTGTGTGTGTGTGTTTGTCTCACGCCTTCTGAAAAACCAAGAGCATCTAAAAATCTAATTTATGTGCGAACGTGTACCTGTATACCTGATGCAGTGTCACGCTAAAAATAATGCGATAAAAATGCTGAATTTTAAAAATATTTCAATAATTATTTTTTTCATACAAAATTTTCCAAGTCGTATCTGTCAAAAAAGTGTACATTTTGCACGCAAATATCTGTTAGTTTAAAAGTTAGAAGTACGTATTTACACGAAGAAAATATATTTTCAAGTATAACTTAGCGTTTAAGTGAAAAACATGGTGAATATTTTGTATAATTATAATGTTTAACTTATTTTTAAAGTAAGCGTTTTGTACATAAACGCCGCCATTTTAATATCTTTTCATACAATATTTCATTTTCCTACCGAATGAATATGTTATTGAAAATAATAAACCTTTGAAATAAATGTAATTATGAAATAATAAAATGAAACACAAGACATTACAGCAAGTTTTAAGACATATATTGTAAAAATGTGTTTATTATTAGTAAAGATATAGGCATAATAAAATTGCATAATTTGTAAATAATATTTGATTTTTCTGACAATTTTCATTTTTATGGCATCGAACAAACCAATGTAGGTACCTACATATTCAAAAAATGTATCCGAACCATTCGATATTACTTACGTGTTCGAATCGTTTCCATGGCTACAGAAAGAATGTGATATTCAAATAAAATTTGTTAGGAATCGAATTTATTTAGAAGGTTGTTGTAGGTAGGTACCTACCTAATACTTTTTACTTACAAATCAACAATAATATACCTATACTGATTTCCTATAGGAAAATTATTTTATTTATTTATTTATCAACCGTTTGTCCGATTATAATGAAACTTTGGTTAATTGTCGAGCGTATGCCCAGGATGGTTTTTGGATTTAAACTTTTTTCTTATTCTTCTTCTTCTTCGTGTATTTGGTCGTTTTACCTATGAAGGGGGAGTATCCTGGGAAAAGAAGGTCCGACTGTCCCTCCATCTCTTCACAGGTCTTCCAGGACGGGTTCTGCATATAAACTTTTTTCTTCAACGTGTACTTGGTCATCTTACCTATGAAGATGAACTATCCTGGGAGATGAAGGTCCAATTTTCCTTCCATCTCTTCGCAGGTTTCTGGATTTAAACTTTTTTCTTCTTCTTCTTCATCGTCTATTTGGTCATTTTACCTTTGAAGGTGGACTAACCTGGGAGAAGAATGTCCAATTTTCCTTCCATCTCTTCGCAGGTATCTGGATTTAAACTTATTTCTTCTTCTTCTTCTTCATCGTGTATTTTTGGTCATTTTACCTATGAAGTTGGAGAATCCTGGGAGAAGAAGGTCCAACTGTCCTTCCATCTCTTCGCAGGTATCTGGGTTTAAACTTTTTTCTTCTTCTTCGTGTATTTAGTCATTTTACCTATTAAGTAGAGCATCCTGGGAAAAGAAGGTTCTTTCATCTCTTCGCGGTTCTTCCAGGATGGTTTCTGGATTTAAACTTTTCTTAACCGACTGATGGGACGGGATGTAATGAAGGGAAGGGAGGCACTAAAGGGCCTGAAGGGACGGGAGGTATAAAACTGCCTGAAGGGACGGAAGGTACTGAAGGGCCTGATGGGAAGGGACGTAATGAGGGATTAAAGGGACGGGAGGTACTGAAGGGTCTGAAGCGGCGGGTCCTGGAGTCTAATTCTTTTTTTTCTTAATTTTATGTAGACCTTTAGGGCAGTTTTTATACAAACTATTTCCTATTGTCTAATTCATCTTCTTCTTCTTTTATGTATACATTTGGGTCATTTTTTTATAAAAATTATTTCCTTTAGTCTAATTATTATTCTTCTTCATTTAAGTACGTAGACTTTTGGGAGAGTTTTAATACAAACTATTTCCAATAGTCTTATTCATTTTCTTTTATGTAGACCTTTTGGTCAGTATTTATACAAACTATTTCCAATAGTCTAAATATTCTTCTTCTTCTTTTTTGTAGACCTTTGGGTGAGCTTTTATACAATCTATTTCCAATAGTCTAATTCTTCTATTAGGTATATGTATTTTTACTTATTTTATGTAGACCATTGGAATAGTTTTTTATACAAACTATTTCTTATAGTCTTATACTTATTTTTCTCTTTTTTATTTAGTCTTTTGGGTTAGTTTTAAGTCTAATAGTCTATTGTGCAGAAATATTATTAACGATATGCACACTTGATGAAAATACATATGAAATGAATGGGATATGGGATGTGACGATATAACCTGCACTAGAATCTTTTCAATACTTTTGTTTAATTAAATTTAAACCATTTATATCATCCTATTTTGAATAATTTTCAACACCTAATATTTAAAGAATGGGGGTTGTGGCCATTACTGAACTCTTCACAACATTTATATTCAAATTAAAAACTTTTTACTATAGTTCAAGTCTTCTTCTTTTCGTTAATGAAGACTTTCAGTCAAATTGAGCAAAAATATAATGCACACTTGATGAAAAAATATAAAAACGAATGGGATGTGACCAATACTAGATCTTTTCAGTACCTACGTTTGTTTAATCAAATTTTAACCACATCCCAACATCGAAAATTACTAAATTTTCAATAGGTACACATTACAATTTGTTTTCGATGATAATATTTAAAAATGGGGGTTGTGGCCAAACCAATCTCTTTACAACGTTGATAAACAGTCATATTTAAAACCATTACGCATAGTCCATGCGAGCAGAAATTGTATAATATATAAAAAAGAATGGGTTGTGGCCATCACTTGAACATTTTACAATACTTAAACTCAATCAAATTTCAAACCACTTTTCATAGTCTGATATTGCAAAATAATTGGGTGACAATATTATAAAAACGATTGCTTTTTCTTTCACAATTTTACATTCTTGGCCAACGGCGGGACATAAAAGCTAGTATATATATAAAGATAATACATAATAATATATGTTAATACGATGCATAATTAACATTATTAAAAAAAAAAGCCTAGACAATAGGTAGGTATGTAGGTATATAGTTTGAAATTTTGTTATATGAATAAGTTTCGTAGTAGTGTCATGAGAAACTATGTTGTTGATTATTTTTAAAGTTATAATTATGATCAAAGATTTTTTAGGTTTTTACACCATCGACAGCGACTCAGAATTAAAAAAATCATGTATTAGAAAGACGGAATAAAACTATACGTAATTTAATAGTAATCGTATTAGGCATAAAGGAACAATCAAATACCTATGATTGTTTTCGTGGCTCAGTTTGATAAATACCTGAATTTTAAGTGGGTTTATTCCCAGTATAAATACAGTTTATTCGCGCTTATTAACCTCGGTTATAATACAATATAAACCGCTTTATTGACCTTGTTCATTTTACTTAAAGGTGCTAGTGTACACCAATTTTTACAAGTTGGAAGCAGACTGGACAGAATTCCATTTATAAATTCATATCATCATAACATATTATACCACAATAATAAGAGTAACCAGCGTTAGATGTGCGAATGAGCATTATACACTAGCCTCGTGTTACCTAAAAAGACATGCCTAAAAGGTAGTGAATATTATTGCTGAATTATGTGATCTTACTTTTTCTCTAGTATTTTCAACAACTGGCCAAAGTTTTTCTTCGAGGTTACAATCCCAAGATCGGTTTGTTCCAAGCACTCCATCTCTCCGCAATATAATCTCTGTGGAAATATAAATTTGCAATTAATAAGAGATATCCTCCCATTGTCATTTTCATCGTTTATAAACAAAAATAATTATAATTATTCAGGATGTGGCGCGAACATGTAAGAAAGATTGTACATAACTAATAATATGATCTCCCTTTAAAGCTCATTACGTATACAGTAGGTAGTTCTAAGAACTAACTTAGAATGTCTAATAAACGTGGTACGTTGGTTCATTAATATTTCCCTTCAACTTCCAACATGATGGTTTGTAAAAACTTTCTTAATTAAATTCTTAAAATATATTTAAAAGTTAATACTATGTCTGCGAGAAATTCCTCTTTTGATAGAAACCTCCTACCAGAATAAACAAACAGTTAGGTTTGGTATATAGATAATACCTAATTTTAAATATTGCGCTGTTTTAAATAAACGTGGTTCAAATATTGAACCCCAATTTGATCACTGTTTCTTATTTATAAACATGGATAAAGAGTTGAACCGTTATTCAACTCAAATGTGAAATTGAACCTGAGACGGATGTACTTTAACCCTGGTTCAACTTGACATTTTACATTTATAAAGTCAATTAGAATTATTGATTAACGTTGTGTTCAAACAAAAAAATCAAATGTCAAAAAGTGCAATATCTAGTATATGACAGAACTATCATGTAGTGCGCACGTATTCCGTGCCGCCCATTCTATTCTGTCGTCAAGACAACCAACTTAACAAAACTGAATTTGGTGGTGTCGTATGAAATAAAGCTCAAAATCGAGTTCAACCGAACTGCGGTTCAAATATTTTTATAAATAATATTTCAGTTGAATGTGGAATAAGACTTTGAACCGGATTCAACTCAACTGAGCCGTGATTCAACCAAGATTCAAGGATTTTTTATAAATACCTAATAATAATAGTATATAACCAACCTAATGGCATATAAGGTTATACGACTAGCAAATGTCCCATCACTGCATGCTATATATATATATATATATATATATATATATATATATATATATATATATATATATATATATATATATATATATATATATATATATATATATATATATATATATATATATATATATATATATATATATATATATATATATATATATATATATATATATATATATATATATATATATATATGTAAGAGAAATGCATTGAAGCAGATCTACAGGGAGTATTTCGTCGATGGAGTACATACTTCGGATTGTATCAGAGCCACTCGTCGATTTAATGTAATACTCAATATACCAAAAAAAAAGAACGGCCTACGCACAAAACCACTATACGTATCTTGGCGTTAAGTGGTTAAACGAACTGTTGCCTGAGCAGAGACATACAGATATTATCGATCTAAAGAAATTTTATTTAGATATAAAGAGGGTTTGTGTATAATAACTGGTATTATTTATTCATTTTTTGTTATATATGTAGATATTATACCTACACTTATTTAATTACTCATATGTATGTAATTGATATTTAAATGTTATTTTTTTTTATTATTACATATGTATATATGCCTATTTTTAAGTATGTTTTTTGTTACCTATGATTATTTTGTTACTTTGTTTTTTTATTCTATATTATGTCAATAGTTCTAGTTTCAACTCCCTTCAAAACACGAGTATATCTCTTGCTGAAAGAAGTCATATTATAAATTTTTTTAATTTCTTTTTTGTTATGTAATTTTTTTTTCTTTTATATGTAAAAAATGTTTTTTTTTGTAATAAATAAATAAAAAAATAACAACCACTTATTTTCAGAGAACCAATGTATAAGATGCTGCGCGTTTATTAAAACTATGTTTTATTTATACTTGTATTCTACCTATATTTTATTGAAATAAACATTAATGTTAAATTAGATGTAAACACAAAATAACGTCATTAAATAAACATCATAAAAACCCATTTGTGGATAGAAATAATATCAATTGTTGTAACTCTACATTAAAGTTTACTGTTGGAATCGTAACATTGTTATTTTGGTTTGTACCTTATTTTTCTATTAGGCACTACTAACCGATAATTGTGTATGTCAGTGGTCGACAAACGGCCATTCGTGAACCACACTGCGTCTCTTTGGCCCCTTGGGTGTGGCACTTCTACAAAATACCAAAGTATAATTCAGGAAACAAAGATGTACTGTCGATAATTGAGAATGGTTTAATGAGATGGTTATGACATATTATACAGAGGATAAACGAAAGGAGATAATCAAAACAAGCAGATATACGAGAAGAGAGTGGATGGAAGAGTTGAAAAAACTCAACCTTAGTGAACGAATATTAATTAGCAAACGTTTTTTAGCAAAGGATGCTTTGGGGGTAGCGAAATTAAGAGGCTGTAGTAGGCTATGTAGTATATTTTGAAAATAATTTCCCCAGTACCTTCAAAATAAACGTCTTTGAAATAACTAACAGTTTGTATGTACCTTCACCTTTATTCTATAGCAACGGTTTTTTGATTTTGTTCAATAATTTTCTTGTAATATTAGTTTTAGTAAAACCCTTTTTATATTTTTTTATTGTAAGTAACTAAAAAACTACAAGGCCAGTGAAGTAGATTTTTACTTCAATCGAATGAGAATATGAAAATCTACCGGTTGAGTGAAAAAACGGTTTCATATACCCATAAAAGGAGTTGTAAATAGTTGATCTTGAGGCAGCGGCCATTCTTAACAAATTAGGTACAAAACTGCATGTATTTCAGCTTGCACTGTCACGAGCCCTTAAGTATGTGATTTTTTAGCTTAATCGGTTAAGTGAAATTAGTTTAAAATTAAGTTGAAAGATTGGTCAGACCAACAGATTCAACTAACAAAACAAATAAAAATTAGCTTTCTTAAGAAGATTATATTGTTGCAATGATGATATTTGACTTTCGACTAATTGGTTTGCCGACCACTGATGTAAGCCAACCCTTTTGATATAATACGCGATAAAACACAATATTTTCGTTAATTTTCCCATTAATATTTGTTACTTATTTTATAGCTGGCAACACGCGAAGGGGTCATCGTACAATTACGGGGATTCCCATTCACTTTGGAAAGTGTCCATCAAGCGAAACGTTAAGTTCACCTTATGTATGTATGTATGTCAGCCCGAATCACCATCGTGATAGGAAATCGATGGCGATGGGAAGAATATAATAATACATTACAGAGGCTTGTCATGTTATTAGACTCACTATTAAAAAAGAGGCACCGGCTTAGAATTATGCTGCCATTTCTTTTATATTATCATTGTTTTATATTATCATCAAGGTAATACGCACCTGCAAATCTTTCGCTGGTTGCCGTGATGGTAAATAATATGTATGTATGTCTGTACTGTAAAATTTGTACAGATCTTTAAGATACATATTCATGAGTGCCAAATGCAGTTAAAAAACTATATTAATTAATAGGTATCAGCATTATTTTTCCATAATTGGATATTATTAATTTTATTATTATTTATGGCACCTATTTGAAAGCAATAATTAAACACGTCGATTTGATTGTCATGAAAAATAATTCTAGAATATTTTCGTTTTGAAACATCATGAAAAAAAAAATGTTATTGATTTTCTTACCCAAAATGGTAAAAATTACGCTAAAAACCATAAAAAATCTATGAAAATACATTCATTCATTCATTCATACCATCACGGCATATCCCACAATGTGGGGTAACCAGCGAAAGGTGTGCAGGTGTGCACCGCCTTTTAAAAGGGAGCACAACACACCCGTGTATACCCACACACCAGTCTCGTCTCACCTAAAAAGGCACTACATTCAGAATGGGTGGCGAACCTCATTGCTGAACTATATAAGATGCTATTGTTGCCCGTTGTATTTTCAATTACCCGGCTCTTACGGGACACTCGAAAACAACAATAGAAAAGAGTGGACGCACTATTCTAAGCCGGTGCCTCACAGCTTATGAAAATACAAAATTCGAAAAAGTCTGTGTTAATCTGAATATTAATACGTGAAGCGAAAACTTCGGACCTCTTTTATAGCAAATTGCGTGCACGGAGGAGTTTGATATTTGGTTAATTTAATGTTTATATTATATAAAAAAAAATTCACGTCAAACCATAATTCGCTCTCATACTGCCAATATAAAAAAAGTCATGTCAAACACAACTGCTTTATATAACTTATTAAGATAAATTCGAATACAGCAAATATTAAAGAAAAATACATACACAAAATACTGTGATACAATATAAATGTCATTTAAACAATTACAATGCAGTGTTATGTAAAAACAAAGCCGGTCGCAGACCAAAAGCTAAGTTAAGTTATTTTAGTTTAGCTCGCATAGCTGAGGTCGTTTTTCATACAAGTGTGCAGACCGCGAACTATGTGAAGTAGTAAAAAATGATGTCAGGCATGCGAGCTAAGTTTAACAAACTTTTTTTAGTTTTTGGTCTTAAACATTCTAACCAGGCCCAATGACTTTTCAAACTTAATGGATTACTATAATCTAGCATTGGTCTCTGAATTATCACTACGATTAATAAATATTATATGTTTATCTTAATAAAGAAATGGTGAAACAATTTAAATACCTGGGCAGTATTATATATTACCGAAAACATTGACCCTGATATTTAAATAAAATGTAGGATAGAAGCGGCCCGTTATTCTTTTAATAAAATGAGAAATCTCCTCTGTAACGACATCAATATGAAACTATGTACGACAAAAGAAGGACAAATGCTATGTATTGTTGGTCCTGCTGTACGGTGTTAAGGCATGGATCTTCACGGTTGGTACCATAAACCACCTGGAAGCGTTCGAAATGTGGATTCACCGAAGAATGCTAAGGATATCCTGGACCGACATGGTGAGCAACGTTGAAGTCTTGCGACAGACAGTTGTTCACGACCATCAAGCTCCGTAAGAATTCATATTTTGGTCACATAATGAGAGGCGAAAAATATTCTATCTTACAATTGATCATAAAAGGAAAGACTGAGGGCCGTAGAAGGGTCGGTAGGAAGCAGCTATCCTGGCTCCGTAACATTCGGGAGTAGACCGGAGTGAGGCGTGTGGAGGACTTGTTCCGCACCGCACATGACAAGGAAAGTTTCTTCCGAGTGATCGTCGACGTCGGGGGGACCCGACACGACACATAGAGAATAAATAATACGGAGTTACTGCATTTAACACGAATACGTTTAGCAAAGATCTGTACCTATTCATTTTTCAGCGAGTCTAATAATATGGCTGACTTTATCTGTAATACATTTTCCTACTCTGAAGGTATTTTCAGAAGCAATATGACAGTACTTAGCTGTATTGGCGTATTATAGGAAAGCCAGGTTTTGTTATAAATAGACATCGCCTATACCTACATCTCCTATACATATTATAAAGAATTGATCTTACATTTTTCATTCTCGATTCCATCGAATCAATATAAGAGCTGAAACTACCAGCATAACTTCTCACAGATAAATATGTAATTACACGGATGTATCTTAGGACGGTTGTCCCCTTCAATGTTTCCAGAATATATATAAAAAAATATTATTATATTAGTAATTATAGTCAAATGTAATGTGAAAAAAAAACCATGAAGATTTCACCCATTGAATTTCACATCTATTTGGGTAGGTAGAGAGAATCGGGAAATAATTGGATTATTAAATATATTTTTTTTTTTTTTAACATGTCTACGTAGGGGACGCCAGCTATTAGGATTTGGGTCCATTTTACTCTTCCGAAGAAGCGCACTACGTAGCGTTGGAAGGGGTTTGCAATCTAGAAAAGAGTTTATTAATTCGGATTTTAAAAAGACCCGGGTTGTACGAAGGTGGAAATACAGAATTCGGAAGATCGTTCCACAGTCGGGCTGCTGTGTTAATAAAGGAGTTCGAGAAGCGACTTGTTCGTATATGTTGAAGGTCCACTGTGAATGGATGCTGCGATTGAGTGAAGCGAGTGACTCTGTTGCGAGTGGGTGGAGGAGGGACCAAAGATGCAAGTTCTTCTGAGCAATTCCCGTGGTAGTATCTATAGAATAAACTTAAAATACCGACTCTGCGTCTGTGTTCTAGTGATTGCAATCCATCAGTCAGTGATGGATCATCAATCAGACGTATAGCACGCCTTTGGACAGCGTCGAGGGTATTCAGTAGGTATTGGGGGGCGCCACTCCAGAGGTGACTGCCATATTCAATAATTTAGGGCGTATTTGCGCTTTGTAGAGTATACAGATCTGGGTCTTAGTAAAATATCTGCGCGCTCTACATATATAGTACGCTCAATTTTTTGGAGGCGAGTTTCACCTTAGCTTCGATGGAGCCCTTGTAGTGTAATTGGTTCGTTATAGATACTCCAAGCAGGTCGATAGAGCTGCTGTTAGGTAGGGTGCTTCCGTTGAAAGACACTTGCAATTCATTGGGGTTTCTCTTCGCAGAAATTAGACAGGCTTGGGTTTTTGAGACGTTAAATGAAACAAGATTACTTTCACCCCGGGTATTGATTGAGTGGAGGTAGCTATTTATTTTTTGATGAAGGTCTTTCCGGGCTTCTGATAATTCACTCTGTTTAGGAGGTTTGTCAAAAGAGAAATTGTCATGGAATGTGCTGTCATCAGCGTAACAGTGGATGGGGGCGCGTAAGAGCAAGTCATTGATATGTAGGAGGAATAGGGTTGGAGATAGAATGGACCCTTGAGGGACTCCCGCATTAATGGAATGGGGAGAAGAAGAGCAACCGTCCACTACAGTTATGACTTCGCGATCTTTTAAAAAATTCGCAATCCAAGTACACAGAGACTGGGGTAATCCATAAGAAGGGAGTTTCATTAAGAGACCTCGGTGCCAAACCCGGTCGAAAGCTTTAGAGATGTCAAGGGCGACAGTTTGAGCTTCTCCAAAGCGTTCCATAACTCGACCCCAAACGGATGTCACATACGCGAGTAGATCGCCACAAGATCGATTTCCACGAAATCCATATTGGCGGTCGCTTAAAATTTTATTTGCTTCGAGGTATGTGATCAACTTGGTGTTTAGTACCCTTTCCATTATTTTGGAGAGTACAGAAGTAATAGCGATGGGTCGGTAGTAAGATGGGTTGGAGCGATCACCTTTTTTGGGAATTGGGTGGATGACCGCTTTTTTCCAGTCACATGGGACAATACCAGTTTTAAACGAGAGTTTGAAGAGTTTAGTGAGAACTGGGGCTAGTTCGGCAAATATGAAATCAATGTCATAATAAAATTAACGTAAACATATTTTTTAGGTACATTGATTATTTTTATTTGATTACGGTCTCGAAGTATTTCTTCATCAGATTGGTCAATTGGAATTATAGAAGTTAATTGAAAAAACAATATTGGGAGGTGCACACTCCCCAAGCAATTCTTGATATTTAATTTGTTCTAGATGTAAATATTTTTATTTGAAACTAGGTATCTATTTTCTTTGCTGAATTCAATTATATTTACTTTATTACGTCAAGGACATTACAAATAATAAATAATTACATAGAGATATTAGACAAGAATTTATGATTGAAAGAGATATCGTAAGTAAGATGAAAATAAATGCCTAAGATGGTTTGGCCACATAGAAAGAATGAGTGATGACCGTCTGACAAAATGATATATAAGGCCGATAAAAGAGAAACGAAAAGTAGAGGTCGGCCATGAAAATGTTAGCACGATCACGTAGAAGGAATTTTGAAAGATGGAGACGGTGGAAGTAAGAATAATAGAAGAGTGTGTATGAGAAAAAATATGTACACTAATTAGACCAGTCTTAACATATGCATCGGAGACTAGGACATTAACCAAGCACGATGAAAACAGCCTTTGAAAGAAAAATCTTACGAAGAATATATGGACCAATTAATGATGGTCAAACATGGCGTAAGAGATACAACACTGAGCTCTATGATCTTTACCAGGACATCAGCGTGGTCAATTTTATTAAGATTAGCAGACTACGCTGGTTGGGTCATGTACACCGTATGAATGATTTGGAGTTCCCAAAAAGGGTGTTGACTAACAACCCAATCGGTAGAAGAAGCGTAGGGAGACCTAAGCTACGATGGTTGGACGGCGTTGTCGCGGATAGTCGGGCTATGGGGCAGCAGAACTGGAAAGTGGCAGCCAACAATAGAGCAGTTTGGAGAAGATTCTTGGAGGCAGCTAGGACCCACCAAGGGTTGTAGCGCTGAGGATAATGATGATGATGTGTATGAGAAGAAGCATCAATGTGAATGAAGCGAAAATATGTATATTTCAAGAGAGAGGAGTCTGGCGTACGGTTCTCTCTGCCTACCCCAAATAGGAAAAAATGGCGTGATGGTGTGGTAGATATAAACGTAAAAAAATATAAATTTATTATGCGATCATAAAATATTTTGTAATTCATTGAAAGAAAATAACACAATCAAAGTATAACTGGTATTATGTTCCCATAATTGATATTAGGTTTATGCATACATACATACTATCACGCCATGTTCCTCACGGAGTAAGTAGACATTTACGCCTTTCAAAATACCGTTTACATGGATGTGCCATCCCTTCCTTGGGCGGCCCCGACCTCTCACTCCATTCCTGTCCGTAATGTATATTTTCTTCGTCAGCATTACTCATCAGAGGAGGAATACCCCATAATTTATTGTCATTAGATGCATTATAAAAAAACTTGATATCGAGGAAATACAATGAGGACATATAATATTTTATGGATTTATGGATATAATATATTACGAATGTAGGTTATATACTTATACGACAGAATTACATCAATTAACTTCCTTTATTACTCGTCTAATAGATATCAAATCATAGACTACCACTAGCGCAACTATTATTTTATACTAGTTGCATGTAACACATGGGACGGTCTACTTATCGATGTAGTGGCATTTATATGTGCAGTTATAATGTAGACATTATTATTCATAGATAATTTTATTAGTCAGTTGAGATGTTTCGATATTTTTCATCAATCTACATAGAAAACAAGCATGAATGCTTTGTTGTGGAAAGGTAGGAGGATGTATATGTACTTGTTACAAGGATATATTCTTTCTTTAAATAAAAGGTAGGTACACAAATATGCCATCTTCTTCTTAATAAGAAAACACCTCAATATCACGTGATAGCACATCGATCTCACGTGATGGCACGTGGGTACCACGTGATCCAATCCTTCCGTTTTGTTCTTTTGATTAGGTAATTTTTTTTTTTAATTCAATGTACCTGTTATACGGAATACGCATCATACAAGGTAATAATATATTTTAAATGATGGGTGTCCAAAACAAATAAATCCCACATAAAACTCAACATTACTCCAAGCGGAAATTTCGATTCGTCAGACGATCTTGTCAAACGTAGAGCATTTAACCAATATTAAATTATTATTTTTGGAACGAGGAAGTTTTTCAGTGAATAACTTGGCCCTTGAAGGCGTGGGTTTAATGCTGTGCCTATACTAATTGAGTTAAATAATAACCCAATCTCAAAATCAATAAGTCAGACGACTTGCAACTTTACAAACCTAATGAAAATTTAAATTTAAATTATGAATTTCATATAAAGTGAAAACTTCGCAGATTTTTTTTAGTAATTTTAATGTTCTTACTGTTGTAAATTTCTCCTCTTGGATTTTGTATATTATGTATGTTGTGTGTTTTTGAATAATATTATTCAAATTCAAATGAATAATTATGTTAATGTATAAATTATTCTATAGTTTTTTGCGTTAACAAAGAAAAAAATCATTTCAAAGTCATTCATAAAATACAACAAATTATTTTTAAACAAAATTCTATTAACTATGACAGATTTTTTTCATTTAGACCTTAATAGTGTCGAGTCACTTCAGCGAAAACGTTGGGTCATAGTTAATATAAATTTGTGTAAAAATATTTTGTTGTATTTTCTTAATAAAAGTTCATTTATCTTAACTACTATGCAATATTCAAAATGCCTTTTTTATCTGTTCTATTATAGTTACTTTCTTTTATTTATCTTTGGTACATTTGGTTTATAATAAATAAGTACTTTATTGTTTATTTTTTGATTTATCCTTACATTATACCTATATCAAAGACACTTTATCAACAAAATTTTGAAAAGTGTTAAAGAAATAACAGAATTGTCATCAAACTGTTATAATGATGTGTATTTTTTTTACTTTCATAAATAAACTAAAACCTTAAGTAGTGGAAGTTATTGTGATATGAACTGAACATATCTTGGGAGGAAATGTATCTCCAAAAGGTGAGAAAATATATACTTACATCTCGAGAATGGGAAACTGAATCGATGTTGGGGGAATCGGAGTAGAATAAAGAAGATTCGAGATAATATTGAAGTATGAGAAACGAAACTTTTATCATCTATGCTCAATTCTTAGCTAGAAGGGAGTAACAAAATTTTGTCAATTTGATAAATCGCTCTCAGAAGAAGAGGAAAAAAAAAACAGTGAAAATTACGATTGCTTTTAGAACTTTTGAACGAAGATATTGCTGTGGCGGAAAATCCAATTTCTGAACACAAAGATAGTATAAATGTATTTTTGACGTAGGGGTTCAAAATCTTTTATACCACTAGCTGTAATGGAGAATTATAACAAGAAGGTGTACTTTTTTTGCCTTATTTTATAAAATTTATCATGTTATATGTCGCAGGCAGACTTTTTTTTTTTTTTTTTAACATGTCTACGTAGGGGACGCCAGCTATTAGGATTTGGGTCCATTTTACTCTTCCGAAGAAGCGCACTACGTAGCGTTGGGAGGGGTTTGCAATCTAGAAAAGAACTTGTTAATTTTGTCGACGGATAATTCGTGGTGAAACTCCATTATACTAGGTATAAATGAAAACACTAATTAGTTTTAGTTTCACTATTTAATTTTAACACTGGCACTGACCGGTATCGATCTGAAGATCGTCAGAGTGCACTCTGACGATGATCTTCAGATCGATACCGGTCAGTGCCAGTGTTAAAATTAAATAGTGAAACTAAAACTAATTAGTGTTTTCATTTATACCTAGTATCTAGAAAAGAGTTTATTAATTCGGATTTTAAAAAGACCCGGGTTGTACGAAGATGGAAACACAGAATTCGGAAGATCGTTCCACAGTCGGGCTGCTGTGTTAATAAAGGAGTTCGAGAAGCGACTTGTTCGTATATGTTGAAGGTCCACTGTGAATGGATGCTGCGATTGAGTGAAGCGAGTGACTCTATTGCGAGTGGGTGGAGGAGGGACCAAAGATGCAAGTTCTTCTGAGCAATTCCCGTGGTAGTATCTATAGAATAAACTTAAAATACCGACTCTGCGTCTGTGTTCTAGTGATTGCAATCCATCAGTCAGTGATGGATCATCAATCAGACGTATAGCACGCCTTTGGACAGCGTCGAGGGTATTCAGTAGGTATTGGGGTGACTGCCATATTCTGCCACTCCAGAGGTGACTGCCATATTCAATAATTGGGCGTATTTGCGCTTTGTAGAGTATACAGATCTGGGTCTTAGTAAAATATCTGCGCGCTCTATATAGTACGCTCAATTTTTTGGAGGCGAGTTTCACCTTAGCTTCGATGGAGCCCTTGTAGTGTAATTGGTTCGTTATAGATACTCCAAGCAGGTCGATAGAGCTGCTGTTAGGTAGGGTGCTTCCGTTGAAAGACACTTGCAATTCATTGGGGTTTCTCTTCGCAGAAATTAGACAGGCTTGGGTTTTTGAGACGTTAAATGAAACAAGATTACTTTCACCCCAGGTACTGTTTGACTTAATATAAGTAAGAATGTCTAATAATAATATCACTCGGTTTAACTTTACAGTATCATTTTCATTACGAAAACTAGTCAATTCGAAAAAAAATAAATGAAAGATAATCTTTTCTTAACATATTATTTATACTTTACTTTATTACACAGTTGTCATTTGTGCTGAAGATGATGCAGTACTTTTAAACCAATCATTTAGAATACAGGGTGACGCACATCTGCTCCCCTAGACAACGTGTCATTTAGCTCAAGAAAAGAAACAAGAAAAGATAACTCAATGTATGGAAGAGACAGTTGCCAGTCACATGACAACTGTCACTTCCGTATATAGAGTTATCTTTTCTAGTTTCTTTTCTTGGGCTAAATGACACGTTGTCTAAGGGGGTAGATGCGTGGATTTCAAAATGAAATAATATGCAAACTGTTACAAAATATATATATTTTTTTTATTTTTTACGTATAATAAACATGGGAAATTTAAGCTTACATGGTTTTGAACAAAGTATCTGCCAAATGGCGCCTATCACACCATAAAGACCGAGTGAGTCTTTTCTGAAGTTTTCTTACACTCTTTGAATAATTTCCACAGGTAATTAGGCGATTTGGGCTTGAATGTTGTTTTGAAGGGCCTTCAACTTCCTGGGACGGTCGTTGTAAACCGAGGACTCTAGGTATCCCCACGGGAAAAAAATCATAAGGAGCCAAATAAGGAGTGCGCGATGTCCAGTTCAAATCGCTTCTTAGGGAGATAAGGCGGCCGGGGATTTCCATGGAAACCCTTGCTGTGTGGGCTTTGGCCCCATCCTGCCAGTTCCATCACTTCTAACTGAAAAATCCTAGGTCGTGGTAAAGTAACGTGTAAAAGTGACTGTAACCGCTTGATAATTTTCTTCAAAAAAATTATGGCCGATGATCCAAATTCTTGAAATTGCACACCATACTGTTACCTTGTTCAACTCTCCGATTTCGTTTGCCCAAAGCACAAGCATTCATGCTTAGTTTAGGGAATGTTCTAGAATGTATATGTACTGTTTGTGAATACTGACAGTATTTGTGGCGTAGAACTTTTAAATGAAACAACTTCGATTATATTTCTACATATATATATCCTTGTACCGAGACGATCGTTTCAGCTGACTAGGCCCTTACCAACTGACAAGTTGGTGGTAGTATTTTTTATTTTTGGTGATAATTACCGTGTGTGTCAAGTCATTTCAAACTCTCGTGTTAGAAACCTGATATTCATAAATCTGTCGCAGGGCATTACATGAACCTGCGACACTCGGCTCTCCAAAATGAGATCATAACGAGTTTTGGTCAAATCAAAAATTACTAGTATAATATTGTCCTTGTTACAAAGACATATTCATATTAAAATATTTTTCTTCGTATTATATTTTTTGGCATTTAATACCATTATTTTAGAGAATAGGCCACGTAATCAAGTTAATTCATTAATTATTTTTGTCTACATTCGTTTTTTATCTTTATGATTTTGTTTTCAATAAATAAATGACAATGAAGAGATTGTAAAACCAGAAAGTAAACAATTTTTCCGCTTTATTTAGTACTTAAAAAAAGATTAAAAAAGAAATGTGTACGCATTGAGAGATAATAATCACCTTAAGTACCTTGGCAGTATTCTTTCGGAGTCCCTTGACCCGGATATGGAGATCAAGTGCAGAATTGAGGAAGCAAGAGAACCTTTAATAAAATGAGACCTTTCTTCTGCAACAAAAAGCTAAATATGGACCTGAGACAGCGGATGATGAGATGTTATGTGTGGTCTGTGTTGCTATATGGCTGTGAGACTTGGACAATGAAGGTTAACACCATGAACAGGCTGGAAGCTTTTGAGATGCGGTTGCATCGCAGAATGCTCAAAATCCCTTGGACAGATCTGGTTACGAACTCAGAAGTCTTAAGCCGAGCCAGAACAACCAGGAAACTCTTGTCCACAATAAAGGTCCGCAAGATCACATATCTGGTTCACATAATGAGGGGAGAGAAGTATCACTTGCTCCAACCAATACTGAAGGGCAAGATAGAAGGTCGCCGAGGGACTGGAAGGAGACAGATGTCCTGGCTGCGCAACATTATGGAATGGACCGGCTTCAGGACCGTGGAACAGATATTCCGAGCAGCACAGGACAGAGAGGGATTTGCCAGAGTGATAGCCGACGTCGGGGGTTCCTGAAATGGCACCGGAAGAAGAAGAAGAATCACCTTTCAAACATACGTAATCAGCCAAATGCGACAAATTGAATCCAAACTAGAACATGATTTGACCCAGACTTGAAATTTTCAAATTTTTTTAGTGCATAGTTTCAGGACGTGTCGAATTAGTTTGAAAAATCCATTTAAATTGGTGTTATTTTTATGAGAACTCATCCCAGTCATTCACGTTTCATTTTGTATGAATATTTTATAAAAAAATATGTCGATAACAGACGCAAGAAAAATAAATACGACGCGAGTTTTTTTTTCAATAAAATCCGAAAAATGTATCTAGTGAATTTACTTGTCATGTACGAATTTATTATTTAAAAATGCTCGACGCCATATCGAATTTGTACGTTGTCGATTCCTAAAAAAGCCACTTTTTCCCCACATTGCTGGTGAATTTTTTCACATGCGGTGTGTTTGACATTTTTAAAGGTTAAGAAAATATGTTGCAAATATATATTATGTACATTTCAAAAGAGACGCACAAGCTATGTATACATAAACCACATATTTTGATACCATAGATATTATAAAGATAATTATAATCGTTCTCATATTTTTACTTATTACATAAGAATTGATAGTTAATTTATATACATATATTTATAATGCTTCTTAAGCAAATATTATTTTTTAATCGAATATTTTTATGACTTAACGAATATTTTTATGATTGGATTTTTTCCCTGTTGGGAGTCAATGACACTTTTTAACATATTATTAATATCTTAATAGAGACGAATAATAGGAAGATGAGGAATGGAAAGACGTCAGATGTCATGGCTCCGCAACATTCGTGAGTGGACCGGCATCAGACACGTCGGCGGATTGTTCCGGACGACGGTGGATAGAGATGCCTTCTCAGCAGAGATAGTCAACGTCAGAATGACCTGATATAGCACGAAGAAGAAGAGGCGAAGTTGGAATATTCAAAGAGAACCAGGAAATCAAGGCACCTACAGAGTAAACTATCTCGTGCGAAGGTCGCAAGCCTTGTAAGTAACTTGCTTTCCCAGTTCTCCTGTAATATTCCAACTGCGTCTCTTTTGAGATATTTTTCCAAAAAAAAATATTAATAATAATGCTTGGAAGGAGGTGGAGGAGGCTTTCGTCAAGGCGTGGAGGGGATAAGGCTGAGAGAAGAATGCTGATGAAAACGAATATTCGAAAGCCGTTGCATAAAAGAAATCTATGTGACTTTTTGTTTGGGTTTCTTTGGTTCGATTCCCAGCAGAGAAGAAATTTCAACAAATAAGTCAAAAAGGCACGTTAAAGTCCTCTTCCCCTGCCCCACCAACTCATGCATCGTTCAATAGTCCCTGCCTCTACTTGCGTCCCAAACCCACACAGTAATCATACCTCTTCAGTAACATTCTATCTCGACTCGCCGGTCGATGGAAGGGCAACTCTTACGAAACATGTCGCAAAATGACTGACAAAACAGTATCATAATTTAGATGGGTAGATGGCAGAGCGGTTAGCGCGCTGGGATAATAATCCAGTGGTCGCGAGTTCAAATCCTGCCTCAACCGATTTCGTTCACCTATAGCACAAGCATTTATGTTTAATTTAGGGAATGTAGGAAGATGTATATGCAGCTACTTGTTTAAGATGGACATATTCATTAAAAAAAACTTATTTTTACTCTATATTGAGAATATTAATTGCATCAAAAAATTCAGTAGCAGTTGTCAATATAAATAATATTATCTGCAAATATGTTTATATTTAGAAGAATAATGTCAAGGGCCTTTACATAGTTTTGTCGCGAGGGCCCAAAATGTCTAGCAACGCCACTGCTGATAAGCAAGGGGCTTTTTTCATTAACCTATATTTTTATACATTTTTCACTTAGTTACTGAAGATATTTATATGATTTTTAATACAAAATATCTCTCCTTTTTTGTTTTGTTTTATTTTTATTAAATCATATGATAATATGATTTAATAAAATAATATAATCTAGTATATGGTTTTTTACCTGTGAAAAAACATGAAATCGGTTTTGTGCACATTTCTCATCATTGCTATATTTTAATAAACATTATTTAAACAAATACGTATTTAATGAATAATTAAATATGTACAGTTTCTCCACTATTTCTTACATAAACCACGAGTAGAGATGTCACACTGACACAAAGAACTCAATCTACTATTGCTTAGTTCAAATATAAATCTAATGAAATTATAATGAAGAACGACTAATTCTCTCTTCATTCAAGTCCCCGTTAGAATGCATAATTGAATCCTTGCGAGAAACATATTTGATTGATTTCTCAATGCAATAGATGGATATTGGTGCCAGTTACCTTTGATATATTATTATTGATTCCCAATTAGAATTCAATCACAGGATATCTAATATCAAGTGTTCACCAGATTTAACATCATATTATTGAATTATGATAGTAAGTTTGTATGATTCTGAATATCAGTTCGATGTGAATTAACAATTCAGAAACTCTTCTTTCTATAATTGCAAGAACAATAGACCCCAAATAACAAGTAGGTATAATATCCCGAATTCGGTTTGGTCACTATAGACTCGATTCTCATTTGTTAAGATTAAATCTTGTAAATTCTCCTTATTGCGAGTGTGGCCTAGATCTAGAAGATCTGGACTACGTATTCTTTGGATGCCATATTAGAGATCGATACAATGTATACCGATCTTTTTGTGGAAAGATTAACGAAGTGCAGTTTCCACTAAAGATTCGACACCATCTTGCAATTGCTTCCCCGATAATCTACAAAGAAATATCATAATTCATTGAGAAAAATATGTTAGTTTTGTAGGCGTTGTTTGTCTATTTTTAAACTGTTTGTATTTTTTTATAAATAATTCTCACGACGTCAAATGGCACAAATCTTAAATGGTCGTATTGCCAATATTAAAAAAAAATTGCAAGAAATTTTGAACTTGTACGTATATTTAAATAATGAATTCCAATGTAGGTAGCAATTGGATGAATAAAAGGTCAAATATTATAAAAATTTTAGAGATCCTTGAGTTTTGGAATTAACAGAGTGGAAATCCATTTTCAAATTAATCAACTAATAAACAAAGTATTTTGATAATATTCTTTGGTATATTTGTTCGTTAATTGTTATGATTTTTTTTATTGTTTCAATACAAAATGATAACTATATAAGTTATATTTTTCATAAACTAGTTGCATGTACATTTTTTTGCAGAACGAATTGATCCTTGTAACAAGTACATATTATACATCAGCATACATTGCTTAAATTAAGCATAAATGCTTGTGCTACTTTTAATTATAACATTAAAAAAATCTTACCAGTTACCGACATGAAAATATGCATTACCTACACTACAATTAAGATTTCACTTCAAAAAAATCTAAAAATTTTAACACATGCTAAATAAGCCTTCTTTGCTAAAAAACTTCTTTTTTTAAAAAGAATATAGAACTTTCAAAAATTACATTGATAAGGTAACTCAATAAAAAGGCATAATTGGTGAACGTTGCACCATCGCATAAAGTGATCACGTAAACCACCCGATGACAGGTCGCCCTGTATGTAGGTGCCTCGAGTACCTGGTTCTTCTACAATATCCCAACTTCGTCTCTTGTATTATAACTGTAGAGGTCGCCCCAGAAACAACTATATGGATCAGATAATCGGTGACGTACGCTGTAGCAGTTACAAAGAGATGAAGAGACTGGCGGACAATAGGGATAAGTGGAAAGATCGAGTGTTTGGTGCAGACCAATCCTAGGATTGTGACCCAGAAGAAGATCAGAAACCCAAAATTTGTTAATTGTGTTAATTTTCAAGAACTAACCTCTCTTGAAATGAAAAAACTTAATCGGTCATTCACTCTTTAAGAACATAAAATATTTATTTCTCTACGACATAGAATGATGGTGTACCAAATATTAATAAAATATATTTTTTAGGGGAATTTGTGCTGAATTTGAAATTGTGTAATGAATATTCACTAGAAACATATTACATATACATTTTTTTAGAAACATGCAGAAGAAATTTTATTTCAAATTGGGGTGCTTAGGTTTTTGTACCTCCTTAATACATTTTGTATTATGTTGTTTACATAATATATTATATTCGTGACCCAATCGATTTTTACACTGCATTCTGTATTCCCAAATAAAAAGCCTTGTTACATTTTATTCACTTGTATGGTTTCAGAGTCAAACTTAAATACGTATTAAAATCCATAATAATACATAGCTTATTAAAGTTTGGCTTCAGTTTTACAAGGACTAATTCCGCGTCGGTAAATTACAAGAAACATTATTTATTGATCTACTTTCAACGTAATTTTAAAACGAATCTCCACTTTACTATAATTCTTCTTATTGGTCATAGACCTCACTCTTGACGGTCGCGATCTCTTCCATGGATAAGCACAGCTATATGGATAAGCTTCAGGAGTGTTAATACTATTTCTCGTATCTGGTTGATCCATCTTATTGGTGCTCTTTCTCTGGCTCGTCTTCCAGGAGTTATTTTGACCATTGTTGTTTGTTTCTCTTATAACCAATCGAAAAGAATTCTGATTCTGTATACAAAATAAAATTTCTATCAAATAATAATTCTAAAAATCTTACCAACCTATGCTAATAGACATAAATGTTTCGTTCTTTCACATTAACAGATTTACACTCTTAGATCTTTATAATATTACCCAAGAGTTTTATAAAGGGCTTCTCTCATTTTTATCTGTTGATGTTGAAATTGGTCTCCGATGACCTTTTAGCATCTAACAGAGCAATATCCTGGAGAGCTACTCACGACACATTCTTAAAACGTACTTATCTTGCCTTAATATGAAAAATGTCTATATCAATTAGATGTATGTGTATATTTATATATATTTGCATATCATGATGACTCCAATTCCATTTTTTAATCTGTGTACAATAGTTACGTTTATAATGAGATAGATACTTTTAAAAAATGTAAATAGGCATAAACTATGTATCTCCTGTGAAATATTATAATAATATGTACACTGCTAGTCCTAAAACAGGTATACCTAGTTGGGCAGCAGTTATCTATATTTAATGAAGATTATTAAAATGGCGTGATAAAAATAAATAAATAAATAATCGATCATAATCTTATTTTAATCTTCTTAACATTGAATCATAAAAAAAATGTTGAAATCAAAGTTACGCATGAAAGTGTCCTTAATTTTTGTATAAATCAATATAATTATCATATTAATTTCAACCTCAATGATTTATAAAGTCTGAAGCTGATCTTAATCTTATTTCAATCAACTTCATGAGTAGCCCCCAGGTATTTTTATCTCCTGTTTCAAGTACCTACCTAAAAATTTTCCTTTTAATTTTTTTACTAGGAATAAACTGCTTGTGACAATTTTAAAAATAATAAAAATCACTGCATAATTATTTAATTTCATAGCCATTAAGATTAAAAGCTTTCATAAAATTAAAATGAAAAGCTTTCATTAAAAGGTATTGTAGAAATTATTTTGATATTTAAATTATAATATAAAATACTACACAATACTCCCCTCACCCCACTAACCCAAACAACCTCAACGCCACACCCCCGCGCTTCACAGACAGATCCACACAAATTCAACATGTTAGTCTCGACACGCCGGTCGATGGAAGGACAGCGCTTCCGAAACAAGTCGCGAAGTGACTCAAAAAACAAGTGGTTTATAGCTACTTTAATATAATTTAATGATTTAATGATTCAGCGAATTTATGATTCAAATATGGTTAGTATTAACTACCACAAAATATCCGCCGAATCATTAAATGATATATATAATGTAACTCAGAAGTACGTTAAATCTCAGTGGATTATTATCGAAAACGCAAGGAACATATAAGGTCAATCACTGTAGGTGAAATTCCTAAAGTCCGGGTCACATTGCGTGAAAAATACCCTTAATGGTTGAGTGGTCTCTTTGGGATTTATTTCTTTTGGGTTGAAGTCGCCACAATGGAATACTCTTGTACCACATCCGTAGCCGCATGCCTTGAATTCTTTAGATACTCGGAGGTTGGATGCTGGGCAACGGAGACCTTCGTCCGCACTGGGAGCAATTACGCTCGACCCGCTTTCATCGCTTTTATTTCGAGGGATTAACCTTTTTGCTCTCTCGACTCGAAACAATACAAATATCATTTATATGTAGGCTGTCGTACCTGCATACTATCCATTAATTATTCCCTTTAAAAATTCTTATATAAATGTCGCGTAAATTAACATTTTCACTATCAGCTAGGTAAGCACTGTGGAATAGCGGAGATATAGATTTCCACTATTTTTAATCATATATTTTTATAATTTTTAACAGGTATCCATAAATTTTTTGTTCTCTTAAGGCTTTTCACCCAAAAAAGGATGTTGCAGCCTTTATTAATCAGAAACATTAGTTAACAAAAATTAAGTCAATAAAAAAAATGAATTAAATAATAGTCAGATTCTTTATAATATATTCAAATATCAAATCATGAACTTGAGGAGAAGGTATCCATATTGAATACTCTTTAGCCTGCAGTAAACGCGACTTCTTTATGTTGACTAATTTGGTAAACATTTTGCTACGAGCATTCAGTAATCATTTGGCCGTCTGTGTGATACGTTCTCCAAATAGAGAATCTCGTACATATATTGACACGATCCGGCCAATAAAACGGCTTCACTTTTTCATCGAGGTTTTTATTTTATTTTATTTTATTTTATGTAGTTTCTCGGGCAACAAACAGGTACTATGTCAAATATTAATTTAACACGCACCCAATAACAAGTTGCCACATTCTGGAGACTTACGATATAAATCGTCTCACAGATCCAGACTGAAAACACAATTAAAAACTGTGTCTCCACCGGGAATCGAACCCGGGACCCTTGGATCAGCATTCAGATACCCAACCAACTGAGCCACGAAGGCCGACGAAGGTTGTATGGGAATGAGTATTCTATAGTTTTATTATTATTCTATGCAGGTATCATACAAAGAGTGCATACAATAAGTTTCGTTGCAATGTTTTTGTGTGTATGGTGTACAATTATTATTATATTTTGTTTCTTCTGCACACCTCAAACTATAAGTTCGATCGACTTGTTCAAAATGTACAAACATATAGGTATATATATTTTGAACTTATAGACACATTTATACTGAAACATAATGTGAGATGTGCATGTACTTTCTAATTTGTTTTCGATAGACATCTGTTCATTTATCTGTGTTATTTCGTGATGAGCAAATGAAAGACCAAAACCAACACCGGGATGCGTATTTACTTTTCCGTGTTGATTAGGAGGCAAGTACTGCCTCAAATTAGGCACTGGTTTGTAGCGCTAATGCACTTAAAAACTCGTGTTGAATTCGAGGCACGTGTCCTCCAAATGCACACGGTTTAGCAACGCAAACTATTCCTGCTAATACGTGTTCAATTCGAGGCAATTAATTATTGAATATGGAACATTTTTATAATATAGCCATGAAGTTCGCGCGCTATTTCATTTCCCTCGCATTTCGTCTGTCACTGTCACATTTGTATGGAGGTATAATACTAAGAAGACTCCTAGGAACATACATTTTACTGATCTAATTTTTTTTTCTACATTAACAACGTAACTATTACTATATATAACTATATAACTATTTAAACATTAACAACGTAAATTTGTTTTTTTTTAAATAATATTTAGTAAGTGTATTTCTAATACTTATTTTCACAACGAAGGTTTGTTAAGTTTTTTGCACAATAGTTCTTTTAAGTGTATTTCTAATGTTTTTTTAGGATTAAATTATTAGTTACAAGTTTTTTGAATTATATTTATATAACTGTATTTCTAATTATTTTAATTTATCTCCGTGTGTTTTTTGCGCAAATATAATTTGTTTATTTATTTTAGGTTATGGCGCGCTTGCAGCTTATTTAAATGTTTTGGAAGAAGCTAATCGAGATGATAAATATAAATGCAGGCGACTGGAGGACACGTGCCTCGAATTCAACACGAGTTTTTAAGTGCATTAGCACTACAAACCAGTTGCTGATTCGAGGCAGTAATTGCCTCCTAATCAACACGGAAACGTAAATACGCCACCGGGATGGTCTTGGTCTTGATCTTGCACTCCCGGTCTCGGTCTTAGTCATGCTTTTATAATGTGGTCATGGTATTTGTATTGATCTTGCATACCCAGTCTTGGTCCTTAGTCTTACAAGCTTGTAACTTTTAGAAAAAATAAATTTTTTTTTTATTAAAATTCAAAAACCACCAATTGTGTCGATAGTACGTAGTTAACTGCTTACTTTTTGATTAAAATAAGTTTAAAAACTTTTGCGAGACTGCAACACTCTTGCATTAAGTCTTAATAAGAGTCTTACAAGACTCTTGGTGTTGCAAAGTCTAGCCTTGGTCTCAGTTTTGGTCTTGCACCGGTCTTGGCCTTGGTCAAGACAAAACTTTTGCTCATCACTAGTGTTGTTTTATCTATCAATTTTTTTTAATGCTCTGACGTCTTGCAAAATTACATTATTTATTTTTATTAAAAGCATGTATGCAATTGAAGTGTTAGATTCATTCAGGGATTGTCAATATTTCGGGAAAAAATTCACTCTATCTAAGTAGCGAAGAGATTATTTTTTTCCTAAAAAAGTTGTTTGCAATAAACAAAAAAAAAATATACTCAAAAAAGATTGGAATTTGATTCTCTTCGCCTAAATTGAAAACGACATGGCGTGATGGTTAGCTTAATTTATAGAAAAAATATATTTGAATATTCGATTAACAGCTGGTGGTGAATCCCACAAGTTTAAATTGTAAAGCGGTCAATACTTATAATTATTAGTTTCCCAGAGGTAAAGTTTTCCAAAGATTCTACAGAGGGTAGTTTAGATAAGACGCCATTTCTCAGGACTTGCTTTGTCGTCTTGTTTTGTAGAGAAAGTTATTATTGTTTTTGTTCCATCTAGAAATTAGTTCTTTGATTGGCTTCTAACTCGACAGATGCTCAATTTAATAAATACACAATCTCAAATCTCAATATTGTGACAAAAATTTAGTGATGATTAAAGATACCTACCAACGATTTTTTCTGCTTTACTTATTTTATACACTAATGAGTGTTATTTCAGAAAGTGTGTGTCTCTTATGAGGTAGGATTTAATGATTCTTATTGATAAAACAATTTTCTATGAGGCACCTGCCCCCCTAGACAACGTGTCATTTAGCACAAAAAAGAAACAAGAAAAGATTACTCAATGTATGGAAGTGACAATAGCCAGTCACGTGATAACTGTCACTTCCAAACATTGAGTTATCTTTTCTTGATCTAAATGACACGTTGTCTAGGGGGCTGCTCAGAATAGTGTTTCAACTATTTTCTATTATTATCATTTTCATATAGGTATCCCGTAAAAGCCGTATTATCGAAAATTCAACAGGCAAAATAAGATCTCGCATAGTTCAGCAATAATGTTCATCACCCATTCAGAAGCCTTTTGAAGGTGATATGAGACTGTTGTGTGGGAAAACACGAATGTGTCATATTTTTTTTTATAAAGTATTGCACACCCGCCTTTCGAGCCGTGGTCACCTCACAATCTGGAATGTGGCGAGATGGTATTACATACATACAACACACATACCATCACGCCATATCCCTTACGGGGTAGGCAGAGAGAACCGAGCGCCATACTCCTCTATTTTTGCACACATTCCTAGCTTCCTTTACATCCATGCATCGTCTCACACATGCTCGTCGATTATTCAAACTTCTTATATTTGTTTCTTTCAAAATATCATTTATTTGATGGTATTAATGAACGAATAAGTTATTAAACAAATAGGTAATATTTTTTTTATTTTATCAATGTAATATTAATATTTTCTAGTTGGTTATGACTTAACTAACCTAAAAAAAATATTCAATATATTAAATGAGAGCCTCTACATACATTACTCATCAATACTGAATAATTTATTCGAGACGAATCCATTAATTACTGTATGTACCTAATTTTATTTGATACTACTGTTTAACCTCAATAAATTTCAAGCTAAACTTAGTAAATTTCTCCAACATTTAGGCATGTATAGAAAATCAAATTTTCATTTATTTTCAAGAAAAAAAAATTAAAACAGGGAATATCATTTAGAATTTTTTTTTAACAATTATCTGTTTTCAAACCTTGCTTGAATATAAATAAATATCACAAACAAATTAGAAATTCGATGCGATAATCGAAAACTTTCGCTTTGTACCGCTTCGTTCGAATAAAAAGGTATATCTCAAACGTAATCTCCACTCCTGTCGCTTTTAGTTCAGAAAAAAAAATTTTGACAGTCAATAAGGAGTATTAAATTTTCAGTTGGAAATTGGCGGCCTGCCTGGATTGTATTAAATTACACGACAAAGACCTGCCTACCACTCACTGAGTAGATTCCAGCTAGTGGTGAGCAATACAAATTTTGGTCTAACACTTGTGGTCGAAATAAAACATAAGACCTCTCCAACCCAGTAAAATCGTGACGACTCTAAAAGATCATTAATTTACACATTCGATACAAAATGCGAAAACTATTCTACTTATACTCATTGTAACTGCAACAGCGCACATCACTGATCACAAGGATTAAAAACAGCTTTGTTTCAAAGAGCAACACAACATTAGACTATCAGCGCCCTTGGTATGATCTTGAATCATTAAACGGCGCTATACAAATGACTTATTATTATTATTATCACCCGGTCCATATATGTAGGTACATAAGCATTGTCTCTGCGGCGATATGATTTTTACCTCCTATTATTCCTTCAGCAATCCTATCCAATTGGATCGTTATTAGGCAACCCTCTTTAGGAGTTGCCTTGTTTCTCCAACACTGCTCAGTACTACATTGTTTCAGATGTGATCTGACCAATGGATCCTTGGCATAAAATTCGTAGAACTATTAATCTATTTTTATTTTATGCAAATAATTTTACTTACGTTCAAACAATTGTTTTTATTTTTTTTAAATCGTTGATCAATTTTCCTTTAAAAAACGATTGTTTCTCATGAATAAAAAATCTTTTGAAATATCAAATTACTATCAGAAATGTGTTTAATTTATCAATGTAGATATGTATTTTTATACAAAATTTTATGTGCATATCCACATAAAAATATCTTGATTACAATTTTCATTGCAAATAAAATAACAATTAATAAATAAATTATTTTTGTTTGATCTAAATATTTTTTTTATTCATGACCAAAACATTGTCTCTCGAGATATTGGTCATGAGTTTTCTCACCACTAGATCTAGCCTTTGTGCCATCAATTCGAGTATTTTTGGTCATAAAAACCTTCAAATACGTACACTGAAATGCTCACATTTCAAAATCCACTCCGCCGCAGTAAGAGAATACGTAAAAAATGGCGCTGGCCCCCTCTAATCGAATTCCTTCAGAAAACACATTTTTTTCACATGTAGCACACATAATGGTAATTGAGTTTTTTTAATAGCGATATTGTGTTGTAAATTTCAATTATGGTCAAAGCTTAAATATGTGTACATTTCAAAAATAAATCCCTATTAGGATGCTCATAAAAAGTGAGTTATTATTCTTATCGTGGAAATAATATTTTTGAACTCATAAAATAAAGACCTTTTTTAGCATTTTGTATTACTTTATAATGTATGCAAAGGAATGTACACAATACGGTAGTTTTTTTTTAATTTCTCTACCGAACTTCATATTGAGAATTTTTATAAATTATTATTGTATGAGAATTTTTAACATAAAATAATTATTTCAGTGGATAAAAAAAATATAAATTAAAATATTTATAAAAATAAATAAAAACATATAGTTTTAATCCACAAATTAGTATGAATTTAATAAGCCTAAGCACTTTCGCCGAACACAGTCGGCATCCTCATTTGTGAATAAAACCACGTTTTTTTTATTATAATTTTTTTAATTTATAATTATGAACTTCTACTGTGGGGCATCGAAATTAAGCAGGTGAAAGAGTTTGTATATCTGGGAAGCAGAATATCTCAAGACGGACGTTCACCAACCAAGAGTCGCCTTCAACAAAAGATCAACAATTTTTGAATACCTACCCTCATATTTCCATCAAAATAAAGCAAAATTTGATCAAGACTCTTGTCTGGAGTGTACTGCTATATGGTTGTGAAACATGGACCATCAGCCAACGCGAAACGGGACTTCAGTCTGCGTTTGAGATGTGGTGCTACAGACGCATGGCTAAAGTTCACTGGTCAGAACACATCAGCAACGGCGAAGTACTAAGCAGGGTTGGAAAGACAAGGCAACTTATGTAAATAATTGCCCAATAGAGAACAACTTAGATAGGCCACAACATCCGGCACCCAGGCCTGCTTTTTACCATCGTCGAAGGAATGATTGATGGGGGCAACTGTAGAGGCCGCCCCAGAAACAACTTTATAGACCAGAAAATCGGTGACGTGCGCTGTAGCAGGTATAAAGAGATGAAGAGACTGGCGGACGATAGAGATAAGTGGAAAGATCGTGTGTTTGGCGCAGACCAATCCTTGGATTGTGAATATTGTCACCCAGAAGAAGACTGTGTTAACGAAAAACTTTTATTGAAGAAAAAAATGTTGATTTATTACTTTCTGTTGTATATTTTTCTTTCGAAGTAAAAATAATTATTAATTTGTAATGTTTACGTATTTATTATCTTATTAAGAGGGTGACTGCTGCCAACGTACCTATTTTTTCAATTTGATATACCATCATTATTACTAAACGAATCATTTTGAAAAAAATAATCTAGTTAGTTTGGATATTAATAAAGAGAAATATACCTTTACTTTTTGATTATGTTCTGTATATATTCTTGTAGGAAAATAATAAGAATACCCCGATTTTAGACATTTATCTTGAATTTCTAAAAAAATATAAGGTATAGAGCAATATTTTTTTTTATAAATTAAAGAAGAACAAAATACCTGGAAAAATATGATATGACGTTGCATTAACGCATCAGGTTAAGTATATAAACTAAAAAAACTTTTATTACGCAATGGCGCTGAATGGAAAATAAATATTTTTTAGGTTTATTTACTAAACCTGAATCATAAATGCAACGTCACATCATATTTTTCTAGATATTTTTGTCTTCTTTAATTTAAAAAAATATATATTACTCTACGCCTTATAGTTTATTAAAAATATATGATAAACGTTGAAAATCGGGATATGCCATTATTGTTCTACAAGAATTTATACAGAACATCATCAAAAAGTTAAGGTATACTTTTGTTTATCTAAATTATTTTTTATCCAAACTATCTAATTTATTTTTTTCAAAACGATTTGATAAGAAATAATGATGGTATATCAAATTGAAAAATAGGTATGTTGGCAGCAGTCCCCCCCCATTTAAACATATTTCAGAATCATAACAACAATAGATTTTTTTTATTTTCCATTTATTATAATAATATTTTTAGCTCCTTAATTATCCAAATGTAATGCTAGTTTTCCTTCAATAATTCTTTATTAAAAAAATAATAATTCGCATTGTGTTTGGAAAAAATCGAGTTTCATTGTTTTGTTTTCTTCCTTTGTCTTGGCGTTGTATTCTTAGACTTTAAAAGTTTATAAAAGCAAACTTCCTCCTTTACGAGATGTCGAAGTTGCGTCACCAAGACTTCGTCTTGCGTATGATCTTGTTTCGGATTTGGCTTCCGCTTACGGCCAAGGACTGCAACAGCACTAACCCGAACTTAATATAATTAGGGAATATTAAATTATGTCGATGTTGGTGGTGCTTGAGAATAATTTTGAGATGTTATATATCTACAGTTACCGACACTTGAAGCGTATATTCCATCTTGGAGCGTTTCTGGTACAATTTTATTCGACCGAAATTTAATTACGACTTTAGGTGGTTTTGTATATTTATAGAGTGCATGAAAGGCGCGAAATTCACCTCGAAGACAACTTGCATTAATTGAATTCTGCCAACAGACATCTTCATTATAAGACATCTTTGGTAGCAAAACGACTTATGGTAGAATAAATAAAGTGCCAAAAGATAAATGGTACAACACAGAGATAGATAATGTATGTTATTCATTCAAAACATCACATTTATGCTACAATTTGGGGTAACCAGTGACAGGTGCACGACTGTGCATTATATTATTATAGGAAGCACGTCACATGCGTGTATCCCCACACGCCAGTCTTATCTCACCCAAAAAGGCAATATTCTCATTGGGTGGTGAAAATTTTAAGATGATATTTTGTCTCTTATATTTAGTGATGGGCAAAAGTCTTTCAAGTCTTTGCTTGTGAGACTTGCAAGATCCCATATGTTGCTGCAGGACCTAGACGTACACCAGACATTTCAAGACACAATGCAAGAGGTCTCATAATTTTTTTTAAACTTATTTAATTTTATTTATTTTTTTTATTCAAAACTTTTTGAGCACATGTGCACAATGGCGGGCGTATTGCCAAATGGCAATATCTTCCAACCAACCATATTCATTTGGAGAAGAATACTTTCATCATCGACATTTGTATCTTCCTGAGGAAGGGAACTTTGATCTCGTAACATGTAGAGGAATTTTTATTCATTTGAATAAAAATTAGAATTGTAGTGGTGTACACAAAGTTGTGTTTTATTTCATTTATTTTTTAAGAATACTTTCAATAAATAACTAAGTAATTAACTACTTACGGTCGACATTAAACTATAAACTGGTGTTTTATGTCATATTTCATTGTAATTAGGACCAGAATTGTAACAGAAAACAATTGCATTGAAAAAGTTGCAAGACCTTTAGTCTCGCAAGACTCGAGTATGAAGACCGATACCAAAACTACACGTGTAAATGCAAGACCAAGACCACCCCGGTCCCGGTCTTAGTTTTGCATTTGCTCGTCACTACTTGTATTGTGACTTAATTTTTCAAATATACAAAATTCTTATAATATCAATACAAAATAAATATTTGACATATTAATTATCTGTTTGTAGCATGTGACGTCTTATTTAAATAAATGTATTCGTGTACCTACGTCATACATATTTACATTATTATGTATTGATAAAAAATATCGATTTTTCAAATAATTGTATAACCATTCATTTCATTTTTTTTTGTTTCAGAATCTGTGGGGTCTGTTCTAAAACTAAGACATATTTGGACCATGACACGTAAGAAAAAAATTGACACTTTTACAACCTACAATTACATATTTAATTAGTCTACTTACATTGAAATAGCAATATTTTAGCGTCGAAGTAAAATAACATAGTTGAAGACGATGTTAATTTGTAATAACTCGACATTTCATTCTCAATGAAACTATGTTTAACCGAATAAAGTGAAATGATATATTATTGTTTCGCGGCCAAAATTGCAACATTGTGTTTCAAGATATCAGATTACGGCAATGAATTTGGACTCCAAGCACTATAAAATATGAATCGAATATAATTTTACGGATTCAAAGTAGCGGATTGTTGGCTTAAAGCGCCAACTCAAGACGGGGTTAGACCTCGTAAGCAACCAGAGACGAACACATTGTAAGTATTTATTGAGTGAATGAATTTCAAATCAATACAACTGTAAAAATATTCTTGGTTCCTTCGGTTACTTTGTGGTATTCCATAATTAAAAATATATATTTTTTTTAATTTTGCTACAACCACTTACCTTTGAGTTATTTATTTATTTATTATTAAAAATAACAAAGAAAAATACACAATACAACAATATATACAATTTTTAAAAGATACATTATAATTTCGTTTTTTTTTATGACTCAACTTCAAAAAGAGTTTTCTCGTGCTTTGAAGTGAGTCACATTTCACAAATCTACAAACTATCTTATCTATTTATATACATACATCTTAATCTATGCACTAATCTATTTACAATAACATACATATTTAGATACAAACATACATAATATTATATATAAAGAGAAAAAAAAATACAAAATTGGTCTGTAGAATAAATAAAAATACACAAATTGAAAATAAACAACACACAATGAATACACAAGAAAAATCTTACTTCAAAAAGTCTTTCAGCAATACCAAGAAACCACCAAAATTATTTTGCGCCACTATTCTCATATCCACTGGTAAATCATCAAACCACTTCACCCCATAATATGAATAATGATTTTGGCCAAAAGATGTATTTTTCTTTGGGATCTTTATCATTCCACTTGTGCGAGGACCAATTCTTAGATTGTCTATAGGGTGAATTTGGTTAGTGAAATATTCTTTACATATTTGTTTAATTGCATTTATTTTATATAACACATTTAATTTTTTAACTTTAAATTGAGAAAATAACTCTTCAGTGGGAAAATCGCTTGGCTTTACTAAAATAATTTTAATAATCTTTCTTTGTGTGGTATATAATAATTTCAAGTGAGCAGGATACGACCCTCCCCATCCAATTATTCCATATTGCATCACAGACTGAGCCAATGCATAATATGTCATTCTAAGCATTTCAATATCCAGAAAATTTCTTATACGGTAAAAAACATAAAATATTTTATGCAATCTTTCTCCTGTCTTACATATATGGTCCTTCCATTTCATTTCAGATTCAATTATGACACCCAAATATTTGACATTCTTGCTCACATTTAGTGTGGTACACTGAGGTTCTGAACAAGAACCAAATGCATCACAATCCTGTCGGTGGATTTTAATATTTAACGTATTTGGTATATTTTTGCCTTGAATTGCGAAAGGCACTACAGTAGTTTTTTGTGCATTTAATGTTAATATATTGCAATTAAACCAAGCCTTTAATACATTTATATCTTTATTTGCTCTTTCAGTTACCTCACTCCATGTCTCTGCCACAGACAACATGACTGTGTCGTCGGCAAAGGAAATAACACTAGAGTGAAGATCCAGTTTATATAAATCATTAACGTATATCAAGAACAGTACAGGTCCCAATACAGTACCTTGTGGGATCCCATATTGTGAACTGACCTGGTCGCTAAGCACACCGTTTAACTTTACAAACTGCTCTCGTTTATTTAGGTAGCTACGCATCCAACTCAAGGCCATATAATCGAATCCAGCGTATTTTAATTTTTTGATCAATCTATTATGACTAACGCTATCGAAAGCTTTTTGTAAATCAATGAAAATTCCAATACATTTTTTATGTTTATCAAGAGCATCACAAATTTTAGACGTCAGTCTTGCGATAGCGTCATCTGTACCCAATTTCTCGCGGAAACCATATTGATTACTACTAATCAGTTTTATGTCATTAGTATAACTTAAAATTCTATGTTTAATAATGTTATATGCGATTAATTTCGGATGAAAATGAACTTCCATCGACAGGCGAAATACAACTTGTAATCCTCCATATTTCGACTGTCGAAGTTAAGTTTCTGCCAAAACTATTCGCGTATGATTCAAAATTATGTGTTTTTAGTAATTAAAAAACATTTTGTTAAAAACTGCTGTATTCACCAATGGACTCATTCTGTAAATGTGTGAAGCTTTTCAAAATACTTGCGAAACTTCACGAAAGTATTTTGAACCAGTTATAAAATACAAAGAGCAAATTGAAAATATGAAACAAAATATGAAAATAATAAAACGATTCCATCTGTAAGCGAGAATGACAAGGACATAGTGACTTTGTGTACTTTAAAAACATTTTATTGCAAGTGTATGGAGAGAACTTTCTCTACGTCTCGGTCAATTTCAAACTTTTCTATCGCTCACAAACTTCTCTATCACATGCTTTTCCATCAACACAGAGAGGTGTACTTTGATATTAAAGGGACACATACAATATCGAGAAAATTGAGCAGACTCTTCTACTTCAATTCAATTATATAAATACATACCATCACGTCATGTCCCTAACTAGGTAGGCAGAGTTAAGCGTGCGCCATACGTCTCTTTTTTAAGACATTCATGGCTACCTTTATATCCATGCATCGTCTCATACATGCTCGTCGATTGTTCAACGTTCTTTTATCCTTCATTCGCAATATCATTCACATGGACATGCCCCTGCAATTCACTCCTTTTCTTACACCAATGAAATCTTCTTTTTGGTCAGTCATTCGTCATTTTTATAATTATAATTTGCTAGATTTTTGCACTCAATAACAGCTTTTCACATTATGTGAATACGTAAAGTTAGAAAAAAATATTATTAGTTTTAAGACTACAGACATTGTAAAAAAATAGTAAAAGATAGTAAAAAAATGGTTTTATTCAAATAATTCAATTGGTTTTGAGTTTTCCTGTAATATTTTAATGAGCCTGACCAGTATTGGTCACCTAGTAAACGTCTTCAAAATGTGACAAAAAAGGTAACTGAAGATAATATTCTGTAAATTGTAGGGATTTGCAACCTTTTTTCAATATCCTCTTTCTTTTTACACTCTGATTTAAAAATTTCCGTCTTTCAGAATATCATTCACATAGTCGTGCCATCCCTTTATTGAACGGCCCCGACCTCTCATTCCATTCCTGTCCACACTGTATATTTTCTTCGTCAGGCGTCATTCTAGCTATGTGGCTAAACCATTTCAATATGTTCAATTTCATTCTATTAATGACATCTTTCTTCATCTTTCATTCTTTACTTATGTCTTCATTTCTTACCCCGTCATACATCGTTCTATTACAAATTCATCTTAATAATCAACTAAAAACGATCGTTTTAATTTAAAAAAAACTTTTTTTTATTAATTTACTATGGATTTTATTTCACGAAATTTTAAACTAAGTTGCAACACAGATCTTGTATGTTGATACGTAAATACTTACACAAATTTTAGGTAATTTTCTCAAGAGTCTTTTAAACAACGATACTTGAAATATCAACTTAAATCTGTATTATGTCAAGAGCATGACAGTGTCTTTCTTTTCATCTTTAGCAAATAAAGCAAATTAAATTAATAATGTAATATTACAATGTTCTTATAACATGTCTCTGTTATCAAAAAGCCCTTTATCATCTGAGTAAGGACTCTCATATTGTTTTGAGTAATAAAATATAGATTATTTTCTTAGTGAAAAAAACATATCACTTTTAAATGAGATTTCAAACATTACAAATTAATTCAAGGTTGTTTTTTTTATTAAAATAGTATTGTGTTTAGTAATCAAAATGATGAATTTATCAAAAAAACATTTTTTTTAAAAAGAATGAATATGTACTTGTAACGATAACTAGTTTTTTAGGTACCTTTACTAAAAAAAACTTTGTGTCAAATAGTTCCTGAATTTATTCTATATCTTTCCGATACCTCCTTCTTTTCCTAATTGCTATGATGAGTGTTATTTTTACTATCCTTTTATTTAGGGTATTCTTTTTTTTTCTTTTTATTTTTTTCTTACTTGTTTATTTAATTATTTTATCAATTTAATTCTCACTAAATACTAAGTATTGCACCAATTTAACTTCAGAGATTTCACGTTGCTCGTGTTGGTTGGAAGAAATTGCCTTATGGAAATCAACCCGCCTTCGTACACATGTACATAAATTGTTTATATAAATAAATAAACAAATAAATAAAAAAATAAATACCATCACGGCATATCCCATAATGTGGGGTAACCAGCGACAGGTGTGTGATATCTTGTAAAAGAGAGTACGACACATACGTGCACACCCACACACCAATCTCGTCTTACCTGAAAAGGCAGCATTTATATAAATATTTATAATTAAACATAAAATATAGTATAGCTGTTACGTTCCCTAATAAAGAAAAAAAAATAAAAATAAAAACGAAAAATATAAGACACAAAACTGTATGTCGCCTAGAAAATACTTGGAAAGTTTCAAAGAGCTTGATGTAAATAAATAAATATTCTATGCACTTCTATAGATTTAAAATTATAACGGGGGTTTAACAATTTTCAAAATCTTCTTCTTTCCTTTCCTCTTAGCGCTTTTGTCCCGTTTCTATCGGGGTACGCTTTGAACATGATCCTGGAATTGGCGAGTCTGGTTATTACATTGAAGCGACTGCCATCTGACCTTCGTAACCCTTAGAAAGGGGAACCAGACAAATTGGATCATGGCTACATAGCTTGTGATATAAATCCGCACATAGATTTTTTAAAAATCCAGAGGTGCGAGACTCGCCCGGATTCCAACCGTCGACCTCACACATGTGAGGCGACGACCTTACCGCTGGGCTATCACCGCTTTTTAAGAATTTTCAAAATCATAATATAAAAATAATATTATGATGTACAATATGTAGTTCATTGAGCACACGGCTTGTGTTTTTCAGCCGTGCAAAAAGCTCCTATACCAGTTTTTGTTTATTTACAAAGGTCTGGTACATTTCTGTTTTATTCCTTCATAATTTTGTTGTTTTTCAGACGGTTTGTGGTTGAACTCAAAACAAATTTATACCCTTGAGTATTTAATAATAATATTGGTATATAATCGTTCATTGAAAACCAATCGCATACTGTTTTTGACTCGTGAACGACGTTAATCTTTTGTTGGAAGTTTATTACTGTGCTTCGGGCTATTGAACAATATACATCCACAGTTTTTCGATAATATCAAAAAGTTTTCAATCTCAGTATTATTAATCAATCATGGAGAACGTTTATTACTTTCAATACTTTCTTGGTGTATTTACGAATTCATTCATCACAAAAAGTTTTCAAAATACATGTAAAGTAATGCATCACTATATACAATCAAGTGTACAAAGACGGATTTATTTATATTATATTTCATATTACTTCTCGGGCAACTAACAGGTACTATGTCAAATATTAATTAAACACACACCACATAACAAGTAACCATATTCTGGAGACAGATTCAGACTGAAAACACAATTAAAAACTGTCTCCACCGGGAATCGAACCCAGGACTTTTATATCATCAGTCAAATACCTAACCAACTGAGCCACGAAGACCGACTGTTTATTTATTTTCATAAGGCAATTTTCTTCTACTCTCGTGTCAGAAGCAATCAAACACTTTTCGACTAATACTTGGCAAAGTCGACCGCTGCGCCGCTACAGCATGGCAGGTCCTCATACGAGCAGATAGCAGGGCAAGCAGGGCTGTCTCGCAGGTGATCCATGATCTGCGGCATGCCGCATTCACTCAAGAGGCAGTCACCATCCGTTAAAATCCCCTTGTTTTAATGTTGTCTGCCGACGCCCATTCTCAGTCTGTTGCGAACTTCCAAGTGCGCCAATCCAATTTGTGGCGCGGCGTGAGGCACTCATGGGTTTTGTTAAAAATTTTGAGTGATTTTCCGCGACAAGAAGATATTTATAGTGGCTCAGTATGCCTTAGGAAACCTCTGCGGTATTTCAACCTGGGTTGGGTAGTCTCACATTTGTAAAGGCAGTGCGAGGGTTGTTGTTGGGCTCTATCCAGTTCCACGCTGCAGTGTACCTCGCGCTTGATGTTAAAGGGTACTATTCCTGTAAGAGGGTACAGTTTGACTAGTAGAGTGGGTGTCAGGCAAACAATGATAACTCGGTAGGTGTCGTTAAGTGCTTCGTTAACGTTTTTGGCGTGTGATGATCTACTCCACACTGGGGCAGACTTAAGTTTAATTGATTCAATATTCATGGAGACTTTTTAAATAAACAACAGTGGGATAAATGAATAAAGTATACGACTGATTAAGGAAAGGAAGTAGTTAGCTTTAGGACATTGAAAAAGTATTTGATTTACAGAGTGAGTAATTTATTTTATTCTTTAAAACGTATATGCTGAAATGCATCGGTACAATAGGCATGATGACTAATTTTGAGACTAACTATCTCACGATGTTTTTACGCATCCACTGTTTTCAAATATATATACATTTCTACATAAAATAAAGGTTTAGTAGCAAAAATTGCCATTTCAAAATCCAATTTGACATTTATGTACGTCAAACAACGCTTGCAGTGTTATGGCGTCCGTCGGAGCTGACGGTGACGTCACGGTTTCGTAGACCGCATATCACTACTATTATGTATTCTAAGACGATTTGTGTATTTAAAATAAATTCAAAAGTGCATAAGTGTTGTGCGGTCCCTAAATGTACAAACACGTCAAAAAAAACACCTACTGAGGTATTTGTTTTCGTCCCACGCGAATATAAACTAGAAATAAGTGGTTAAATTTGGCACGGCGAGACACAGAAAGTGTATTTTATTAAGTATGCGTTTACAATGAAGTACAGTATTTGTTCCCCCACGTTTAGCTCTCAATATTATAATTCATTTACAAAATATTTACCATTAATTAGGCAATAAGCATATAAAGAAATTCATGAATGCCCAAACGTCAAAATAGGCCATCTTAAGTTTCCCGCGTATTAGGCATTAGGCCTGTGTAACACCACTGCGTTACGCCGCTCAATTACATCGACCCAGTTCACTGCACCGGGTGTGTTAACTTACTCCTTCGAAATGACATGTATTGGCTCACGGCTCAGTGAGTCATGAGTGCTAGGCCGGGAGAATGCGAACAGTGATAGGGTATTGAGTAATTGAGTTGCTTGCTTTTTAATCGACATACCTACATACTTACTAAATAAACAACGTAATAGACAATAACATAAAACTAGCTTACCTTAGCACAGGCCATGCCTAGTGAAGGGGCTAGTAACAAAGATACAAACAAAAAGAAATAGCTTAAACTATGTAAGCACCAGTGAAATAATAGAATGATATTTATTGAAATGAAATAACTTATATTTACTTTGTATGTTTACTACCAATCATAATAATAGAAACTTTTATTTAGACGTTAAAAATACAAAATTAATACATCTAGTATAAACAAAAATAAATATTTTTTTTTGATACATTCTAATCCCGAAAAGTGCCGAATTAAAGCGTTTCCCGATTAAGTGCCGACGGAAATCTGAATTTCCCGAAATCGGCAACACTGGACGTGAACCTAGAATATCGTGACGTCATGCGCTCTGATTCGTTCTGATTGGCGTTTCTCATAAAATGGCGGTCTATAATATTTTGTATTTTTATTTTAATAATATTAATATTATTCACTCTTTTAAAATGAAAATAGATACATTTTTTTAAATCTTAATAACCTGTTTTATTTTTTATTCTGAATAATATTCAGAATACACGCCTATTCTGAAGTTGTCAAACGAATGTTAAATTCAAAATTATTACTAAAATATTTTAATTATTTAAAATTGTGTATTATCGAACGTTTATTTTAAGGTTTAAGAAAGCTTCCTAATTTAATACCGTGATAGCTTGTGGATTTGTGTGTCGTTACTCCAATGGCGACTATAAAATCATATCCCATATCCCAGCAAGCCTTATGTCAATAAGTCTGTGACGCAAGGAATATTGTGGGTCACACTATTAAAATATTTGCTCTAGATTCTTGACATTTTCTCCGCAATATTCTATACACATCATCATAATAATATTGAAAGTCGCGTAAGAAAATAATGATCCGTAAGAAAATATCATACGTAACGAATTTCATAAAATATAATGTATAGCGAGACGAAGAGTATCTACTTATCGTTAACATATTCCTGTAATATTGGTGCTCATATCGAATTGACGACTATAGAAGAAATAAATGTCAGTTGAAGTTGGAGTGTCATTATGTGATTCGTAATAGACAACAACTTAATTGGTATCCAATGCTTTTCAGAATGTATAAAATATTTAGATACATAAATTTTCGAAATAAGGGTACAGTTAATATAAAAATGAAGCTGTTTTTAATCGGCTCTATTACATAATAACTTTAATGAGATGAGATTTGAGAGATAGAGATGAGATTTGACCATCATTAATTGTACATACCTACTATTAGTTTCTTCATGGTTTATTTGTGTATACGATGTGTAGTCTAATATAATGTGATTTCTTTTACAGCTCCAAATTAATGTTTAATCGAGTTGTTATTAATATCGTGTCAAAGGCGCTGATTAAGAACTAATAAATATTCCATAGACAACATTTCATTCAATCAATTTCATCTTGGCGAAAATATTCTGTCTTTCAAAATCGTTTTTATTAAAAAAATTACTGCTATTTGGTAAAAGTTATTTCATAAAATTGACTCAATATTCTGTTGTATGGTCATTCTCCCATATCCATCATGGCTTCTATTTTCCACTCTTATGTAGAGTTTGGGCATCTGTTACCACAAAGGTTACGAGAAAAGGTAGTGTATAAATCAATATTTCATAGTAATGTCTTATTTACTCTGCGTACTAATATTGTAAGAAGATTTAGCTGTGACAACGCAACGCATTGGACCATATTTTAGTGAGTAGATCATAAAAATATCTCATTTAGAAAAATACCAAAACAAAAAGATTTCTTTCCGAGAGAAAGAAAATATTTTCCTGACTTCGTACACACTCATAATGTAACGTCTTTTAATATATTTGGAAATATATTAATATCATTTATAAAATGGTATATTATCACGGGATACTCTGTCGTCAGAAGATGCTTAATTTATTTGATACCTTAGAAATATATGTTTTTACTCTCCACACTATGGAATAGGGGAGAGTCATGATTTCGCAAAATTTAAGCGTATTTTTTTACATCAATTTCTCAATGGGTATCATGTAGAGAATGCACACTATGAGTTTCGTCATGATGTGTTTGTGTGTATGGCGTATACGCCGTACGCAGTTCGCCGTACGCCGTAGCATTTATATTTTTTGTGTCCTCTCTACATTCCAAACTATAAGTCCGATCGACTTCATATTAACATCATATGTGTAAAGTGCAAAAAGACCTAGAGCTGATTAGTTTTCCATAGACAACTTTTGATTTCTTCTCTATGAATTCATCATTTACGTTGTTTTTTTTATGTCCTCTCTGCAGCCCAAACTATAAGTCCGATTGACTTCATATTGATATCACATGTGTTTAGTCCATAAACTTAGAGCTGATTAGTTTTCCATAGACAACGGTTCATTTTTTCTCAATGTTTCTTTATGATTTCATCTATTAAAACTGAAAAAATGCTCTCACGACCTGGAAATTAGAGATATTTCAGTTTGGTTTCAACTATTTATACAACATCAAAAATCTTTATAAAATTGTATTCAAAGTTGGTCAATGTTAAAAGAAAAATATTCAACGGTTTCAAAAATTATATTTTATTTAATGTATTATTGTATGAAACTTATATGTAACAAGAGAATTTTTTTATATTTGGCAATGTTCAGTTCATTGATTTCATATTGATATTAGAATATTAATAGCTTGAACTTAGAACTGATTAGCTTTTCATAGATATCATAAAATTTCTTCATATGATTGTCAAATTGCTCTAACGCTCTTTGAAACAAAATTTATCTGCTTTTATTAAAATATTTCATACAACATAAGCATTCTTCACCATACTGCATTAATAGTTTGTCTATCTTAACATAAAAATATACTATCGGAAGAAAATTTATATTCCTGGTAGTAACATTTAGTATGAATAAAAATGTAATTAGATAAATTTCTATGTATGGAAAAGTTCAGTAATTTGATTTCATGTTATAATGTAAAGAGCTTGAACATAGAACTGATTAGCTTTCCATAAATAACAAAAAAATTTCTTCATATGATATCACGTGTCAAAATTGTTAAAATGCCCTCGCGTTCTTTAAAACAAAATTTATCTGCTTTTTTTAAAATATTTCATACAACATAAGCATTCTTCACTATACTGCATTAATAGTTTGTCTATCTTAACATAAAAATATACTATCGGAAGAAAATTTATATTCCTGGTAGTAACATTTAGTATGAATAAAAATGTTATTAGATAAATTTCTATGTATGGAAAAGTTCAGTAATTTGATTTCATGTTATAATGTAAAGAGCTTGAACATAGAACTGATTAGCTTTCCATAAATAACAAAAAATTTCTTCATATGATATCACGTGTCAAAATTGTCAAAATGCTCTAACGTTCTTTGAAACAAAATGTATCTGCTTTTATTTAAATATTTCATACAACATTAGAATTCTACACCATACTGCATTAATAGTTTGTCTATCTTAACATGAAAATATACTATCGTAAGAAAATTTATATTCCCGGTAGTAAAATTTAGAATGAATAAAATATTTCATATAACATAAGCATATTTTACCATATTGAGATTGTCAATATTTGTGGTGTGGAGAGTTTAGTGTTGGCCACAACCCACTCGTTTTTATATGTCTTCTTCGCAAATATTGATTTGCCTTTAGCAAACTTTCTGATATTTATGTATATCCATTGATTCTAATTAATATGAACTTTTTTATAGAGATGCTCTTCATTTTTTATGCATGTTTCATCGATTTGTTGCCAATTTGCACATATCAGATACCAACGCTCCTTGCGTCGTTTCTAAAAATGATCTCAATATTTTCCAAAGCCAATAATGTCGTGACTTAATACTGAAAAAAATCAAGTGAAATTTAAGTCGAGTTTAGACCATAAATGAAATTTAAGTTGAAACATGAACATATATTTTTTGAATGTCCATTAAGAAACGGTTGCATAATTTTTATACGGATATGATTAGAGTAAAAACGCCAATGCCTGTAAACGTGAGGTCGCTTTTGACTTTCAATTCCTAGGATATATAGTATATATACATCTTAATTGTTAAATTTATAAAAAATAACTAAATAATGGTTTCAAGTAGAGTTTTTCAAACATTTTTTTACATTAGTTACATTATTCATTAGAATTTCATTCATACTTTGATTAAGGCTGAGAAAAAGTCAGTTATATAACTATAATAATTGCATTAGCAGCTATAGATGCCCTCAAACTGCTTGTGCCTTGTCGCCGTGGAGGAGGACGGCTTGCACATATACCAACAAGCAAAAAGACAAACTAGCGATGATGGGTTCAAGTTGTTTTCCGATAAATATATATGTATATCATAATATCTTTAGATGTCATAGAACTCCATATGATAATTATATCCATGATATGGATAATCGTGAGGCTTTTAATTTCGCCGGTTGGACCAGACTTGCCCCCCTATATTAACAAATAAATAAAAAAATATGATGACTCCTTTCAAATTGAAAGAAAAACAAAGATACTGATTTTTTTTTTTTTTTTAATAATCACAGCCACCAATAGAGGCGGATTTGTGCTGTACAATTTAGATCATAATATATTTACTGTTGAAAAGAAAAGTAAAAACAGAATTCCATTAGATCTCAGAGAAATAGGGGTTTACATTAAATTATTGCAAAAGGGAAGCATATGTACAAGCAATTAAAGAATTTACAATAAAACATTAAATGCGTCAGTCACCTTCTAATGGTCGAGTGAAAGGCTTCCTACAATCAGCTATATCTTTATACCGGTGGTGGAGATGAATTTAGCGATTTCTAATATTACATGTCGTGAGCCAATCGCCAACAGATGCTCCATATTAAAGGGTCTTTCTAAAAGATACTGATTCGAATTATGTTACAACTTACTTTAATTTTCGAATTATTTTTTTAAACTAGTTACATGTAACACATGAGATCCAACTGTCGATTGCGACAGTATGTATAATTGAAGAATACGTACCAAACTATAAACATTTAAAGACAATTTAATAAATATTTTAAGATATTTTGTTTTCCATATATAACATGTAGATGTGTATGTCAAGATAGGATAGTATGGAAGTCAGGCTGTTTTTGTTCCCAGAATATGAAATCAGCATGATGTAAGTTTAGAGATTAAGTAGGTATCAAACTATTGAGTGAGATATTGTGTAGTATTTACTGCCTTACAAATTGTATGAAACGATGTCGTCACTAAATCAATTTTTATAAAAATTGTTAAAATAAAAATTGAGATAAACTTCTGTAATGTTTAATTTTCTATAGAAAGTAAATTATCTAGTTGGGGTGATTTAGATTTTTTTAGATATTTTTAAAATAAATGGAAATATAGGCAGTTAAACACATCAATTTATCATATAAAAATGTTTGAGAGACTTCGGAACTTCGTCTATATTTACACCAATTTTCAGCGTTCTATATTTTATGGTTTTTGAGATATATGAAAAAATCAAATAAAATTTCCCAAGTGAAGACACACAACAAAAAATGTAATTCTGAGTATAAAAGTTTTATAGGCCTATAACTTTCTATATAATATGTTGGTACCTTATTTCAATTTGATTGTTAAGAGTATTATTGTTGAAGCAATAAACATTTCTGCCAAAGAATGCATCATTAGACAATGCAGAAGAAAACTCATTAAGTAAATCGCTCTAAGAGCTAGTAACTCTCGCAAAACCAAATGCCATTATTATTTCGCGAAAATCTTCTATCGTAAAGCTGAATTCTGAACACCTTTTATCTCCACTTTACAACGGTGTGGTTTCAGATAAAATCTTAATATCTCTTAGAGCCGAGCACAATTTAGTTAATCTAATATTTTCCTGTTTCGTTCTTTTAATGGATGCAAATAGCTTGGTTTTCCAAAGAAAATCAGCAATGATTTGATTCAATGTTTGGAAAATCAGCTCCTGTGGACTAGTGATAAGTCCCTTCACACTTATTTTTATGACTTTTGTTAAATTCCTGAGCTCCAAAAATATACACCCCACCAAATTCTTTCTTTAGGCACTGGAAAAAAATAAATGATTTATTTCCATATTTAACATACCTACCTATATATTACAATAGCAAAAAAAACTGAATGAAAAAAAAATGCTAATTATAAAAATACTTTGTACAATTGATCATATTTGGAAATTCACTGCCTCACTAGACGAGTCTGTTCCAAGACAGTACTTTTCAATTTGGCCTAAGTTTAAATGTTATTGAATGCAAAAGGATTAACATAAATAATTAAGCAAAAACAGAAAAAAAAATATACAGTTACCTCACTGTTTTTTGAACCCATAAAATTGTAATGGAAATGATGCTATGGTAGAAATTCTCAGGTTATGAAGGTAGAGAGTAAATTATAATAGGATATTTAACAGCATATGAGCAGATTGTATTTGGCCATTACTTTTCAGCCAGTCTATTACCATTTTTTTGAAGTGTGTTCCGTATCGTGAGATATTGTGTTCTATGTCTGGTAATATTCTATTGTAAAGTCTAGGAGCAAGCAGGGCTACTCATGAAGTTGATTACAGTAAAATTAAGATTAGCTTCAGACTTCAGCAATATTAATTTACACAACAATTAAGGACAATTTCATGCTAAACGTAGATATCAACAATTTTTCATGATTAAATGTAGAGAAAGATTAAAATTGGATTATGATCGAGTACTGATTTATACATTTTTAAGATTAAGGCAAGCTAAGAACGTATTAAGAATGTGTCATGAGTAGCCCCCAAGGAAGGGATAATGTCGCTGGGCAAAAGTCGTCCTTATTAGTGGGTGTCTTATCTTGAAAATGGCTGGATTACTAGAAAAAAAGTTTTATTAAAAGTATAGTTTTAATACTTTAAGTACAATATTCTTGTATGATTTTTTTAAGAAGCGTTACAAATACAAAACTTTTTAATTTATTTTTTCATCGTGTGAATGACTTATTAATCTAAACCCACACGTGTAATTTTTTTCATAATTTTTAAGTCAACATTTTTATGTAACGTTATCTTGAATTATATTTTATAAAACAAACGAAATCGATGTAATATATTTCTTTGATTAATGTTTGTTACGAATATTTAGTAATAATAAAATTAAATTTATGAATGTTTAGTTGAGAAAAAAAGAGTTGTTACCATTTTTATCAAAATAATGTGCACTTAGTTGACCGCTGTAAAATTTAATTTTCTTTCGCGTGTACCTTAAAAAAACTTATATTACATTTTAATCAGTTTTTAATATCGTGTTAAAAAACTAATCATTTTTGACGTATCGAAAAAATGTTCATTGCTAGTATTAACTGAAAATATATTTCCATTTACTGAGTACTTGTATTTTTATCAAAAATATGCTTGCCTTCTAATTATCACGAAAGCCACATTCCCTTTTTGCTTTTTATTAGAAAAACCACGTTTGGTTTATTTAAGTGCTTACTTAGCTATTTGGCGTTAAAATTAGTCATAACTTTTAAGCAGTATAACATACAACCCTACCTTAATTCCTATATATTTTAATTGGTAGTGTAAACTACTTGGCCCAACCTTATCCATTTAAATACCACAAATTGTTTTTTTCCCTCGTGCCAAAATCTCTTTGTTTCTAGAATATTTGAGAAAATATTTTTCTCAATTTATTTTTCATTTTTTAATAAATTTTTCTTTAATGGCGGTACAGACATTTGAAAATCAGTCACTATGTAATTAAATATGATACTTAAAATTAAATGCATGTAGGAAATTGCTCGAGTGAATAAGAAATCTCGTATTTCGTTTAAAGAATCGGTGGATATTTTGTGGTAGTTGATATTTAGCATTTTTGACTATATAATTTGCTATTTACTCTTTTTTACTCCTCACTACCCCAAGGGGATATAATGGGGAGTTATTAATTCGCAATTTTTAAGGTTATTTTTATTTATTGCAGATTATCATCAATATCATGTTGAGATTGTATTCTGAAAGTTTTATCACGATGTATCTGTGTGAGAGCTATGTACTATGTGCTTATACTGTGCGTATTTATTCTATTTAAGACTATTACAGACTAAAGTAGATTAAAAATAAAAAGATATAATATTAATAAAAATAATTAGTACCTACTCGTTCAATTTATTCTCTTCAAATTTTGCAAATGTCTAATCTAATCTAATACTCACTTAGACTTCTTTATATTTTGAAGGATATCCGATGAGTGATTCTATGTCTTAATATATCAAAGTAACTCAAAGCTCAGGAAACTTAAAATTCTATTTTATTTTTAAATTGCTAAAACAGCACATAACTTTCATAAAATGGCAACGAAAAATGATCAATTTTTATGATAAAATATTTATATTGACAAACTTTTTAACATCTCAATAGAGACGAAGTTGGGATATTATAGAAGAACCAGGAACTGACGATGACAGGTCTAAGCCCTGTAGGTGCCTCGAGTTCCTGGTTCTTCTATTATATCCCAACTTCGTATCTATTGAGATGGTAAAAAGTTTGTCAATAAAAATATCATATGACTCCCGACAGGGATAAAAATCCAATGTTTGCGTATATGCAATGAAAAAAAAATATTCGACAAAATATTTCATTTATAAATTTTTATAATTTAACAAACTTTCCATACAAAATTTGAATACGTAGTGGAATGACTAAGTAGTGAAAAGTGTTGCGTTGGCCACAATCCACTCGTTTTATGAGTCACTTGGCCAAATGATTCGGAAAAGCTGTAGATGGAATGACAGTTGTTCTAAAACATGTCGCGAAGAGACTTAAAAAAAGGGTAAATATCAAATTTCAATGTAAAATGCACCGAAGTTAAATGCAGAAGCATCACGATCTGCTTTCAATAAAATGAGACAGATATTCTGCGATGACAATCTATGAAACTTCGACAACGGCTGGTCATTGGGATACTTTTTTCATTACTTGCTATGAGTATAATTCTTTTTTTTAATTTCAATATTCCAATCATGTAGCTTGAAGTGGACTTGTTATTAAAATTGTGATAAAATTGTCCTTACTTAAAACAGGAATTACTCCTAGTTAGATAAACAAAGATTTATGGGAGGAACTAAAAAACATGGTACTTCCCAACAACTATTTTATTTTATTTTTATTTTATTTTGTACACAGTAAATCATAAATAACATGTTCAAAAAACTTTAAGTAGGTACCTGTTTGTATTTTTGTTATGGAAAAATAAATATTATTATTATTTTTATTAATGTTTCATATGGTCAGTCCTACTGTACGGAATGGAATCGTGGACTCTCAAAGTGAGTAGCATGAACCGGCTGGAGGCGTTCGAGATGTGGATACATCGGAGAATGCTCCGGATACCCTGGACAGATATGGTCAGCAACACAATAGTTCTTCAAAGAGCTAGAGTGAATAGAGAGCTTCTGACTAATATCAAAATCAGAAATATATCGTATTTGGGTCGTGTGCTTAGAGGAGAAAAGTATGAATTGCTCCACCTAATCCTTATGGGCAAGATAGAGTGTCGAAAAGGTGTTGGAAGGAGACAAAAATCCTGGCTCCGCAATATTCGCGACTGGACGGACATAAGAAGTGTTGGAGAGCTGTTTCGGGCTGCCCAGGACAAGGACGCTTTCTCTCGGGTGATAGTCAACGTTGGGGGGACCTGACATGACACAATATACGCGACTGGACGGACATAAGAAGTGTTGGAGAGCTGTTTCGGGCTGCCCAGGACAAGGACGCTTTCTCTCGGTTGATAGTCAACGTTGGGGGGACCTGACATGACACAATATACGCGACTGGACGGACATAAGAAGTGTTGGAGAGCTGTTTCGGGCTGCCCAGGACAAGGACGCTTTCTCTCGGGTGATAGTCAACGTTGGGGGGACCTGACATGACACAATATACGCGAATGGACGGATATAAGAAGTGTTGGAGAGCTGTTTCGGGCTGCCCAGGACAAGAACGCTTTCTCTCGGGTGATAGTCAACGTTGGGGGGACCTGACATGACACCAAAAGAAGAAGAAGAATGTAAAAATGGTTGAGCTCGTATATATCAGCCAATAGCAGATAGTTCGTTTGTCTTTTGTTGTTAATTTGTTTGCTTTGTTGACAAATAAAACATATTCGCTGGAGTTGATAGTCAATTTCTAAATAATTTCTGGATAGTTTTTACTTACTGTTGTACATAGATAATGATAAATTGATCCAAGTTATTTTTTATCCAAGATATTTATACAAGATCCAAGAATTGATCCAAGTTATTTTTTTTTTATTACGATTGTAAAAAAAACCATCCCATTTTATAAATCTATAAACGTTGTATTATTTTTAATTTACATACTTTTCAAAGTTCGCTTAATCCTCGACCAACTTTACGAATAAAATAACGATAAAAATTTGCTTTTTCCGAGAGTTTTATGAAACTCTCTCAAAAACTAAAATATTTCTTGCAGGGAACCGCAGTGTGCCAAGGAAGATATGTATAAAGTTTGAAGAACTGGGATCGCTAAATGACCAGCGAGCGCTTACGCTCACTACGATAATTTTTAAGATTTCAAAAGCAACCTCAGGCCTCGTCTTGTGTGGTTTATGCTCTTTGATCAAAACACACAAAGCGAAATGGCAATAAATGTTAAGAGTCTTCTGGACCTGAAACGCCATTAGTGAGTAAAACTTAGGTCATAAAGTTGATTGGAGGATTTGAGTTGTCTTTAAATGTGGATCGCCTTTACGTTTCGGCCGTTCGTAATTAATTTTATATTTGAAACGACACCATACAAATTTAACTACAACAGCATTGCGCCATTTCTTCGAGAGTTATACAACGTGGATTGTTATCAAAATTAAAATGATAAAGGCCGAGATTAATTTTAATGATTATTCTCATGAAAAAGCGAACCATTGTTCCGCTGTAAATGTGAAAAATGAAAACAATAAACATAGTCGACACCGCGAACAAAAAATCAGAGATAAATGGATGACGCATCAAGAGTGTCTGAATAAAGAAGAGATGGCGATAATGGGGCAAATGATGATTTACAAAAACAAATTTTCACTTAATAATTCGTATGTTTCAGTTTGTGATGGAGCTACAAAACATATTATGACTGCGTAGTTCAGCAATGAGGTTCACCACCCATTCTGAATGCTGCCTTTTTAGGTGAGACGAGACTGGTGTGTAGGTGTGCACGCATGTATCGTGCACCTTTTACAAGGTAAAACACACCTGTCACGTTGTGGGATATGCCGTGATGATTTATGTATTTATTTATATATTTTATATTTATTTATTTATTTTTTTATTTATTTATTTATTTATTTATTTACTTATTTATTTATTTATTTATTTATTTATTTATTTATTCATTTATTTATTTATTTACTTATTTACTTATATACCTATTTATTTATTTATTTATTTATATATTTATTTATTTATTTATTTATTTATTTATTTATTTATTTATTTATTTATTTATTTATTTATTTATTTATTTATTTATTTATTTATTTATTTATTTATTTATTTATTTATTTATTTATTTATTTATTTATTTATTTATTTATTTATTTATTTATTTATTTATTTATTTATTTATTTATTTATTCATTTATTTATTATTAATGAATTAATTGATTCATTTATTTATTTGTTTGTTCATTTATTTATTTATTCATTTATATATTTAAACAATATATATTTATTTGTTAATTTATTTATTTTTATTTATTTAGTTTTTCATGGTGTTTTCAGTCCACACAAACCTATGCGTGAGAAATGAGTTTAAATAAATTTCTTATCTAATGGGGATCAAACCCAGGACGCCCGCGTTTGTGTCTTTAGCGATTCTCGCAATTTAGAACGCAATAGTGATACATACCTACAATTAAATTTTGCACAAAATGTATTTAATTTTGAGATCCATAATTTTCGTATGAACAAACCTCGCTTCAAGCTCTTCTTTTTCCCAAGTAACTACTAACCTTACTGTGAAATATCATTTCAAAGAGGGATCCTTTCTGGCAAATAACTTGAGAATTTTCGACATGGAAGGGAGCGGTTTGCGCTTATAGGTGGCTCTGCGCAGTTCACGTGATATTCTCAAGTTGCATTTGCCTTTAACTGTACCTTATACATAATTTTTAAAGTATCTACTGACTGTGTAATTTTTGATTTCCAGTACAAAAAAAACATATAGGGATTATTTCAAAACTTCAAGCGACGACAAATTGCGATTACACTATCCCATCGCTGTTTTACGGTTTCCGATGGATTTTTCCAAGCTTAAATTTTGCACATTTTGAATTATTTTTGGTCGATAATTGTTTATGAAAATAAATCTTTTAATTACACAATAAATCATCGTTCGTAAGCCCATTACTTATCACAAGATAAGATATAAATTTAAATATTAATTTCGTAGCAGTATTTTAGATAAATTATAGAGGTTTTTGTTTTGTTTGCACTGCGGTGTAATTATACTGGCTTTGACTTACTAAACATTTTACTTAGAGAAAATATTTAACTGTTAAAATCGCCTAAAGTAAACATTTCAAGTTAGTTGAATAATTTAGATCTGTAACTGTTCACTTATAAAAAACTCTTATAAAGATGACCATCTTAATTTATGTTAAATTTTAGGAATTGCATGTTGTACGTGCTTGTTACAAGGACATATTCATTCTTTGAAATCCCCTGGGAAAGGTTAGATCCAAAAAATTTTTTTTTACTCATATCAATCAATGAAATACACAAATAATACTTATTGTTCCTACTTGACTTGTTTATTTTAAGTCATTTTATATTATGGTTCCTTATTTATTATTGTAATGTGTAAAAAAATGGAAAAAAATATCGTTTCGTTTAATTTTATTTCATTAATATTTCATTATGTTTCGTTTATAGGTACAAGGTTTTTTCTGCCGCCTCGGATCAGACCTAGCCTAGTGAGGTAGTTTGTATTATATGTAATAATTTTGAAATGTTATTTTTAAACTTATATTTTGTATATTGTGAAAATGTATTTTGTTTTAAATAATATAAAAAAATATATTCTATATGTACTAAAGTCAATTGCACAAAGGCGGATTTATTGTCATCAGGAAATTTCTTCCAACCAACCCGAGATGACCCGAGATGACCCGAGACAGCTGTACCTCAAAGCTGCACTTGTACATTTCCATAAAAACATAACTTTACACAACAGATCCCAACAAACACGAACCACTAGACATGCAAATAACATTAACTATACTGTACCAATTATGAAGACCTCATTTGGACAAAGACAGTTTAATTTTATTGCCCCTCGTATATTTAATAAACTAGACAATGACATAAAGAAAACACCACATCACAATTCCTTTAAAATTCATATTAAAAAAATGGCTTATTTCCTCAGGCAGGCTCTATGCTGAGGGGGTTGTCCATCCTTAACATCTGACTTATTCACTTTATTCCTATATTTCCTTTCTTCTTAATCATTTCTTTATTTAATCTAAAACTGTACATCTTACTCTTTTGTAATCATTTTCTTATAACTACTTGATTGTAACATTTGTGCACTTTATATATTTTGTATCCTCTATATGTAAATAATTTGTATACCTTATTGTGTAAAAGTAACAGCCCCAGAACAGGTTTTGCCTAGTGGGGCGTTACTTACTTAACCTACATAATGTAAAAATGTCTTTGTATTAACAATAAATAAATAAATAAATAAAATAACCCGAGCAACAGTAATTGTCTAAAATAAATTTCGTACATTACAAAGAAAAAAAATACAAATAAGTAAAGAGAAAATAAATTTTAAAAAAACTGATCATAGCGATGAGGAAAGGCAGGAGTTAACGGAAGGATGTAGAAGTAATATTCAAGAACTATTTGACATATAAACTTTTTTAATTTACTTTTAAATGTTTGTAAAGATTGAGATGATTGACTTCTTAGGCAGTTTCGAAGCATTTATTTCTTGAACTATACAAATGCTTTTACTTAAAGAACGTAATCATATATCTCACTACAAATAATTGTAGATACATATTACTACGTAAAACAAGTATTATTTCATTGTTTTACTGTAGAAATTTTTCGCAATTCGTTATTCGTTTAACTACGAAATCAATTTCACTTCCTCTCAAAACACGCGTTACCTCTTCGTTCAAATACTGAAAGAATGCCCAGTATCCCAGTACACAAAACTTCCTTTTTCAATTTGTCTCCTTGTCCCCCCCCCCCCCTTGGCCCTCCGCTTCTTTATTTTTTTTGTTTCTCGCTACTCCCACCACCACCCGCTCCGCATATGGGGACTGTCAACGGCCCCTTCGCAGAACGCTAGAATGAATTACAAAAAAAACAATGCATGGCACGAAGAGTAGCTCATGGAGCCCTCTAGATTAGCAATCTCGGCACCATGGTGCAAAAAGAACAATCAACAAGTGCGAATTGAGATTCACACTTGCGGACTGTCGGCGACTTCAGATCCATATATATAGGGCATCAGAGAAGTGACCAAGATCTCTGGAAACAGAAAAGTCAGTGAGAATCTTCGGATAATAAGGCACCGTATCTATGGCAAAATCGTTTGAAGGCTTTGTAATTGTTCTTCGAGATCACTAAGTCCGCATGTCCAATGGGACCTTGAAGAGGCCCACGGACAGCAACGAGGAGCTCCGATCTGTAAGAGGACACAATTGGGTGGGAACACTCCCAAAATATGTAATCCGAAGTTTGGTCCGGTCATTGACAAAACTGACATGAGGAAGTGGGAGCAATGTTGAAGCGATGGAGATAGCTTTTAAAGTTACCGTGTCCTGTGAGAAATTGAGAAGTCCAAAAGTCTGGAACAACCCAAGGAGATTTCAGTCGCGACCTCACGTCAGGAAAAAATAAAAAGGTAACTCTACCAACTAGACAGGTCGTCCAGCGGTTTTGCCAAATGTTTAGTAGAGTGTCCCTCACGTTTCTCTTAATTGAGCTTCGAGACATTCGACTTTCAGGGGGGTGAAAAGAAGTGTCACCGACGACAGAAGGACGGCCTCGCAATAAATTGAAAATAGCACCTCTACGTTGAATTTCAAGATCAAGGGGGGTTAAGCCTGTCAAAATGGGCAGGGCTTCGGTGGGGCTTGTTCTGTAAGCTTTGGATAGTGCAATGAGAGCGAATCTTTGGCCTGAAAGCAAGGTTCTTCGAATATGCTGAAACTCGCAGGCGTTAGACCAACAACCTGCCGCATAGCAAGCGATGCCAAGATAAACGGCTTTGTAGAAAAGGCGGGCGATAGGAAATTGCAGACCCCAGCTTGCTTTGGCGAGGTGTCCTATTTTAATGAAAGCAAACTTAGCCTTATCTACACATGATTTGGCATGATTTTTGAAACTCGGTCCCCTTTCTAGAATAACTCCGAGACAGGTGACTTGGTCTCGAAAGACAATATTAGTTCCTAGAAACTGAATGGACGGCTGTCTGCGAAGTATGCCCTTAAATACCAGGCCATAAGTCTTGTTCGGAGCGAAGCATAGCTTGTTTTTTATACCACAGTCAGAAACAAAGCTCAGCGCTTGGGTGGCTGAGTTCTTTTTTTGTTTCTATCTAATTATATTTTTATTATTTACAATATGTTTCATCAAATGAATATGGTTGTTTGGAAGATATTGCCATTAGCCAATAAGCCCGCCATTGTACACATGTGCCCAAAAAGTTTGAAATAAAAATAAATAAATAAATAATAGGTATTATTCTATTATGAATATTTATGAAACATTTGTGTGGATATTTTCAACTGAATACACTAGTAAAATTTAAACTATAAATTGATATTTTGCAATACATGTGTCGATATGTAGACATGATAATTTATATCACTGTAAATTTGTATATAAAAACACAGGTAGAGTCGATCCATAATAAAGATTGGTATGACTCATCACATAAAAATGCAACACATTTGACATACGCCGTCAGTTAATAGTCAGGCAATACGGTGACCATTATTTTGTTCTAAGTTGACACACATTTTACCGATTTTACATTTTATTAAATTTTGCAACGATTTGTATGTATTTTGGAAAATAACGAATGTAATTATTGCTTGTAACTATTACTTCCTCGCACCTTGCGCATGTGGCGAGTTTCTTGGAACATGGCAATTTCTTTCAATTAATCAGTATTTCCAGCCAGACGGAATATTTGCGTGAGAAAATAATTTAAATAAATTAAATGTCGGCCTTCGTGGCTTAGTTGGTTAGATATCTGATGCGGAGCCAAAGGTCCCGGGTTCGATTCCCAGTGGAGACACAGTTTTTAATTGTGTTTTCAGTCTGGATCTGTGAGACGATTAATATCGTAAGTCTCCAGAATGTGGCAACTTGTTATTAGCTGCGTGTTAAATAAATATTCGACATAGTACCTGTTAATTGCCCGAGAAGCAATATTAAATAAATAAATAAATTAGATGGGTCGATGGCAGAGCGGTTAACGCATTGGGTTAGTAATCCAGTGGTCGCAAGTTCGAATCCTGCCTCGACCGATTTTGTTAACCTATAGCACAAGCATTTATGCTTATTTTAGGCAACGTAGGAAGATGTGTACGTAATTGTTTTACAAGAATATATTCATTTATTTTTAAAAAAGAAAAACAAAATTATCCTCTGCTGAGGATCGAACCCAGAAAGCCCACACAAAAGCCAAACGGCTTACCAACTGTACCACGGCGATCGGTTAAATACATGGCAATTAGTAAATAAATTCCGTCAACATTAGTATTAAATATGACACTCAATTTCTGTCATCGTTCTTTAGGGGTAGGTTGAGGCCATATGGTACCATATGGTTGAGGCCAGTAAAGTTGGTGGTGGCTGTAGCCCCATCCTAGGATTCTGGGAAAAAGGTCGGTTCCCCCTTCAATTCTTACCTATGGACTATGGCGGGCCCTCATGGTTGGCCTCTTGTTGGCAGAGGTATGAAATATGCTTGATGGTAGTCCTTGTGTTGTCTGACGAGCATCCGCTCTAAGGATGAACAGAATTTAAAAGTCCTGTAACGTTCCCAATGGAGTGGGGATAGAAGACTGCGAAATCCTCTAAATATCATCATTCTCCGTTGTGTCATCATAACTTGTATTCCCAACATGAATAATGAGATGGTTCATATTTTCATCGAACTTGGATAATGTAATCCACCAAGGTAATATAATTTTTTTAGCTTTTTCTATACATTTTGTCCATAGATCCGTATTACATTGTTTCAAAGCTTCATCCCACATATTCAAAACTTTTTCATCTCCAAAACCGTTCCGACCCATATTTTTGTTGTAATATTCTTTACAGTTACCACAAATCAGTTCAATAGGATTGGTGTTATTAATAGAGTTTCATCACTATTTATCTTCTTTTTTACAATAGAAACATTATAATATTTTGTAAATTCACATGCTTCTGGGGCTCTCTAAAATATAATTTAAGTCAATAAGTGTACCTATATTTTAATATTTGCACATAATTTACGTATATATTGGGAACACGGTTTCATGATCATCCTTAAATAAATTGAAGCAGATTCCAATAACTATCTACGTCAATAAGGAATATATATTTTGGAAATTTTGACATAATGTAAAGTAAGTAGGTTTAAATAATAATGTGTCGATGACAAATATTTTTTTTGTATATGAAACAAATTTGATGTAATCGATTGGTTTAAATAATGCTTGTTATCAAAAAATATCCACGAGGAGATATTGTCACCGTGTTTGAAATGATTTGAAATATTTCAATGAAACGTCATTTAAACTTTATTTTATCTGAATCAAGGATGTTAATAATAATAATAATAATGAACACTTCCTTGCACCCTGCGCAAGTGGCGAGTTTATTGCCGTATGGCAATTTCTTCCAACTAACCAGTGTTTCCAGCCCAGAGAAGCAATATTTGCGTGAGAAATAAATTTAAATAAATTTCTCCTCTGCTGGGAATCGAACCCAGGACGCCCGCACAGAAACCGAACGGCTTACCACTGTGCCACGGCGTTCGGCAATGGTAAGCATGGACCATTATTGTCTATTTCTTTCTCAAAATATTTGAGGACATTCATCACAATTTGTTGGGATTGGCTTTTTTACGATTTATTTCTCAAATACGCTATTTTATTTCCTTAGCAACTGATATTTCTGACAGCTGATATATTTCTGATCGGAAAAAATATCAAGAAAACGAGCTAAGTTTCATTTCATTGTTTAAATGTGATATTGAGCAAAAATAATTACATTTTAACGTTTTTTAAATATGTTTTCTTAGAAAAAACAAATTGATTCTATTTATTTCGCTATTTTTAATCAGATTATGAATTGACTAAAATTATGATTTTTTGAGTGGTAACATAGAAATAAGTGTACGATTACTAAATGACGTACGTTTTAGCGTTTTATATGGGAGATTGTTAATTTTACTACGACATACGAACATTTTCTGTCTTTGTTTTTTATACACAGGAAATGAGAAACAGATATATCAAAGAATTTTTGTTCGAAAACATATTTTTGCGATGAGTCATATCAAAATTTATTTTGGATCGAGTATATCAATTTTATCCAATATTGAATTCATTGATAACATTAATATGGACATAAATTTCATGGGTTGCCCAATAGTATAAAATCATTGACGCGTGTATAATATTCAAATATATACCCACTGAAATATAAACTAGTTAAATATTTTTATTTGTAGTTTCTTAGCATGTTTCAATTCTTTTTTTAATTTACTAAACGAATAAATCACAATTTATATACATGTTATAATTAATCAAGTGTATAAGTTCCATTATATACGTATCGTAATACCGCTTTTTATTGAGACGAAATCTCGTGTTAAATATCTATCTTATATTATAATATTTACTTAATAATTCATATAATATTGATTTACAAAGGTTTGGACATTTGTATGAAAACAAATTAATAATATACATATAAAGATTAATAATATACATATAGCTGTGAGGCACCGGCTTAGAAAAGTGCTTCCATTCTTTTAAATCATTGTTTTCGAGTGTCCCGTAAGAGCCGGGTAATCGAAAATACAACAGGCAACAATAACGTCTCACATAGTTCAGCAATGAGGTTCACCACCCATTCTGAATGTAGTGCCTTTTTTGGTGAAACGAGACGAGTGTGTGGGTATACATAGATGTGTTGTTCTCCCTTTTATAAGGCAACGCACACCCGCACACCTTTCGCTGGTTACCCTACATTGTGGGATATGCCGTGATGGTTTGAATGAATGAATAAATGAAGATTATAAAAAAGGTTAAATAAGATTTTTAAATAATTGAAAAGTTATATAAAAACAAGAATGAAAAAACAAGTCAATTAATTTTAGTAATTTATTGACTTTTTTGTAATGTTTTGATTTTTTTTAACCATATCGCAAATAAGGTAAGGATAAGAAATGATATAAAAGTGTACATGATTTGTACAATATTTAACAGCATTATGCTTTTAATAATAAATTACTTCGGAATAAAAAACTTTAAAATATAAACGCATTATTTCACCTGTAAATTTTTATCCATTTAAACTTTTGAATTATGTATTTGAACATCATCGAAAAATATAGTATATATATGAGTCGTATTTTGTACGGGTGTCCTTCAAACACTACACAATGCATAAATTTCCTTTGTGACATTGATGCTCTCGAAAAAAATAATTCCTTTGTGAAAGAAACATCAGTTGCATCGCATTCAACGTTTCATACTCCTGGGCACAATTGCTGTGGTCCTCTCTTGTTGCCATCGGCCATTGGTATCGAGCATAATGGGTTCAATGTGGACAACGTAATGACCACTTTGTTACCCAGACTCTAGCACTATCTTAAAGCTACTTGCGCCATGCAATTACCACAACTGCCAACCATCCCATTGTTTCAACATACCGACTAAATTCAAGAGGAAATAATATACTATACTATCTCAAAAATAGAGTACACATTACACATTGGCAGTATCTACTGGAATAAATGCTCGAAGCAACAAAGCATAATATTATAAGATTGGACCGTCCTTCTCCTATTTGCCCTGGGATCGATTCGAATAGATAATCTAGAGTGAAATAGATACTACTTCAAATAATATGTCACATCCCAGAGGAAGCATAAACGGTTTCAGTTATAGTTGAATATAATGTTGGTACGTACAACGTTATCTTTATACTGAACCAACTCTATACTTACATCTTTAGGATTTTTAGTTTTTTATTCTTCTACAGATTTAAATTACTATCTAAAGTCTATGTTTTAAACGCTAGAAGAATTAGAGCATTAAAAAATCACAAAAAAATAAACACAGTTGACGAAAATTTGTGATTATTGTTGAATAACATACCTACCGTCTTTTGGTACAATATTAAAATAATGAAACACGTTTTCAAATATAACACTTTAATAACACGAATGAATTAGTCACAACTAGTATACTATTTTAAAAGTATATACAACTAGTTGCATGTAACACATGAGATCCAACTGACGATGGCGATAGTATGTAAAATTAAAGAATACGTACCAAATTAGGTATAAACACTTAAACACAAATTAATAAATATTTTAAGATATTTTGTTTTCTATATAATACATGTAGGTATGTATGTCAGGATAGGATAGTATGGAAATTAGTCTGTGACAACATAATGTATGTCTGTAGATTAAGTAGCAGCAGGTATCAAACTATTGAGTTAGATATTATGTAGTGTTTACTGCCTTACAAATTGTATGAAACGAGGTCGTCGCTAAATTCATTTTTTTACAAAAATTGTTAAAAAAAAATTGAGAATACTGCTACAATGTTCATATTTTTTATAGAAAATTATATTATCTAGTTGAGGTCTTTCGGCTTTTTTCAATACTTTTAAAATCTTTGTTAAACATAGGTAGTAAAACACATAAATTCATCATAAAAAAAATCTTAATAAAAATGTTTGAGAGACTCTGGGGGGCAAGCGTGGTTCGACTGGCGAAATCAAAACCCTAGTGATTACCCATATCATGGATAAAATTATCATATGGAGTTCTATGACATCTAAAGATATTATAGAACTCCATATAATAATTTTATCCATGATATGGGTAATCACGAGGGTTTTGATTTTGCCGGTTGAACCAGACTTGCCCCCCAGTAGTGGTCTGTTGAAGACCAACATAATATTATTTTGACAATATCTTATGTTGGTAAACTCGGAAAACTTTGTTAAATAATGGAAATATTTTGTATGTATTTTCTTAAATAATTATTTATTTATTTATTTAATATTGCTTCTCGGGCAACTAACAGATTCTATGACAAATATTTATTTAACACGAACCCATTATCAAGTTGCCACATTCTGGAGACTTACGATATTAATCGTCTCACAGATCCATACTGGAAACACAATTATAAACTGTTTCTCTACCGGGAATCGAACCAGGGACCCTTGGATCAGCAGTCAGATTATAGAACTCCATATAATAATTATATCCATGATATGGGTAATCGTGAGGGTTTTGATTTCGCCGGTTGCAAAATAAATTAGTGTTTGTCTATATTAATATCAATTTTTATGGTTTTTGAGATATATGGAAAAATAAAGTAAAAATTCAAAAGTTTGTAACCCCTGACTAAAACAACAATTAAAAATAAAAACTTTGTAGGCCTAAATTATCTATATATTTTGAAATTTTGAGCTCTGTGCATTGAATGGATCAAAAGTTATTAGAGGACACACACAGACACACAGACGCACTAAATGTTCTACTCCGAATTCTGAGTAAATCCATACATATAGAGAACATATGTCAAAATAAAAACCCGTGAAAAATATAGACCTGGCATATAAATTTCGCGTATCTTGGCTTAAAAATTTGTCGATATATTAAGAGAAATAAATTCTCTTGAAAAAGTGGACAGTTGAATAAACCACAAAGTGAGAGGCCCTCACTGTCATTTAAATACTCATATTATGTACTACGAAAATTTCCGATAACCCCTTCGGATATTTCCGTCATAGCGCAAGTGAGATTTTACACACAACATATTTCAGGATTACGGAAACATCACAAATCGTGAATTTGAAAGATCTGGGGTGATATTTAATGAATTTCTAACCTGCCAATAACAGATAAATGATATCTGTTTAGGTGTCAAACACACTTTATCTCTTATAAAAATAAATTCCTCAACATCTAAGATGATATTTACATCGCATATTTTTAAATTTTAAAGTGCTGTTCTGCCCCTTCCAACACCACTCGTTCTGCTTATGGGGACTCAAAACGGCCACATGAATAGCACAAGAAGATAATAATTTTATACGTAACCTAAGTTCTCTTTTAATACATGTAGGTAACTGTGAATAAAGACTTCTTGCACAAAAAAAAAATAAAATGATTCCAGAAAATAAAACTACATATTTTGGAGAATCCATTCTGTGGTGAAAAACTTATTATAAAATTTAATAAGATGTGTTAATCCCAAACCTCTCAACAACAAAAGAAGTGTGAAAGTGAATCGTATCTTCGGTGTGCACTCTTGGTAAGAATATTGTTCAAAGATCTTCTTATTTATAGTTTAATTGGAGCCAACTCCCCATCCAATCGTATCATTATATCTCTTGAACTAGAAACCCGACGATGGTCGGGGATTTGAGTACATCTGCTGCAAATATAATTTAAAGGGCAGATTAACTATTATTGAATACCTACTCCTTATGAAACGGATTATTTCTGAAAAAGTTTTTTTTATTTCGTTGGAAGTTTTCTAAATCTTGAAACGTCATTCTAATTCGTGAACTTTTTCATTTTAATTTAGTAAGATTGGTATATACATCGGCCTTCGTGGTTCAGAAAATTAGATATCCAGCTCCTGATCCATAGTTTGCGGGATCGATTCACGGTGGAGACACAGTTATTCACTGTGGATTTATGAGACGAATAATATCATAATCTCTAAAGTGTAGTTAATTCGTATTGGGTGCATGTTCAATTAAGATGACGGTTATAAAATAAAACATTTCTTTTTTAAAACAAAAAAACTAATATTCTTTAAATTAAGTAATACTTCTTCAATGAAACAACAGCCCAAATCGGGCTTTGGCCTCCTCCAACTTTCGCCTCCAACTATCCCTGTCATCAGCCACTGTTCTCTATCCGGTCACTTGGAGAAGCTGGTTCGCATCTTTGGTTACTTCGTCTTCCTATCTCAGTCTCGGTCTTTCTATCCTCCTCTTTCCCCCAGGATCGCCCATCATCACCCTCTCGGGTACGCGTGAGTTTGGCATTCTGTGCACGTGTCCAGCCCATCTCATGGCCGATATTTCAATGGACAATAAAAAATGGAGTTAATTGTCAATCAACTGATCGTCGATTAGATTCGTAATTGTCAATTTAGAAAATTGGTTATTTCAATACACAATTAAGAAAAAATCAACTAATCGTCGATCAATGTTTTTAACACGTGTAATACCGTCTTATGCTCTATGGTATTCGTTGTTTACAGCATGGTTTACAGCTGTTTGCATCCATTATTTTATGTTGTGACAACTGCGGGACGCGAACATAATAGTCGACATATTTGTCAGAATTTTTATTATTTTTTTTTTTCTGTTTTACAGTCACATAAATTTACAAAGATAATAATTAATCTATGTTTTGTAATAAAGAAATTGTCTTATCTCAATTTTTAAAATGTTTTTTTGTGAAATATTCATTACGTCATGGCCGGCCCGTCAATACACAGATGCATCTAATGTTTATTTTATTTTTTTGTAATTCATGTATAAAATAAAATGTAAAGCAAACTATACAGTTAGTTGGTCACTGATACAGAATTCGTATTATCTCAATTTGTTAAAATGTCCATTATCCCAATTTTTAATTCAATAAAATTAGATGCTTTATAGAATGTTTCTTTTCATTTACCTTTAGGACCCTGAGATAAAAATTTGTAGGTTTGTGCAGCTTTGGTTTCAGTGAAACACGCTGAAAAGGTGTTTTGAAATCTTAACTGTTATAATAAAATAACATATTGTTTTGAAACAACCATTTATTTATTTAATACAATATAGATAATAAAAAAAACAAAACCATATAACACAAAACGTACAAAGGTTATGTTCACAATTGACAGTTCTTTGCTAACAAAGAACACAATTAACTCGCTTGATTGCCGAAAAACGGCCAATCAATTTTTGACAGTTCGTAATTGACGATCAACGTTGATTTTGTAATGAAATAACGCCAAACTCCGATTAACCATAGACATGCCGAAAACCATAGAGAAAATCGACAATCAAGCATTTAATTGTACATTGAAATATTGGCCATCAATCTCGAGAGCTTCATATAGGTTTAGATAATAACTGCGCCGAATGCGCCATTCATCGCCGACCCTAACTGGCCCTGCTTTTACCGACAGTGTCGTTGCCTCGCATCCATACGCCAGTACCGTTCTGACAATTGTCTTGTACAGCGTCAATTTTGATTTTTGAGCAATACTTACCCGAAGATATTTGGTTCAACAATATGGCGAATGCTTCTCTTATTCAAACGACTGAATAGTTCCACAAATTACACGGGTAAAGTTTTAATAATCAGATCGAGGAATTTCACCCAACTTTTGATTCGTGATCATCCAGGCGCATTCAATATCAAACACTGCGATATTAATCTGCATACTTTAAACCTGTTACAAATTCATTGGACATGGATTAGTTGGATACCGCTTGTTAAATTCAATCGGGTGTCATGAATGTAGGCATATCAGATGCTATGGGTAGTTTGGTTTTAACTGTTACATATAGGTATAGGATAAAGATATCTGGTTTCAATAAAGATACCAAAGGTAGGTATCTTTATTGAAACAAGGTTAAAATCAATGAACACAATAATCTATGTCCACATTCGATTAACTCAATATCTACACACGATTTTCAATAATCTGAAAATAAATTATGATTTTAGTTCATATGTCAACGAACATGATAGGCGAACGCTAAAGATCCTTAGGGTCATAGTGCAAAAGACCACCCCAACTAGTTTACATATAACGATCACGATGAAACGAATTTCAAAGACAAAACTTAACATAGTTAAACTGTCAAAATTACGTTTTCCAGATTGAATAACATAAACAATACACTATTTTACTCTTTGGAATTTTTCATTTTATATTGTAAATCACTAATGTATATTTTTTTAATATGCTAGTTCATTTATTTATACTGATCTAGTAATTAAAAAAATATAACCTACGACAGATGTGTGGGTGTGCATTACCTTTAGGATGACAGATGCGTGTTTACCCACACACCAGTCTCGTCAAAGCTAAAAAGACAACGTTTAGAATGGGCGGTGAACCTCATTTCTAAAATATGTGAGGATGTTATTGCCTGTTGTTATTACCCGGTTCTTACGGGAAACCCGAAAACGATGATAGTGGAAGCACTATTCCAAGCCGGTGCCCCGCAGCAAATTAATATTTATTTCTAATGAGTTTAATGATTTATTGTTTAACGTTAATACAAATACAAAAATTTAAAAACTGTCACATCTTAAAACTGACAACGTTAAGAATCTCAAAAACCCAGACTGAAAACAAAGCAAAAACTTTGTCTTCTCTGGGAATTAAACCTAGAACCTTTGGTTCAGGAGAATGATCAGTAACAGTTATTGATCCACGAAGATAATCAGTGTAAAAATAAATACATCAAATTAAATTAAAAAGGGTTTATTGCTACATAACTACGTGATCTAAGTCAAAAGAGAATAGATTTTTTGTATTATTTTAAATTTATTTAATTTAAAACACGATCAAAAAATACATAAAAATATACAAAATAAAAAAAAACATATTTCCCTTTACCAGAGTGCAAGTACTCGTTTGTAAAGGAGGCATTTAAAAACAAAAGAAACAATATGTTTTATATATGTACATAAATACTGCTCAAATTGAACAAGTTAATTTTGTTATTCTTTTGAATTCATTATACATATTATTCACTTGCCTGTCTCAAATCTGTTTCAAGGTTGGTTGAAACACACCACCCCATTGTAAGTACGTGTAGCATTGTATGTCTTGAAAAATGAATTTATTGAAGTCATCGATGAATTTCTAGGATCTTGTTTAATATTTCTATCAAATTATGAATTGTTTAAAACTATCTATTAATTTATTTTTATATGCAGTTATTTAAGCTTTGTAAATGAAATTTCACGGTGAAAGGAATGCCGTTTATCAAATTTTGGAGGTCTTCCAAACTGTGTGGTAATATAATTTACTGCATGGTTTACACATTGCTTCTACTTTAAGTATTTTCCAACTGAAATAAACACATCCTGATTCTGTACACGTCGGGACCTTTCACACTCTTGGCAATGTCTCGGTTATACCTACCGTTTGCTGAATTGTTACAAAATTCAAACCTCTTTTGTTCAACCAATATAAATGTGAACAGTTCGAGAGGCCTGTGCTTCGAATTTAAAAAACAATTGATTAATTTTTCAAAAGAACATAATTTAGTTATTCATTTATAGATTGAAGGTAAATAAAATAGCGTGCTACACATTTGTTAAAACAATTTCAAACGTGATTTCGGTTAATTTCAAACCTTCCTCAATGTATTTTTAAATAGAGGAACCAATAAAATTAAATTTAAAAAAAAACGTACTTAAAAATGTATTTTGAACCTATGACGTGCTTTTGATCATTATTCAAAAGTTAATTTAATTTTATTTTATGAAAAAAAATTAATTTATTTTAATGGTAATAAACGTATTTTTATATTACACGATTTCAGGGCGGCCTAACTTTTTATGCCAAAAAATTTATCGCACATTTTTTGAAAAGCTCGCAAATTTGTGTATTTTATGTGTAATACATTACATCAAATAATAATAACGTAAAAGGGGTTTTTGTCCGCGGACCTTGGTTTTAACATATGTCATATACATATTTTTTTAATCATGTTCGAAGATCAGGGGGGCATGTCCGGTCCAACCGGCGAAATCAAAACCCTCAGTATTATCCATATCATGGATATAATTATTGTATGGAGTTCTTTAATATCTTTAGATGTCATACAACTCCATGTGTTTATTATATCCATAATATGGATAGTTACGAGGGTTTGATTTCGCCGGTTGGACCAGACTTTCCCCCCTGATGATGTTTTTTTTACATCATTTCGCCTAAACAATCATTATTAAATATGTAATAACTTATAATGTTTACATATGCCAATTGTTTCCACGCACAAGTGACTTTTGTAAATGAACGACATGAGCAATGGTGCGGTTCTGTTCGACTCGTAAAAATTTGCAAATTAGCGACGCGAATAATAAAATATTGGAAAATTACTTCCTCCCTTGATTTATATAATTGTAACAATTTGTCAACCGCAGTCATTTTCGTGGTGAAAATATATTTCGTATTCATTTACAAATTGACTGTAATTGGCGCATTTCATTGAACAATCCCAACTTATCCAACTGTCGATTTGTTCATGAGAATTCGATTCTCTGAATGAATCGACATTATTAAGCCAAGATGCGTGTACGAAGGAAAATTTTGTATGGCGTAGTGGACTTTTTGCATGCTAATAACGCCAACTAGAGGCCTCGCAGCATATATGTTCCCATACATGGATTTACTCAGAATTCGGAGAAGAACATATGTGAGTTTAATGTGAGTTTTGTGTGTGTGTGTGTGTGTGTGTGTGTGTGTGTGTGTGTGTGTGTGTGTGTGTGTGTGTGTGTGTGTGTGTGTGTGTGTGTGTGTGTGTGTGTGTGTGTGTGTGAGGGTGTGTGTATGTGTGTGTCCGTCCGTCCGTCCCTTATATCTTTTGATCCGCTCAATTTACAGAGCCCAAATTTTCAGAATATATAAATAGTTATAGGCCTACAAAACTTTGATACTCAGAGTTGTGAATTTTTGTTTCAGTCAGGGGTTATCAACTTTTGAAATTTTGGTTTATTTTTCCATATATCTCAGAAACCATAAAAGCTAGAACGCTGAAAATTGGTATTAACATAGAAAAATAGAAAATCGCAAATTAATTTTTTTTAAAAAATTACAGGGCTTCTCAAACGTTTTTTATTAAGAAAAATATTTTTTTTATGATAAATTTATGAGTTTAACTGCCTATATTTCCAAAATTTTTAAAAATATCGAAAAAAGCCGAAACATCCCAACTAGATAATTTAATTTTCTATAAAAAATATTACCATTGTATTTGTACATCTCAATTTTTTTAACAATTTTTATAAAAATTGAATTTAGTGACGACATTTTTTTTTTTTTTTTTTTATTTATTAATTTCCATAATACAATATAAAATAAAATATAAAATATTGTTCATGAAATATATAAATGGAATTTATTACCTCACTAGGCAAAGCCTGTTCTGAGGTAATACTAGGCAATAAGTAAGCATAAATTTCAGCTACGTGAATTCTTAACATCTAAGGCACAAAAAAATATAAAAAATACAAATAATAAAGTACAAAAGTACACATTTTAAGTCATAAAAAAATATAAAAAAGTACATATAAAATACAATTGTAGGTATATGAAAAAAATTATTAGGTGTCTTTGTGTTTTCGTTAATGTGAGGATGTGTTTGCATGTGTGGATATGTGTAAAAGGGTGTATGAAAAAGATTTTGATTGTAAATTATATTAAAATTATCTTAGGACAAACGTCAAGTCTCTCTCTGACTCTTCCCTCCCTCTCCGAATCAACCAATCAGTAACCAGCTTTCCAAAATTATGCCCACTCGGCTGTACTAAGTCCAAGATATCAGACATAACCATATTATATATTCTGGGTGCTAAAAATGTGTAGTGTCTCTGGGCAAAAGTAGTCTGTGTATGAGTCGGTTGCAGCAAATGTCTATTTCTTGTATTAAAAGTAAGGGTGTATTGTGGTTTATATATTGCTGGGTTTTTATGTAGTTGAATGACTATTGTTCTAATATAGAGTTGTCTAACATCAAGGACCTTGAACTCCGAAAAAAGCTGATTTGATGGATATCTGAAAGGTTTTCGACAAATGACCCGGAGTAGTGATTTTTGCGCGGTTGAGATGGGAAATAGGTTGGTCTTAGCTAAACCACCCCAACCTATAATCCCATAAGAGACTGACGTTTGTCCAAGAGCATAATACAACACTTTTAACGAATTTAGGTCGAAAATTTCTCTTATATTCCTAAAAACATATATCAGTTGGCGAATTTTTTTCGCAGTTATCTCCACATGTGTTGTCCATCGAAGATTTCTGTCAATTGTTATGCCAAGATATTTATAACTACTAACTCTAAGTAGTTTGGGGCAGGAGCAGTTTAGAGGCAAATCACAGTTATTATGGATAGTAATAGATGAAGAGGACTCCTCAGGTTGTTGTCGATTATCTATGCTAAATGTCATATATTTGGTTTTTCCGATATTTAATGTCAGTAAATTATTATCTAGCCATTTTTTACGATGATCATTCCCTGCTCAGCAATAGAATGCGTTTGAGCCCAATTGTGAGAACTAAACAATAACACCGTATCATCAGCAAAAGAAATTATGGGACCACCAATATCCAATTTATTCATATCATTTGTAAAAAGAAGAAACAGCGTTGGTCCCAATACACTTCCTTGAGGTACCCCATATTCAATTGGAGAGAATGAACTAATTACGCCACCCAATCTGACCGCCTGCATTCTGTTTCTTAAATATGACTGGAACCATTTTATAGTCAACTCATTACTGGTTATTTTCCTAATTTTTTAAATTAATATTTTATGTGAGACAGAATCGAATGCTTTGGCAAGATCTAGATATATACCAATACATTTATTTTTTGCATCCAGTGACTTTGTTATAAATTCTGTAACGTTTAAAATAGCATCGTTGACTCCCAAACCAGGCCGAAATCCAAATCGTTGCGCAGTAAGTAATTTATTGTGATTTAAGAAATGTATTAGTTGTATGTTGATAGCTTTTTCATATATTTTCGACAATGTATTTAAAAGTGCTATAGGTCGATAATTTCGTGGATCTATAGGATTACCATCCTTAAATATTGGAACAATATACGCCTTTTTTAGATGATCAGGAAATGTGCCCACAGCAATACTTAGGTTTATAACGTGCGTTAGTGGAGTAAGTATGTTATCTTTTGCAATTTTAAGTATTTTTGTAGATATACCATCGGGTCCTTGCGCACATTCTGTTCGAAGTGATTTTAGGATACTTAAAATATCATTTTTAGTCACTGATCTAATATTAAATGAGTTGTTACTGGGAGAAGATGTTTCTTGTTGGATAACTAATTCAGATTCTGTTTTATTTATATTGTTTAAGATAGTTTCTGTTAATTTTTTTCCGACATCTGCGAAATATTTATTGAGGTTGTTTGCAATTGAATTTTGATCCTCAATTATGTCGTTACCAATTTTCAATGTCTTAATGCATGTTTCCTTCTGATTATGGTTTAGGTTTCCTTTCATTATCTTCCAGACGGTTTTGCTATTATAATTGTCTTGTTCCATTTTGTTTTTATAGTAGAGTGCCTTGGCCAGTTTTATTGCCTTGTGACACGTATTCCGATATGTCTTATAGTAATTTAAAAAGCTTATATTAAGGGGAAATTTCAATACCTGTTTGTGTTGCCTGTCTCTCTTGTGAATACTTTGTACAAGAGCATTCGATATCCATGGTTTAATTTTTTTTTGGAATGTGTTATTAATTTCAACGTGGTACTTGCGTTGATATGATCTTGTAACGTTGATACAAAACACTGTAATGCTAGTTCAGGGTCAGTTTTATTTAGTGTATTTGCCCAATTTTCTTGTTTTAGAGATTCTAATAATATATCATAATTTGTACTTTTAATTGATTTATTTTTTGAAGTTTGACATATCATTTTATCATCAATCTGTACTATAGTCGCATAATGATCTGTGAAAGAGCTTGGTATTATTGCTGCCTTGATTTGGGCTTTCGTTCTTACAAATATATGATCAATGCATGTTGATGTTGTGGTTGTTTCTCTAGTAGGCTTATTTATAGTTGAGATGAAGCCATGCTCATAAAGAAGACAAGTATATTCCTCAACATGACTGTTTCTCTCTAGTATATTTATATTAAAATCTCCTGCAATTACATCATATTTACATTTCGGTAAGTGAGTTAGTATTTGATTTAGTGATACTAAAAATTGCGTAATATTTTTATAAGATGGTGAACGATAAACTGCAAGAATCGTCAGTTTATTTTCACATGTAATATTGAGGGCATTCGCATCATTTAGGTTTACAGTTGTACATATTGGGTTTAAAGACTCTTTAGCATAGACCACAACACCATCGGATTTATTAACGTGCTGTGTTGTTTGGAATGTGCGGTACCCTTTAAGACTAGGAACAACATTATTATCTACCAACCAACATTCGGTAAGTATGAGTACATCTGGATCTAAACAAGCTCCACTTAGAAAAAGTACCAGCTGATCAAAATTTTTTTGAATGCTTCTGATATTTACGTTTAAAATTTTAAGTGTTTTTTCGCTACGTAATCGCCATGTACATTCTATAGGAGTTACAATTTCCGTTGTCGTTATAAGACTTTCTAGTTCATCGAGATCTGACTCTGTGATTGCCATTGTGTATTAATGTGATACTTTTTGAAATTTGTACAACCCCCAGGTTGATATAATAATAATTCACACAATTTTTTGTGTGATTCTCTACAAGCAGATATTGGGTGTTTATTATGTATCTACATGTATAGGCTAAATTATGTATGTTTTTGGTATATGTTGTATATTGAGTATGTTTTATGTAAATTATGCAAATAAGCAAAATACAGCCACGATGAACACTATCGACCTGACAAATCCAATGATGTACATTGTGGATGGTTAATGTATTAGAAAAAGTAAAAGTAAATTCTGAGTGTTGGTGTGTAAGTTTTGTGTATATGTTATATGTTAAAGAAATTCGTGTTTGAGTATAAGTCATTTCTATACAAAAAGTAATTAAATCAGAAATAAAATTAAGAAATAAAAAAGTATTTAAAAAGAGAAAAACATCAAAACAAAGAAAAATATTAAAACTTCCCAAAGAGAGGTATTTGTCCATTGTTGTTTTCTGTTTGACAACTTTATAGAAAGTATTTTGGTCTGACTGCAAGCTCAAAAAACTCTGGTCTCCGGTCCCTCTCCGGTAAAAGTTCCCACATTCCTCTATTATAATAATATAATATAATAAAATTAATCTTGTGTAGAAACATTCATTAGGTTCAAGTCGCTCTGTTCTTTTATACGTAGAATCTTCGAGTCCGGTTTCTCTCTTGTATAAATTCGTCCATTCTTTATCCACACAAAGCGAAATTTTAGCTCTCTCGCTTTTATGCGCACATCTCTGTACAGTATTTTATTTTGAACAGTCAAATGTTCATTAAAAAATATTGTGTTCCGATTCTGTGAAGCATTATTCAAGTCTTGATTTGTCACCTCTCCACGCCTAGACTTTAGTGTTGCCAAAAATTGTTCCTTTCTCTGTGTAGATGACATCTTCAAAACTATGGTCGAAATTTTTCCATCCTTTCGTGGAGGAGATCGAATAATTTCATCGACATCACACTCATTGATCTGGAAATTCACTTTTTGTGCAATCTTTTTTACATATTCGGTTAAGTTTTCTCCATCACTTTTCGGGACACCAAATATTTCAATGTTCTTTGACAGTCGATCCTGCCTTTGTAAGTTTTCCCTGTGTTCATATTCATTAACCCTCCTTCTAAGTTCTCTTACTTCCCCTTCTAATGATTCCTGTTTTTTAGCGCTTTCATTCAGTACATTGATGCTCTTGTTTAGTCGATCATATTCCTGAGACAAGAAATTGATAGTTGTTTTAAGTTCATCAGTTTGTGCACATAATGTCTCTTTGAACTTTCTGTACTCCGCCAGTTCGCCATGTAAAGTTCTGAAATCTTCACGGAGTAGTGTGATTTCATTATAAATTTCCAAAGTTGTTGGGTTGGAATTAGGTGTACTGTGACTACTAGTTGGAGTATTCTTTTGCTGTTGTGGACTATGTTCTGGAGCAACATTCAGCAATGAGACAGAGCTTGATCGGGATCGACAGGGATCCACCTCCGAGGCCAATCTTGGATCGTCCCTCACGCATGTGGCACATTTCCATTGGTCTCTCCTGATACGAGACATTTTTTTAAAGTTATCCTGGGTTGTGCCAACGCAGGAGTAATGGTATGTGTGGTAGCATCGGGACATTGCTTCATACAATTTGTATGGCAGTCGCCTATACACAATATGTAAGAAGACTTTTTGATAGGAGAAGATAGTTTGATAGGATCTTAATATCCAAACATACATACAGAACCATCATGCTTTTTTCATATTCCGGGTAGGAAAAGAGGACTGACCTCCATACTGTCCTATTTTGACATACATACCAACATGTGTTAAAATTTTCAATCATTTGGATTTATGGGTTTATAGTTTGATTTTTATTCTTCAACTACACATACTATCGCTATCGTCAGTTGGATCTCATGTGTTACATGCAACTGGTAATATTTTATGAAGATGTATATTATTTTCAATTCAAGTACGAGTAGGCACCTATTTATGTACCTAATAATCTTTATTGTCTTATATAGATAAAACCGATAAAGCTAAAATGTAATATAATGTAGGTTATACGACATATTGCTGAACATTTAAAGAATATTATTGAGAGAACGACGAAAGGACATAAAATGATATTATTTTCTATTTTTAGATAAGTTTCTTTTTTCTATTTGTATCAATCTATTACAAAAGTCTGTATTTGAAAATATATGTCAAATATTTAAATACCGTAAAATTTAAATGCTGAAGAAGATGCACGAAAGTAAAATAAGATAATTTAGAAGATTTTTTTTTTCCTTTTGAAAAGTACATACATTCTCTAAATTAATCATAAACGCTTGTGCTATAGGCAAACGAAATCGGTCGTGGTAGCCAAGGTGGGGTTTGAATTCACCAGTGCGATGCTCGCTCTGACACCGACCCATCTAATCTAAAATCATCGTGGGTTTTGAGAGAGGCACTCATACAAAAGAATCGTAGGAATGTATTGCCGGTAGCTACATATAGCAAGATCGTAGGAATGTATTGCCGGTAGCTACATATAGCAAGATCGTAGGAATGTATTGCCGGTAGCTACATATAGCAAGATCGTAGGAATGTATTGCCGGTAGCTACATATAGCAAGATCGTAGGAATGTATTGCCGGTAGCTACATATAGCAAGATCGCTGAAAATTTGTAAAAATATAGACAAATATAAAATCTCCAATTTGTTTTTTGAAAAAATTTCCAGAGACACTTTTTACTAAGAAAATTATTTTATTTTTATGATAAATTGAAGTGTTTAATTGCCTATATTTCCATTTTTTTAAAAATATCGAAATAAGCCCAAACATTCCAACAAGATAATTTAATTTTCTATAAAAAAATTGACATTGTAGTAGTACATCCCGAATTGTTATAACAACTTTTATAAAAATTGAATTTAGTGACGACATTGTTTCATACAATTTGTAAGGCAGTATACACTACACAATATCTCACTCAATAGTTTGATACCTACTTAATCTACAAACATACATCATGCTATTTTTATTAACAAACATGCATTATTACTATTGCCATTTCAGGTAAAATGTTACACACTATTCAAATATATATAGAACTTTCAAAAATTACATCGATAAGGGAACTCAATAAGAAGGCATAATTGGTGAACATTGCGCAAGCGCATAAACTGTTCACCTAAACCAACCGATGACAGGTCGCAAGCCCTGTAGGTGCCTCGAGTTCCTGGTTCTTCTACAATATACCTATTTAGTCTCTATTGAGATGTTGAAAAAATGTTTATCAATAAAAATATCATTTGACTCCCGAAAGGGAAAAAAATCGAATGTTTGCGTATATGCAATTAAAAAGAATATTCGATACATCATTTGGTGCCAAAAATGAATACTAAATTTGGGCAAAGATTTTTTGTATTTACTGCACCTCGACTTTATAATAAACTTCCATCGGACCTTAAAGGGTTAACTCAATTCAAAGCCCGTGGTACCAAGTGGCTACTCGATGTGGGTAGAACCCAAAATGAAAGTAACGTTGCAACAATAATTTCTTAACTTATTATTTTTTGTTGTCTGTTTAGATTGTGTGTACCTATTTCACTTTTAAATTTGTATTTTTTAATTTAAAATATGTAATTATTCCTAATGTTTATTTTTATAGCTTTCTTATTCTTTTGTTTTTTACTGTAATGTAATAATTTCACAAATGTACAGGTGGCTGCTTCAGAACAGATTTCTAGTGAGGCGGCTATCTTATATTAAAATAATGTATATGTTTATATGATCATAAATAAATAAATAAAAAAAAAATAAAGAAATAAAAATCATGCTGTTTTTGTATTCTGGGTAGGAAAAACAGACTGACCTCCATACTATCCTATCCTGACATACATACTTACTAAACGAGTCTCAGATTTTGCCACTCCAATGTGTGGCGGCGGAAATCGCCCTGTCTGTCAATCTTATCAGGTCGTCCATGTGACAACCTTCGTACAGTTCTGGGCAGGACAGCAGACGGTCGTCATCCTGAGAAGGTATCGTCTTCCATCGTGAACAGGTTGCTCTTGCAGCCACTCACACCCACCCTCAGCCTATTCAATGTCTTCCATATTGGGAATTGCAGGTTATGCACCCTATTCACCTTCTTGCGTATGTCCATCCATGCAGAGATTGGGTCGTCCATCCACAACTCCTCTCGGCGCTGCTTCTGGGAGGTCTGCAGATTGGCTGTGGACTTGAGAAAGCTGTTCCTTGACTTGAGGCGAGATTATGGTTTAGATAGATCAACGAAATGGCAAGAATTATCACAGGATGTCTCAGATCCACAGCCATCTTGACATATTACATATTTTATATAGAAAACAAAATATCTTTTAAACAAATATTTATTAATTTGGGTTTAAGTGTTTATAGTTTGACACGTATTATTCAATTATGCATACTATCGCTATTGACAGTTGGATCTAATGTGTTACATGCAACTAGTTAAAATAAAATGATACTTTCACTAGGAATACATTATTATATTTGTTTTAAACAAAGACCTTATATACTTTAGTATATAAGGTCTTTGGTTTTAAATCAAGAACATAACTATTTTCATATGTAATTCTTAACTTCAAATATTGATCTTTCACTTTCATATGAAAATAACTTCCGCTAGTTGAATAAGAATAGGTCTTTCGTTAGATTTCTTATACATGTTTCAATTTCGTACAAGCTTTGCAGTCATGAATAGAAATTGAATTTCTATGCTTCTATAGTTTACATATCATCATGTTAAAGTAAACTTGTGTTCAAAGAGAACATTGAAGAAGGATTTACACTACTCGTATGTAGTAGGTTTATACATATATTGCCAATAAATTTCTTCAGTCATACCATCCATTATTGATTACATTACATCTACCTTACATGGATTTTACAGACTGATAGCAAACTTATGTAAAATGGACCACTGAATATGAAATAATCAATGTACTGAAAAATATAAGATTCAAGGAAATACTTTTCCGATATAACGTTTCTTAATAACGAGATCATCTTTTATGCCCACATTGAATCGGTTCATAAACGAAGGGAAATGATTACAATGTTATTATAAAACTTTATGAGAAGAATTTCAGCTGAGTTATCTTAAACAATTACGATTAATGGTCAACTTGTTAAGCATCGTTTGGTAGTACAATCATAACCTCAAGGACGCTTAGACAATGTTTGTTTGAGTCTTCTTTCTTTTTTGTATCCTATTTATTTTAAACATTTTGTACACATTACATTAAAAGTGTACAATGGCCGGCTTTTTGCCGTATGGCAATATCTTCCAATCAACCATATTCATTTGGTGAGGTAAATTGTGTTGATGACACGTACCATTTTATGTGAATATAATTTAAACACACAAAACAATGAAAGAGAGGAGAAGATGGGACTAGGATATGATAAGGAGAAAAATTTAAGTGTTATGTGTAAGGAAATTATTCCTTAGATTCTTGACATGCCATGTCATGATTCTTACTTTGATTTATTTAAATACCATCTGTGGATTAGTAATATTATTTTGAACACATATAATTAGTAAAAAAAATATAATGTCAGTGTGATGAATAAAATGTCTTAAAATATTAAAATGCCTACACATTTTGACAAATGCGAAGTTCAGTATTTTTTTTAAATTTCCTAGTGTAAAAAATGATATTTATCATAAAACACTTTACTAAGCTTTGTAATATCGACTACCTACTCAGAATTTCTAACATATGGCCTGCCAAACCCCTGTACTACATAATAAAGCGAAAAATCTTATTTAAATATAAATAAATTATGTAAAAAATCACAAAAATTACTGTTATTAATCCAATCTAATAAAAGATATCTCTTATTTTCTCTATAATCCAAAATAAGTTAATAATATTGCAAATCTTTTTCATCTTATGTTGCGACCCTCTCACTGCTGCTTTGCAGTAAAAACAAATCAGTTTATTCACTTGTTGCTAGAAAATTTGATGACCAATTCAAAAATATCGAAAAACTTTTAATGTTGCATAAAACCCTGAAAAGTTTATCTTTCAAACACAAAGAATTTTCTAGAAGTTTAATAAAAACGAGTAGAAAATGTGCCTTTGATACCGTAATAATATAAAAATATATACATAGGTACCGAGCGTACTTGAATCTAAACTTATCTGCTATTGGTTAAGTTGTCAAATTTTTCAGAAACATTAATAGTATTTCACAAACATCATAATTCATGAGTCAATTTATATAATGGTATTGTATCAGACCCATTTTTTTAACATGGCTACGTAGGGGAAACCATCTATTTGGATTTAAATCCATTATACTCTTCCAAAGAAGCGCACTACAAAGCGTTGGGAAGGGTTTGCTATCTGCACAGGAAAATATTAATTCGGGTTTTAAAAATACCCGGGTTGTAAGAAGGTGGAAACACAGAATTTGAAAGATCGTTCCACAGCCGGGCTGCTGTGTTAATAAAAGAGTTCGAGAAGTGACTGGTTCGTGTAAATTGAACATTTACTGTGAACGGGTGTTGATATTGAGTAAAACGAATAACTCTGTTGTGAATGAGTGTAAGAGGGACCAGGGATGCAAGTTCATGAGCATCTCCTCTGGTAGTATCTATAGAATAAAATTAGATTATGATTTTCAATCGATTCAGAGGCGTTAGCATAATATGTGTAATAGCTATTTTTTTATCATCACATCTATTAAAAGATCTTCAATTAACTGTTTTGCTCGCCGATTACTTCGTTTTTACACTCGAGCAAATACAATTTCATGTCCTTTTTATCACAGTTCAGCTCCTACACAATTTCTACCTCATTTTTGGATATAAAAAATATAGCTGTGGGGCACCGGCTTAGAATAGTGCTTCCATTCTTTTAAATCATTGTTTTCGAGTGTCCCGTAAGAGCCGGGTAATCGAAAATACAACAGGCAACAATAACATCTCACATAGTTCAGCAATGAGGTTCACCACCCATTCTGAATGTAGTGCCTTTTTTGGTGAAACGAGACTGGTGTGTGGGTATACATAGATGTGTTGTTCTCCCTTTTATAAGGCATTGCTCACCCGCACACCTTTCGCTGGTTACCCCACATTGTGGGATATGCCGTGATGGTATGAATGAATGAATGAATGAATAAAAAAATGTTATCTAGTAAAAGTGAAAATGCAAGGTTTATCTTTATCATACGTTCCCTCCACTTCCTGAAAAATCCTTGCTATATAGTAATAAAATGAACTCGATTCTACTAGACTACTATCTCAGTTTACGTCTACCTATTTTAATAAAATAAAAAAAATTGTTTAATTAGGGTCACTTTGAGAAAGCGCTGCGGTTTCCATTTTTCCGTGAAAAGTAAATCAAAGAAAATGACACGAAATCGTTTATGATATATTAACGCCCTTGGTATACGGATGTACGCAAAAATGCACACTAAATTACCATTTAATATGTGAAATACGAAAAAATATCGTATATCACCAGATATGTGAAATACATCATTTTTTCGCGCAAAAAAGGTGAAATCTAGAGGTGTTTTAAATAGCAAGAATAGTAATTAAAATATTATAACATTAAAAAACTCAGCCGGTAGATTTTCATATTCTCTTTCGATTGAAGTAAAAATCTACTTCATATGCCTTGTAGTTTTTTTAGTTACTTTCAATAAAAAAATAAAAAAGGGTTTAACTAAAACTAATTTTACAAGAAAAGTATTAAACAAAAAAAACTGTTCCTTATTTCAAAGACGTATCTTTTGAGGGTACTGGGGAAATTATTTTCAAAATATACTATATATCCAACTACAGTCTCGTAAGACGGTAAAATCTGTATGGAGATACGAGAGATTATTTTTATGTCAGGATATGATTGTTTGGCGTTTGATACTCTATAATAATAATAATAATAATAATAATATTCATTTATTTTCCATAACAAGATACATACAGGAACTAAGGTTTTTTGAACATGCAATTTATGATTTATTGTGTATAAAATAAAATAAAAATAATATAAAATAAAATAGTTGTTGGGAAGTACCATGTTTTTTTAGTTCCTCCAATAAATCTTTGTCTATCTAACTAGGAGTAATTCCTGTTTTAAGACAGACAATTTTACCACAATTTTAATAATAAGCCCACTTCTAGATACATAATTGAAATATTGAAATTAAAAAAGAAGAATTATACTCATAGTAAGTAATGAAAAAATATCCCAGTTTGAAAGCAATCAATAAACAAATAAATAAGTGAACACTTCATAGCAATGAAAGAAACTAATAAAGCAACCAATAACAAATCATAGGTCAACAAACAAATCAATATACAATAGCATAATACAAGTAATAAGTAAACACATTAAAGCATTAAAGAAAATATAAAAAAAATTAAGCAATCAATAAACCTTCATTGGATGGACCCAGCGTGATGGTATATTTGTATGTGATTAAATAAAAAAAAACTGTCTCTTAATTCATCATTGTCACCAATAATAATAGACAACTCCAGCGTTTCACATTTCGGTTTAGTATTAATTTGTAGAGAAAAGACGAAAAAAATAAGATCGAAAAAAAATCTACTTAAATTCACTTGTCAAAACGGTGGTGAATATCGTAGCCTAAATAATTTATTATTGAAACAATACATGCTTTTTTGGTGCCTTTTTTCCGCCTTATCTTCTTATTCATCTTGATTAAGGAATTACAATTATTAAGTATATGGTATTTCTTTGTTCCGAAAAATCACGGACCGATTAATAAGGTTTAGCGTTGTGGATTATTTGACTTACCCGCTTCGCTATTGTGTGGATAAATAATGTTGTTTTATGTATAACGCAACCGCGGCTCTCCTCGGTTTGGTTTAATATTCAATTAATTAACACTTGCCTGTTAATTCCCAAATTACCCCGGCAATTATTTACCTGCGTCAAAACAAATAACTTTAAGCACCACTGAATTGATACAGGTAACGTCAAGAAAACTCCCTAAATTAACTGTTTTAATGATGTCTAAAGCCGGATTAATAAATATTGAAGGAAACTTTGCTACTTTTTAGAGTTTCGTTGAAAAACAATAGGTAACATAATACAAATTAAGATACTAATATATTGCTATGTAGGTTATCTTCAAGTACTGCTGCTTGACTCTTGGAACATATCAAATGTTGAACTTTTCACCGATCACCTATAGGTCTGTTTTTTTACTAATAGTAGCTTTACCAGCCAGCCAATTGAAACCAGCTTTCTTAGGAAAGCACAAATATATTGCGTGAGAAATATTGGATAGTAAACTTTCTCTCAGTTATTAAACAAACATGACTTTTTAAAAAATGAAGCGCTTTGGTTCTACTATAGATACTACATACAATAGTTATGCTTATCACAGCAATATAGTTATGCTTATGATACTAACACGAGAAATCGTGAAAATATTTTCGATTGTGACAAAAAAACTTTAAATTATTATAACAATCTTAAGTAATAACTTTATATCCCACACGAAATAGTATTCATAATATTTCTTTGCAATTTATGAAATGGTTTCTGTTATTTTATTTTTATAATAAAATATTTGTGATATGCCACAGTTTAAGTAACGCACACTGAAAAACTTTATTCGTTGCCTAATTTACGACCGTTTGAACTAAATACAAAGAAAGAACGAAGTTAATAATAAAATGCGGTATCAAATTGTTATTTAATGTGTCGAAAAAAATTAGGCAAAGAAGGAAATTTTTAGCATGAAAACAAACTATACCAATAAAAGCATCTAAAATGTCGTAATTCTCCGAGATGACAGGTACGCACGAAGTCAGTCTTAGGGGAAATCTAGAAAGTTATTCCATCTTTAACGTGAATATACACAGAGACTTCCGTGAAGAGGAAAAATGAGGCAATTCATAATGGCAATAATACGTTTTTGAATGATCGTAAAGCAATACGCCAATAAATTTACTGTAAGGAATGGTTTTCAATGGCACGGTTTCGTAAATTTTATCTTTCAAAATTGATTAATGACTGTGCCAAATATCTTGACTTATTTTATTATCGAGAATAAACAACAATTTATTTTTATGAAAACCGCACACTTGCCATGTTTGCCATGAAATTATGTTAAAAAAAACATATGTTTAAACTACTATGAATGTTTTTCCTTAGTTGCTTGCGTACATATTTAACTTTAAATAATAATTATGGTTTTTCATCATTCATGACATTATATAGAAGAAGTGTGACAAATAAATAATAACGTATATACCGATAACTATGAAACGGAATCTCTACAAGTCATCGTCATCAGCAATGGCGCTACAGCCCGGTATGGGCCATGGCCTCCTCAAGAAACTGCCTCCATTCCGCCCTGTCGGCAGCAAGTCTCCTCCGATTTGTCTGTCAGATCGCTCTTATATCTCCCTCGATGTCATCCAGCCATCCCATCCTAGGTCTCCCTCTGCTTCTTCTTCCTTCAGGACAGGTGTCCAATACTTTCTTTGGGACCCGGCTATCCTCCATTCTACAAACGTGTCCGAGCCAACGTAGACGTTGTATTTTGATGTATCGGACAACGTTTGGTTCACCATACATTATTTCTAGCTCATGGTTAAACCGGATCCTCCTAGATCCTCCTTCACAGGTACAAGTAGGTAACCAAAAACTTAATCAAACACCTGATAGATCTCTAATTGAACAGTTAATAGTGGAAGAAATAACGAAATCATATATTTCCACTGAACTTTAGAGTAAAAAATTCGAACATTTCTTTCCTCTTCTGTTTTAATAATCATAAACCCATTTTTAAGATTATGAGAAATTGTTAGTGAAAGTAACATACTTTATGACTTATCATATCCAAGAATAATTCATCTCTCAAGAGAGCGATTTCGGTGAGATGTTTATCTCTGTATTCTGAAATGACAATTGCCAAAAAATGTGTTTGAACACAGAAAGCAATCACCAAACACAGAAAACTTTTTTGATCAAAATAAATTTAAATTCTTAATTATTTTATTCAATGTCTTAACATTCAGCTAACTCAATAGATAAACTAGTCAAAATTGAGATACTATTAGTTATGAGTAACATGCAGTGCATACTGCACTGAAAATTCAGTAAGGCAGGAGAAGTAGAGATCGAATCTGCTCCACGAAGTGTAGTAGTATGAAGGAGTTAAGAAAGGCATTACTGGATGAAATGATGGTTCAAAATATATTGACATGGAAAAAAAATAGTAGAGCCGACTCAAAAATAAATATGGTAAAAAGATGAGTAAACGAAGAAGAACATCGCTAACATGCACATAATAGTTAAGATTGGATTAAAAAATAAGATCTCACTCTTTCGGACATTTTATCTTTACAACAACTCCCCATAAAAGCTATCCAAATATTATCAGAAATAATTCAAACTTCTACAGAAAGTGTGATAGGATAAAATCAATAGGCAGCGACGCAATTTCGAGACTATGTGAGGCTTTCTTGATTCTCCAAGATTTATCGTCCGTCACATAAATCTTCTACAACTGTTATCTTTACAAGGATTGACCTTAATATCGAGGGTTTTCCCAATGCATCATAGCTTACCTTCTTGAAAATTTCACTTATTTCTTTGACAACATAAAACGAGCAAATTATTCTTCTTCCTTTTATATCTCCTAGCTTACGATGGCGCCTACACGCAATAGATCATTGAAAATTATAAGCACAAAACCAATCAATGTGTATAATGTAATTTTTATGTCGACGATTTGTGTCACTTGTTGGTAAAGATATTTATCTTGTTTTTTTCGTAAATAATTATTAAAAACTTTAAAAAGAAGTTTGATTTATTTAATTTATTTAATGAATAAACAAATCATAATCATTGGCGTTACAGCCCTGAATGGGCCCTGGCCTCCTTCGAAATCCTTCTCCAGTCGTCCCTGTCCTCCACCGCTCTCCTCCAATTAGCTATTCTAATCGCCCTTATGTCGTCTTCTGTGTCGTCCAGCCAGCTTAGCTAAGACCTGCCTCTACTTTTTCTGCCGTATTTTTTTTTAAATAAATATGTTCTTTTAACAAGTGCATATACATCCTCATACATACCCTAAATAAAGCATAAGCATGCCTATGCTTTGAACAAAATACAGATGAACAAAATCTATCGTGGCAGGATTCGAACTCGCGACCACTGGATTACTAACCCAGCGCGCTAACGGCTCTGCCACCACTCATCTGTTTCAACTATCTGTGCATGAAAATTAATCCTAAATATACCTACCAAAAAGTATGAGAGGTTTGGAAAAGTTTGGATGCAAACCTAACCGCAAACAGACAAACGAGTTTTTTTCTTAGGGCCGCATAGGCTTTCAAATAGTTTCATTTGCGTTTCCCAATTTACTCAACTAATATACCATAGCACACATTGTATTGAACAGTAACATTAACTCTGGTTGGTTGGAAGAAATTGCCGTTTGGCAATAAACCCGGCAATGTAAAAATTATGTGTACAAGAAGTTACAAATAAACAAATAAATATTAACATTATCGTCTTAAATACTAAGATTAATTAAATATATAGAACTGTCTAAAGCTTGACAATTCAAGAATCAAATATGATTTTTTTTTCGATAATATCTAAACAATACCAAAAATACTCCTGTAATTTTTTTAGATGTAATACGACAATTTAAAAAACATATTGTTGAATATGATGTAAACAATTTGACTGTTTTAGATTTTTGAATTTGTGTCTTGATTTTTCCAAAAAAGATATAATTCATACTGCCTTTTACGTCGTTCCTGTCTTGTGTTGGTCAAGTCGTAAGAAATGTATGGCGGGACGAACTCCACCGCTTCTATATCAGTACGAGAAGAGTGGTACAACTCGCTGAAAATTCTCAGTGCCTGTGCGGCCTTAAAAATCAACAGCTAACCAAAATGATACCTTGCATGTGTATGGTAAAAAATATATTGGGATAAATTGAACAATTCTTAGTAGTTTAGCTTTATCTTGTATTCATGTCTTGTATCAGGAAAACATATGATACGAAGAATCTCGATTTCTCTTTATCCACGAGAAAATTGAATATGAGACATGATGTGGTGTTTTTCTCCATTTGTATGAGATGAAAGTTAGAATTTGAATAATCCTTTAACTTGGCGTGCGATTGAGAAAGTGATGTTGAAAATCATTCCGGCTTCACTGCGTCACTAAAAGCTTAGCGTGCTTTACAAAGAATTCACGTTACAATTCTCAATACTTTTTGTGAAACTAAATAAATTACATACACTATGTACGTCGGAGATATTCTTGAGTAAAACTTATATAATATAATGTACCATCGTACTATTACATGCCATCTTGTCATGTCCCTTACGGAACTATCAAATATTATCGGACACCGCATTTTTATCTTGGCAAACATCTCATCGCACACCATTTTAGCATTTTGTTCAAACAGATTACGTCCTTTTCTTGAATCACCCCTGCCTCTTTTAGCATTCCTATTAGCAGATTCTATAAGAGTTGCGTATTGAGACGAACAAATTTTTTTTCGAGAATAGTTTTGAATGCAATAAATGATATGGTTTTCCATATTTGAATTTTAAACTAGTTGCATGTAACACATGAGATCCAACTGTCGATAGCGATAGTATGTATAGTTGATGAATATGTACCAAACTATAAACCCATAAATACAAATTATTGAATATTGTCAGATATTTTATTTTCTATGCAACATATGTAGGTATGTATGTCAAGATAGGATAGTATGGAGGAAGGTCCTTTTTTCCTACCCAGAATATGAAAATAGCATGATGGTATGTATGTATGTTTGGAGATGAAGTATCAAACTATTAAGTCTTCTTACATATTGTGTATAGGCGACTGCCATACAAAATGTATGAAGCAATGTCGTCACTAAATTCAATTTTTAAAAAAATTGTTAAAAAAAATTGAGATCTTCTACTACAATGCTAATATTTTTTATAGACTAGTTGCATGTAACACATGAGATCCAACTGTCGATAGCGATAGTATGTATAGTTGAAGAATAAAAATCAAACTATAAACCCATAAATCCAAATTATTGAAAATTTTAACACATGTTGGTATGTACATATGTCAAGATAGGACAGTATGGAGGTCAGTCCTCTTTTCCTTCCCGGAATATGAAAACAGCATGATGGTTCTGTATGTATGTTTGGATATTAAAATCCTATCAAACTATTAAGTCTTCTTACATATTGTGTATAGGCGACTGCCATATAAATTGTATGAAGCGATGTCGTCACTAAATTCAATTTTTATAAAAATTGTTAAAAAAAATTTGAGATGTACAAATACAATGTTAATATTTTTTATAGAAAATTAAATTATCTAGTTGGGGTGTTTCAGCTTTTTTCGATATTTTTAAAAAAATTGGAAATATAGGCAGTTAAACTCATAAGTTCATCATAAAAAAAATACTTTTCTTAATAAAAAATGTTTGAGAAACTCTGGAATTTTTTTGAAAAAACTAATTTGAGATTTTGTATTTGTCTATGTTTGAACCAATTTTCAGCGTTCTAACTTTTATGGTTTCTGAGATATATGGAAAAATAAAATAAAAATTCAAAAGTTGATAACCCCTGACTGAAACAAAAATTCAAAAATTTGAGTTAAAAATTTTTGTAGGCCTATAACTGTGTATATATTCTGAAATTTTGGGCTCTGTAAATTGAGCGGATCAAAAGTTATAAGGAGGGGACGGACACACACACACACACACACACACAGACACACGAAATGTTCTACTCCGAATTCTGAGTAAATCCGTCTATGGAACATATATGCTGCGAAGCCTTTAAGTTGGTGTTTTTTGACTTCAAAGTTGGAAAAGCCGTGAAAAAAGTAGACCTCTCCATACAATTCCCGCGTATTCTGGCTTGAAACATTGTCGATATGTTAAGAGAACAAAGTTCTCCTGAACAAATCGACAGTTGGATTAGCTATAAACCACTTATTTTTTGAGTCAATTCGCGACATGTTTCGGAAGCGCTGTCCTTCCATCGACCGGCGTGTCGAGACTAACATGTTGAATTTGTGTGTATCTGTCTGTGAAGCGAGGGAGGTGGCGGTTGAGGGTTGTTTGGGTTAGTGGGGGGAGGGGAGTATTGCGTAGTGTTTTTGTTTTTAATGGGGAATATATTAAGTATTGGAAAAGTGTTATGAAAGGTATGGTTATTTATAAATTTTATGCCTGAATTTATGTGTTTATGTATTTCGAGTGATTCGTAGTTGTTAAGTCGGTATCCTTTATGTTGTGTTTCGTGTAATAGTTTTAGTTTGTGGTTATTGAATGGGTGATTAGTTTGGATAATGTGGTTAGCAAATTCTGAGAAATTATTGTTGTTTAAGCATCTTCTGTGTTCGTTAATTCTTATATTTAGGTTGCGTGAGGTCTGTCCTTTGTAATGTTCGTTACAGTAACCACATGTTATTCTATAAACTCCACTTTTTTCTTTGAAATTTTTTTTAGTTTTAGAATTCAATAATGATCTACTTAATACACTACGCAATACTTAAAAACAAAAACACTACGCAATACTCCCCTTCCCCACTAACCCAAACAACCCTCAAACGCCATCTCCCTCGCTTCACAGACAGATACACACAAATTCAACATGTTAGTCTCGACACGCCGGTCGATGGAAGGACAGCGCTTCCGAAACATGTCGCGAAGTGACTCAAAAAACAAGTGGTTTATAGCTAATTTTTAATTCAAATATGGTTAATATTAACTACCACAAAATATCCGTCGAATCATTAAATGATATGGTTTTCGTCTAAATTGTAAATATTTATTATTTAACAAATGAAAATGCACAGCATTCATGCATCGTCTTATTCATTTGCATATATTGTTAAAGACACATACTTAGGGTTGCGTCTTTCCAGATATCGTTCACATATTTAAACTATCTGTTTCTTGAACGACAGATTGAGATGGTGTGGTGTGGTGTGATGGTGTGTGATGGAAAGAATGTCAAACGAATAAAACATTCAAATTGGACAGGAATGGAATGAGAGGCCAGAATTTCATTCAATCGAAGACGTCTTTCATTATTTTAAATTCTTCCCTTATGTTTCCTATTAGTATATCATCATGTTACAAATTCTTCTCAGCATTTCATTTCATTTATTGTGCTTTAATGTGGCTTCTGCCGTGTCCAAGATACGTTGTGGTTGGTTTTGTAATATTTATACATCGAAATAAAATGAATCTTAGAAAATCAACTTACCCTCCCTAATACATGTAATGAGATTCCAATCACATTCGCACAACAAACAATATACCCTGAAAGTAGTACTGAAATTGATGTCGGATTTGTTTCTGCGTGAAATCAACTTTCAACACAGTCAAGCTCCATTCACGAAACAAAAACAAATACAATCCTTAAGTAAGTTTACATTAAGGAATAATACAAAGCATGTTATTTAAAAAGAAATTCAAGTTTTCCTTTGAAGAGCAAAAAAGAGGAGAAAAGAAATCGCATTGAATAAGAACATTTTCCTTTAAATATTTTTCCTACGGGTTCTAAAATACACCAATCAGAAATTAATGCAAGCGGTCATGTTTATTCTCCCAACCCCCTGAAGAAGATCAAAATGTATTTGCTTTTATTCAAAGCGGAGAATAATAAATAACCCTTGTATAGCCCCAAACATATTCCTGGAATTATTAACTGGTTAAATTGATGGAAGAAAACAAATATTTTTGATACACTGGCAATATTCATAGGCAAGCCAAGATTTTCGGCTTCTATGAGTAATTCCGCTACTGGTAAGTATGTGCTGTTTTATAATATTCTTAATCATTTTTCTATCATTACTTATATCAGAACATGTATTAATATTTCAATTCTCAGTTTTAATAGATGATCATTATTAATCATTTTAGGACCGTTATTTGAGGTACCTGCACATTATTCCTAATAATATGATTGTGTGTTTATGTATTTGCAAAATACATGTTCATTATTATGAACTCTATGCAAAGTCAGTTTGACTTAAGCAAATACTTGGTTACCATTCCGTCAATCTCAGTTGGTAAACAAACAGTGAATACAAAGCATCTCAACTGACTCTATAACTTGTATTATTATATTAGAAGATAATATTATATCCACCTACATATTTGTTTATAGAAAACATACAATATTATACCTATATATACTGCGAACAAATTATTTAATTAAATTGTAGATACGTAATGTATATTTACATACGAGATAGACAATTATTCCTCATTAACGAGGTTCAAACTGACAGATTCAATAAATTTAATTGATATTTGCAACAAGACCACTTTTGTCAGGTTTCAGAGCACAGCTTTGTGATTTCAAAATTATATACTTTGTTAAATTTTCACTCCAATATTAAAATGTTGCCCCGCTTATAAGAAAATCAAATAAAACAAGAAAATATCTATTTCTTGATTTTCTATTAAATTCATTTCAATGAATTACTAACGATATGGATCTGTTTATGGGCAATTTAAATAACCACAGGATTACCCTACGTGTTAAATTTCACTGATCGTGTTTTGTTATATTTTTCGTTGATATATTTTTATATTTTTTTTTTATTATTTTGTATAAGTTTTTCTTTATATTTCTTCTTGCTTTATTTTCATTGTTAATAAATTGGGTATTTTTGTTTTTTATGTATTTTCGCACATTATGTAATATATTTTATATATTTTGAATACTTCATGTAAATGGCAAACGCCGCGCGCCGTTAATAAAATAAATATATAAATACAGGGTTTCTCAAAAAAAGTTATATTTAGTGGATCGCCTACAAAATAGTAAGCCGTCTATCGAAAAAATGTTTATTAATTATTAAAGAACACAATTTGGTAATTTATTTCTTAAAAATAATATCGTCCAAATGTAGACCCTCGCGTTCGCAGCACTAATTTGGCAGGTGGACTCATCGATGGCTACCATTTCGTGGCGGATATTTTCTTTCAAATGCGTCAGGGAAGTCGGTTTATTGGCGTTAGCTTTATATTTAAGATAACCCCGAGGAAAAAGTCCATAGGAGTTAAATCAGGACTGCGTGGAGGCAAATTTATGTCACCTCTCCTGGAGACCAATTTGCCTGGAAAAAATTCGCAAAATCGTGGTAGAGACGTATTGGACGTGTGTGACGTTGCTCCGTCCTGCTGGAACCATGTTCTTTGGTTATAGCCAGGAAAGTTTTGCAGTTCAGGCACCAAGAAGTCGTCTAACATCTCCGCACAACGCTCTGAATACAAATATAAACTTTCTTTTGAGACACTTTGTATTTCTCCTAAAATTTTAATAATTTTGTCAATTTTTTTCTGTGTAATAAAAATAGCATTTGAATAGATACAATAGTAATTGTAATATCGTTAACATAATTTAGCCTTATTTTCTAATAGATAACCATTTCCAGGTTCTTTATAGCAGGATATTTAAAATTCATGATTTCGTTATAAATTTAAATTATGATAGAATACAGAATGTAAGCATGGTGTTGATTTTAGTTAAATTATTGTTATTTTTTTTTACCCGCTCGTTTATTTTTCCGACAATTTACTTTTTCTGTTAAAATTTTTGCACCTTAATATCTTTCATTTTCATTACATAGGTACTCAATTTATTTTATTTATATTTTTCTTCTTTACGGTCACAATCATAGGTTGGGATTATATGATTTTTTATTTAAAAGGATTATTGATCAGAAGGATAATATTATATGTGCGAATTCAAAAGTTTTATTAACTAAACATCTACCTTCAAGTATGATGTTTCAAAAGTCAGTTCAATATTTGATATACAATTTATTTATTTATTTGATGAAGTGTTTCAAATGAAATAATTACTTACATGATGAACATAAGAATATATTATCAATATATTACGTATAGTAAAGAAATAATTATTCAGCTGTGCGTGATGTCAAGGGTCAGAATAAAAAACAACGAAAAACGTGACGCTGTATAGACGGTCGACGTGCATCAATGCTGGTCTAATGATTTGTATGGACGGCGCGGCGCGGCGATGGACTGTCGTTCATCAATCTTCGGGAAATGTCGAGGATATACAAAATGCATTTTTTTTTTCATTCAGGAGCACAGCGACACTAATGATTGGTTTGCACAAAGCATTCCGTATTATTATTTTATATACATACTTATATGTAATATAAACAATAATGATTTAAATTTTTAAGTTTTCTCAATTTCAACTGTTCTCTATTATTCACATTTTGAAAATAAACATTATGAGAATTGTATAGAGGCGAACATTAGGTACTAATAAAACATTCTCACGATAAATGAAACACGACCAAAATTTTGTCAGTTGTTAGTAAAATATGTTCATTTTGACGAACTTTCCTTAACCGCAGATGACTTCTGTACTCGCACATTATAGGTATATTTTGTTTGTTTTTTTAAAGCGTTTTTTAAACATTTATATACATATATTACTGAACAAAAATTGTAAATTTTTATATACTTCTTCATAAAGATCTGTTTATTTTATATTATCTCGGTCAATTAAAGGTACTTTACAATTAATGTCAAAGATTAGTTTAAGGAGCACTCGATGATAAGTTGTCCGCGACCTTTGAGTAAAGACCTATGATTCATATAACTGAGGCACAAAGGCCATCTTTCAATACATAAATAAATATGGAGACATAATGATCATCTATGAAAATTAGTACCCAATAATTACAAAAATGCACTCACTATTCATTGCGATGAAAATAGCTCCAAGATTTTTTTTTCGTATTATAAGACAGTGGTCTTCGCTTTGGCATCCTGTGAATCGATTATCTTTACATTTATTTGTTATAAACAATACAATGTTGAAGTTACAAAAACAATTACATACTAGAGTTAGAAGTTACATATGTTTGTGTGTGTGTGTGTGTGTGTGTGTGTGTGTGTGCGTGTGTGTGTGTGTGTGTGTGTGTATGTGTGTGTGTGTGTGTGTATGAGTATTATTTAATGATAAGTATTGTAATTGATAGAATACGATGAACACCTCACTAGGAAGTCCTGTGCCGAGGTGTTCATTACAAAATTTGTGTGACATACATAGTACATTATGTATATAGTTTTTGAATTAAATTATACATTAAATTGTTATGGAGAAAAAAATTTGTGAAGCTTAATTATATTTGATTGGGTGTAATTATGTTATTGATTTGTTCTGAACCGGTGCTGTATATTTAATATTGCTTCTCGGGCAACTAACAGGTACTATGTCAAATATCCATGCTGTTATGTGTTTTTTTGTATTTTTGTGACAAATGTGTTTTGTGGTAGCAGTTTTAATGAGGTTGGTAGGCAATTATGTAGTTTGATGGCATAGTATTTAAAGTGTCTTTGTTCATGGGTAGTTTGCAACTTTGGGATATTTATTGTGTTGGTGATAGAGGATCTTGTTGTTCTTGGAGGTTGTGTATTGTGTAATAGTGAGTATGTTGTGTTTAAAATGGTATAGAAGTGCAGATATTGCGTATAGTTGACGAAATGTCATAACTTCCAGAGTCTTGAAAATTACTGTGGAGCTTGTTCTGTATGGCACATTCAGTATGCTTTTTATAATTGATTTTTGTGCCTTAATTGTATGATTTGATCAATATGATTTTATAAAATCCATCCCCTTCGTTCAATTAGATACTAATCCAAGTTACAATTTTCCAATGATGACCTGTATTTATGTTAGAGGAAAGAAACCGTCTCCCGAGGGTAAACAGTTTGAGAAATTTAGATGTATGAAAATGCCAAGAGAAAGTTAGTGTATGGGGTTGTAGATGAACGTCTCAACATATAAATTGGTACAAGACCGTAATTAAATTCACCGACATTAAAATTCCACACGAGCAAACGCGGTTCTCATATACTTACCCTATATACGATTCAGCCTTTAAACGTCTTTCACTTGATAAACAATTATCTAAGTGAATTTGTTCAACAAATCAAGAGTATGTGAGATGCCATCCCATCAGCAATATTTTTTCATAATACAATTAACTAATATAAAACAATTGTTTTTTTTATAAAAATAATTCGTTGTTAACTACTAGGGAATAAAAACTACAGTTGGATACGAAAATTAAGTTTGACCATATCGTGTATTATTAAATATTTACAAGGAATGTTAGAAGGTCATATTATGGCAAGTAATATCGTTATTTTTATTTTATATTATTTTATTTATTTACGGTATATAACAACCATTTACATAGAAAAGAACAAAAATAATATAAAAACATATTATAAACACATCATCTAAGTGCATAAAAAATAAAAAAAAATAATCAAGTATAAAGAAAAAAAAATCAACCAAGAATGTTCAAAAGAATGACTAAAATACAAATCTATGACTAAATACTCGTAGTACCTATAGTAATATAACAAAAAATAAAGTATTACAAAAAACAAAGTGTATGAAAAGAATAAAACATAAAATTAAAAATCAATTAGAAAGTTAAATGTATGACATTCTCAAAAACACACATAGCATGCAATCTGACTATAGACAATAACCCAATTGAACAGGTTAATACCTATAGATACCTAGGAATTGACATAACAGGCTGACCTCTGCGAAGAAATTCAGAGCCAAGTCAATAAGGCAGCTGCAGTCTCGGGCGCCCTAAAATCCATTATTTGGAAAAATGAGGATATGGCCATTAAAAGCAAAGTGAGAATCTACAATCAAAGTGAGAAGAGCAGGCCTCTTAAAAAACAGACCTGAAGGTCTATTCAAAAGAAGAAGAAGAAGAATTAGAAAGTTCACAATACATATACATACATATACACACATACAAAACATATCTAAAGGTAATAAAAATTAAACATATTAAAACATAGTTATGTTAGCGATCTCCTTATTTTTATCTCCTTGTGCACATAATTTGTACACTGGCAGGTATATTGCCAACCGACAATTTCTTCCAACCAACCAGAGTTGATGTTTTATTTTTTTTTTATTTTATTTTTATTTGTTGGCAAATTCACAGAATGTATTACACATTATTTACATAATCTTTAAAATATTAATACATTCCAATTATGAATTTACTCTTGAAATATTACAAATTTAAATGCTTGGTAGAAAAAAATATTAACAAATAAAACAAATTGAACTATGATGACAGATGAAGTAACAATAACAATAATTTGAACGAGAAGAAATAATTACATCAATAATATAGAGAACAAATTTTAACACATTGAGTAAAAAAATCAATAGAAAAATCGAGACGCACAATCTCTCAAGACTTCATGAATTTTATCAAATATAAAATAAACGAAAGAGAATAGATGTTAATTTACAATACAATGTTTGCTATGGTAACATGACAAAAATAAAAAAAATAAATATAGAAAAAGATTGTATAATAAAAGTTTTACGAGTTTGGAGTAGGTTTCGTTTTTTAATTCGGTCATGATGAATATAATTAGAAATATATATTAACATAATTTAATCGGCGTAATGAGTTTATAAATAGGAGACAGCGTTTTTGATAGTCTATCATCCTCGGAGATCACAATTTAAGACAGATTTATTGTGGTACGGAAAAAATATATTTTAATTCCACGACTATAGGAATGTAATATATTTATGTGGTAGAATAGTTTTGTGCGGTAATTTACAGTTGAAATACATACATTTATATTTACATAGTTAAAACAATGGTCTCATTATAACTATTAGACAACGAGTAGCCATGATAATAATATATATATAGCCATGATAATAATATATATAGCCATGATAATAATATATATAGCCATGATAATCATAAAACAAAAACAAACAAAAGTATTTGTATTTTATTTACATTTTACAATGACGTCAAATAGTGTTGTCTAAAGAAAACTCTTAATTTAACGTATTCAATATTTATTCCATTTCAATAATTTTTCCCGAAAATTTTAGTGAAGCCACACAGAGATCACATCATTAGATACCTAGTAGATCATTAATTTATTCTATAAACTAGTGAACACCCGGCAAACTTCGTATTGCCTGTATAATTGGATGGGTGGATGGCAGAGCGGTTAGCGCACTGGGTTAGTAATCCAGTGGTCGCGAGTTCGAATCCTGCCTCGACGGATCTCGTTCACCTATAGGACAAGCATTTATGCTTAGTTTAGGGAACGTAGGAAGATGTATATGTACTTGTTTAACAAGGACATATTCATTTTTTTAAAAAAAAAAAAAATTAAAAATTGTCCTCCATAACCACCCGTCGCTTCAGACTCTTCAATACCTCCCATCCCTTCAGTACTTCCCGTCCCTTCAGTACCTCCCGTCCCTTCAGTACCTCCCTCAGTTACTCCCGTTCCTTCAGATACTCCCGTCCCTTCAGTTACTCCCGTCCCTTCAGTTACTCCCGTCCCTTCAGTTACTCCCGTCCCTACAGTTACTCCCGTCCCTTCAGTTACTCCCGTCCCTTCAGTTACTCCCGTCCCTTCAGTTACTCCCGTCCCTTCAGTTACTCCCGTCCCTTCATTACCTCCCGTCCCTTCATTACCTCCCGTCCCTTCAGTAGGTCCCGGTCATACGCTCGACAATTCATCAAAGTTTCATTGAAATTGATTGAACGGTTCCAAGGATAGTCCACCTTCATCGGTAAAATGACCTGATACCCGATGAAGAAGAAGAAGAAGAATTTTTTTTAATCCAGAAACCATCCCGGGCATACACTCGACAATTCATCAAAGTTTCATTGAAATTGAATGAACGGTTCCCAGGATAGTCCACCTTCATAGGTAAAATGACCTGATACCCGATGAAGAAGAAGAAGAAGAAAAATTTAGTATCCAGAAACTATCCCGGTCATACGCTCGACAATTCACCAAAGTTTCATTGCAATCGGATGAACGGTTCTCAGGTTAGTCCACCTTCATATGTAAAATGACCTGATACCCGATGAAGAAGAAGAAGAAGAAAATATTTTAAATTCAGAAATCATCCCGGGCATACGATCGACAATTCACCAAAGTTTAATTGCAATCGGATGAACGGTTCCCAGGATAGTCCACCTTCATAGGTAAAATGACCTAAAACTCGATGAAGAAGAAGAAGAAGTTAAAATTTTTTGATCCAGAAACCATCCCTGGTATACTCTCGACAGTTCACCAAAGTTTCATCGCAATCGGATGAGCGGTTTAGGAGCGCATTCAACACATACATAGATACATAGATACATACAAACATTCAAATTTATAATATAGACTAGTGAACACCCGGCAAACTTCGTATTGCCTGTATAATTAAAAATTGTCCTCCATAACCACCCGTCGCTTCAGACTCTTCAATACCTCCCATCCCTTCAGTACTTCCCGTCCCTTCAGTACCTTCCGTCCCTTCAGTACCTCCCGTCCCTTCAGTACCTCCCTCAGTTACTCCCGTCCCTTCAGTTACTCCCGTCCCTTCAGTTACTCCCTTCCCTTCAGTTACTCCCGTCCCTTCAGTTACTCCCGTCCCTTCAGTTACTCCCGTCCCTTCAGTACCTTCCGTCCCTTCAGTACCTTCCGTCCCTTCAGTACCTTCCGTCCCTTCAGTACCTCCCGTCCCTTCAGTACCTCCCGTCCCTTCAGTTACTCCCGTCCCTTCAGTTACTCCCGTCCCTTCAGTTACTCCCGTCCCTTCAGTTACTCCCGTCCCTTCAGTTACTCCCGTCCCTTCAGTTACTCCCGTCCCTTCAGTTACTCCCGTCCCTTCAGTTACTCCCGTCCCTTCAGTTACTCCCGTCCCTTCAGTTACTCCCGTCCCTTCAGTTACTCCCGTCCCTTCAGTTACTCCCGTTCTTCAGTTACTCCCGTCCCTTCAGTTACTCCCGTCCCTTCAGTTACTCCCGTCCCTTCAGTACCTTCCGTCCCTTCAGTACCTCCCGTCCCTTCAGTTACTCCCGTCCCTTCAGTTTCTCCCGTCCCTTCAGTTACTCCCGTCCCTTCAGTTACTCCCGTCCCTTCAGTTACTCCCGTCCCTTCAGTTACTCCCGTCCCTTCAGTTACTCCCGTCCCTTCAGTTACTCCCGTCCCTTCAGTTACTCCCGTCCCTTCAGTTACTCCCGTCCCTTCAGTTACTCCCGTCCCTTCAGTTACTCCCGTCCCTTCAGTTACTCCCGTCCCTTCAGTACCTCCCGTCCCTTCAGTTACTACCGTCCCTTCAGTTACTCCCGTCCCTTCAGTTACTCCCGTCCCTTCAGTTACTCCCGTCCCTTCAGTTACTCCCGTCCCTTCAGTTACTCCCGTCCCTTCAGTTACTCCCGTCCCTTCATTACCTCCCGTCCCTTCAGTAGGTCCCGGTCATACGCTCGACAATTCATCAAAGTTTCATTGAAATTGATTGAACGGTTCCAAGGATAGTCCACCTTCATCGGTAAAATGACCTGATACCCGATGAAGAAGAAGAAGAAAATTTTTTTTTTAATCCAGAAACCATCCCGGGCATACACTCGACAATTCATCAAAGTTTCATTGAAATTGAATGAACGGTTCCCAGGATAGTCCACCTTCATAGGTAAAATGACCTGATACCCGATGAAGAAGAAGAAGAAGAAAATTTTTTTAATCCAGAAACCATCCCGGTCATACGCTCGACAATTCACCAAAGTTTCATTGCAATCGGATGAACGGTTCTCAGGTTAGTCCACCTTCATATGTAAAATGACCTGATACCCGATGAAGAAGAAGAAGAAGAAAATATTTTAAATTCAGAAATCATCCCGGGCATACGATCGACAATTCACCAAAGTTTAATTGCAATCGGATGAACGGTTCCCAGGATAGTCCACCTTCATAGGTAAAATGACCTAAAACTCGATGAAGAAGAAGAAGAAGTTAAAATTTTTTGATCCAGAAACCATCCCTGGTATACTCTCGACAGTTCACCAAAGTTTCATTGCAATCGGATGAACGGTTTAGGAGCGCATTCAACACATACATACAAACATTCAAATTTATAATATAGATAAATAGAAGAAAAAGTCTAGAAATAGAAGAAATATAGAAATTATTATTAATCATGCGAAACTCACTTTAAACATTTTCGATGAGAATTTAATGACAAAAATTGGCTTTAAAAGGAAGATTGTACGGTCGCAAAGATCCAACATTATGGGTAGACGTGTACGTAAAATGTGAACGTTAATGATTGTAGTCTAATTCAGCGAGAAATGCAGACTGCAACGTGAAAATTTTAATTGCTGCCTGCTCTTTGTTCAACACTTAAATATGCACACCAGGGGCTCTCTGTACTTACCTATTTAAAGTTCGTGTATTGTATAGTGCCTATTTTAGGTCTGCAGATGGTGCCTATTATATGTGTGTGCTTCTGAACATCAAACCGTAACATTCACTTGACTATTCTTCACTCGAATGTGTGACAGGTTTATTTGAAGCCACCTCAGAACCGACTTGGTTGTTGCATCACAGCGGTTGAGACGTCAAACTGCTGTGCAATGCTCCTAAATGTAATTGCAACGAGACGCTTTCAGAGAAATCTAAATCTCGAGCAACAAAGACTAACGTCAAAACACGACGGTGAACAATTTGTTGCTGTATTTCGATTTAACTTTTATTTGTTCTGAAATAAATAAATTTTGTATTCAAATACCAGTGGCGTGCCTAGAACCTTCGTACTAGGCAAACCATGAAAATATTTTAAAATCACATGCCAAAATGATATTTACATTTGTATCTTGTAGTATGTTTTCAATAAAACTGAAAAAAATATTAGGTCTTCTTCTTAACATACCTAATATTCATAGGCAAGCCAATGGTTTCGGCTTCTATAAGCAATTCCGCTACTGTGACAACTACGTGTTTTTGTGCTGTATGTAATGAAGGCACCAACCCATTCATATAATAACAACTACAGTATAACACGTGCGCGTTCACTCCTACATACTTTATTTTTTTATTCAAATACAATATGTGATAACTTGGTGATAACTATTTTTTTAAATATGTGATAACTATTTTTTATTCAAATACAATATGTGATAACCGCACCAAAATTCTTCATAAGGTTACCTTATTTGCAATGTTACATTTATTATTAGAAAATACAATTAAAACAATAAGAATATCAATAAATTTAAAAATCATCACGTAAATTTAAAATAAGCGAAACGCTATAATTTTCGATATCTCCTCCTAATGGTAAATCATTTACCTAATTTTAAAACCGTTGACTGTTCCAAGTTAATGACATAGCAGGTGATTATAATGAAAATCGATGAAAATAATTAAAATAAAATAAACAGTAGTTAATATTGAAGCAATATTCAAAGGTGGAAGTATGCATTTCCACTTAGATGTCGATAGAGCCGTTTATCCAAAAATCCCGTCAGAATTTTCCATGGTGTATATTTTTAACCTAAAATTGTAATTAATTTCTTGTTTCAGCTGAAGCAAGTGGTCCCTCTCATCAGTGGCGGTAAACTTCAGGCCGTTAGCAGGTCGTTAGCGCCGTTACAGCGATCTAGGTAAGCTCGTTATAAGCCCTTACATTTATGTTGTCAGATTAATAAGAGAACCCGATCCCAACAAGGCTTTCCAATGACTATCATTTCACTTTAGGCTCAAATAATTGCCATTTTGAAAAACAAAAAGAAACTGGAGCTTATCTAGGCCGTTACGAATAAGTGGAACTCTTTATTACCAGGGGATTATAAAAACAAGAGGAATTCTTACTTGATAGGAAGTAAATATTTATTTATTTATTTAAGTACAATACATTTCATCATGGTATTGGTATACGTAGTAAAAATAATGAAATCTCACTAGGCTGAACGCCTGTTCTGAGGAAGTACTATTAAGCATTTAGATAAAGGTTAACTATAGTGTTAGTGCTGTTTCCGATCCCTGTCTGCCCTTATTCATAAGCAAAAGTGTTACCTGACGCTTGCAATTGTTTAACATAGAGGAGGGTAGTGTATCGTTATTAATAATATTAAATATTTTTGTCCGTACGATATATAAATACATCGAAAGCCTTTTTTTATATTACGTAATTTTATTTGGACTGGAAAAGGATATAGAAAGAAGGGTAACGGCAGCAAATAGGGTGAACGGTGCATTAAGAACAATAATGGCCGACCCAATTATATCAAGGCCAGCAAAGCTCGCTGTGCACAATGCAATAGTCGTACCAACATTAATGTATACAAGTGAGACATGGACATGGCAGAAGACGCATGAAAGTAAAATTAAAGCTGTGGAAATGAGGTCCCTAAGACGAATGTGTGGTAGAATGATCTATGATATGATAAGGAATGTGGACATCATACAAGAATGCAAGATTGAAAGAGATATTGTGAGTAGAATGAAAGTAAATACACTACAATGGTTCGGACATGTGGAGAGAATGAACGATGAGCGCCTGACAAAGAAAGTATACAAGGCTGAAAAGAGTGGAATGAGAGGTCGTGGCCGCCCGAGAAAGAGTTGGAATGATCATATAAATGAGATTTTGAAAGATGGTAATATATGAAGTCAGAATAATAGGACAGCATGTATGACGCGATGCATGGATGTAAATGAGGCAATACAAGTATGTCAAGATAGAGGTGTCTGGCGTTTGGTCCTATCTGCCTACCCCAAGTAGGGATATGGCGTGATGTTATGTATGTATGTAATTTTATTTGAGTACCAATTTGTTTCAATTTTCGTGTTTTTTTTTTAATTGAACTAACATAGACCTTATTGTACATAAATGTAACATCTCACATAGTTCAGCCATTCTGAATGATCTGCCTTCATTTTAAAAGGTAATGCACACCTTACGCGATTTAAGAAAATTGTTTCACTGAAATAATAATAACATATTATTATTAAAAAACTAGAATTCTATTAAGGAGAGTCTTTTATTTATTTATTTCATAATGTTTATAAAATGTACATATTTTCGATTAGTAACTGCCTCACTAGGATAACATCACGCGATAAGGAAGGTACTTAACAAAAACAAAACTAAATGAGTAAGTTGTTACTCTTCTCTAATGTCCGACCGAAGGTCAGATTTTGGACGAAGCCGAAGCCGATTGTTCGGCCTTAGCCGTAACCTTCAGCCGAAACCGAAGCCGAAGGTTTGATTTTACTAAAAAAATCGATTAAAATAATAAATAATCTGCTTTCGTGACTTAGTTGGTTAGGTGTTTTGTTTCTGTCGACAGTCGGCACGCGACACTGGGCCGGCCGAATCTATACACCCGCTACACATGTCAATTCGGGTTACACGAAAATTCGGGTTATTTTTGACCAAAGCCGAAGCCGAGGTGTTTTTTTTGGCCGAAGCCGAAGCTTCAGTCGGACACTACTCTTCACTAACAAGTCAATCCATAAAGTATTTAATTTTTTTGTGGAAAATATTCAGTATTTTCATGAAATTAGTTTGTTTACTTATTTTTTATTAAAATATTTTATTAAGAAAACTTGATGATTCTTCAATACCATTTTTTGAAAGTGCCTTTTTATCAATTTGAAATAATCAGATATCCTTCAAAAACTAATGGGGTCTAAGCAAATATTATATATACAAATTCGCAGAATGAACACGCCGTACATAGCACACAGATACACTGTAATGAAACTTTCAGAATACAATATCAGAATGATACTAAAAAAATAGCCTTAAATTTTTAATTCATAACCTCCCACTATTTCTCATTGGTTTAGTGAGGTGTACTAATATTAAAAGAACAAACAAGTAAATAAAACAAAAGCCATCAAAAAAGATGATAAGTATTGTGATAACCGTCAACATCAATTATGATCTATAGTATACATGCACTCATTTTTATTATATGATGACATGAATCAGATAGCTGTCGACATCGATTTTGTGACTAAGCTTCCGCATTATCATCCACTCTGGACCATAAGTTTTTAAAATGTAATAACCGGTCTAATATCAGTGTTTGATTGACACTGTTCATACATCGCATATTAATATCTCTCACCTGTTATCACTTAATGATTCTAAAATATGTCCTATTGTTAAATTTCTTAAAACAAACAACATTGACCTGGGACATAATGATTATCAAATGTATGATTTTTCTAACCACGGGAGTACAAAACTACTTCTAACATGCTTTTGCTTTTTTTTATATTTATCTTAATTCAAAACATATCGCACTCTCAATAAGGTGAAATGCCGTATAAAGCAACAAAAAAGAGAATTACATTTAGAAAACCAATAATACTTACAAATGAATATATTTTTTATTATTCTCTGCTTTATCACAATATAATAGATAGAAGGAAGACTACTTTTGCGCAGCATCACTACTCATTCCTGGGAGAAAAGTGTTTTAATGACCTTCCTCTAGATATAAGAAAAACAACTGACTCTAGACAACTCATAAATAAAATAAAACAACATTTTAAAACAGATATTTAAATCACTTGTATTTTGTTTTCTTTTGTTTGTGATAGTGTATATGTCTGAATATGTTGGTGTGTATGTGTATCTATGTGTGTGTTGGTATATGTATGTATATCTTTATGTGTGTAGGTACCTATATATGTATGTATTTATACTTACATATATGAAATAAAAAAAAATAAAATAAGGATAATATGACTATGACTAACACAACTCCTCTCTACTCAAGCCTAATAAGCTTTCAGAGAGGAGTGGTATTGTAATATATATTATTTGTAAATGTATTATTGCTTGTTATTGTGAACAGACATGTTGTATAAATAAAATAAAATAAATAAAAAAATAAAATAATATTAAACGTATGAATTAAACATTTTTTAACAATGTTAAAAAATGTATATATTATGAGAAAATAAGTGAACACACCACACTATCCTCTCTTGCCGTGCATCGTTTTCTTCATTCGCTTTCGTGTATCGTCTCCACCTCTCTGAGTCGTATACATCCGTGTCCCGTATCCATAGGTATGTATATTTTATTTGGATCATAATTTAGAGTAAATAATGCATCGAAATAATATAATAATATGTAATAACAAGCATATTCAGCCAAGTCAATGTGTTGGATACAGAGAGAAGGGAATATTGCACCTACCTGGTGGGGAATTTCTACCTTCTTCTGGAGTCTTCACGGAAGGCATTCACTGTTCTCTGTTATCACAACACTCACTATAATTGGTGAACGACACCACTTCCAAACACGTTTTGGGTATTTTAAAGGGGGCGCACGGCGCGTATTTTTTAGTTGACACAAAATGTCAAAAAATATGTATATTTCGATCGTATGTATCGAAACTAATTTTTACTTCCACTGTGTTTGACGTATACGACGAGTTGAAGAAGACTATGTAAACTAGCTTGTATCGTACAAATGACTGTCATATGTAGGTAGCAATATTTTTAGGAGAAGAATAGGGTTGGAGTGATGCCACATTTACCGAACACAATGATTTTTCAATACGTAAATTGAATATTTCTTGGCCTTTTATTTTTTGAAATTTATAGAAATCTCCATAATAAATCACAAAAATATCCTGCTTTTCAAACATCACATAGCTGCAATATCTAGTTATTTCATAGTTAAACTATTCATCGTTTACTTTAACTTACTCTTTTGCAAATAGTTTGAGAAAACTTTTAAGCGTATACCCACGGATTGAAAATAATTCATTCCATTTCCTTTTCCAGTAGGTACCAACATTTCTATTTAATATAACATCCGTTGTTAGGAACCCACTAGTACGAGTATGTATGGAAGTGAAATTGTTTTAGACCATAATATATGTGTGTTTTAGATGTTTATTTGCATACTTCATTGTTTACGCTGTTTCACTTGATTTGTTAGACATATTATGAATATTCCATTGACTAGAATATTCTAAATTAATTTTTTAGTATGGGAGTGTTTGTGGTGACTGAAAATTTGCTTTGAAATACATTTAAATACACCTACCAATATTGTTTTAGATAATTAAAAAATAAATAAAATATTTCGTTGGTTCATTCATTCGGTTCCTAATAGTTTTAAGAACTAGGTACATACTAAATGAAGCATTGAATAACCCTAGGCTTTATTTTAAGAAACTTAAACTATCGTCACAGAGAAAATTATAGAAAATTATTATTACTAGCCGATCGCTTGGCACAGTTGGTAAGCGTTTTGACTTCAGGGCATCCTGGGTTAGATCGCCAATAGAGAAGAAATTTATTAAAATTCATTTCTCACGCAACTCTTGCTTCTATGGGCTGGAAACACTGGTTGGTTGGAAGAAATTGCCATATAGCTATAAAATCGCCACTTGCGCTGAGTGCAAGGAAGTGTTTATTATTATTATTATTAAAATTCATGCATTTGCTGATTTTAGATGATCACCTTTAAGGGAAATAGAGAGAAGACGTGGCCTTGCCTGGGCAGCTTTTGGAAAATTATCATACATTCTGAAATCCCGTAAATACTCCCATTATTTGAAAAAGAAGCTATTTGATGCATGTATTCTCCCAGTGCTTACTTATGGAATGGAAACATCGGTCCTAACAAAAAGAATAATGCACAAGCTGTTAGTGACACAGAGAGCTATGGAGTGAAAGTTGCTGGGTATTTTAATAAGGGACAGAATTCAGAATGTCATGATAAGACAAAGAACCAAAGTAGCCGATATAGCGGAAAGGGTCGCTGGCCTTAAGTGGAGCTGGGCTGGGCATATTGCCAGATGCCAGGATTCACGATGGACCAAAAAGATCTTAGAATGGCGACCGAGAACAAGCCGAAGAGGTGTTGGCAGACCCCAGGCAAGGTGGTCTGATGACATCAAGAAATGTGCCGGAGGGAGATGGATGCAGTGTGCCCAAGACAGGGAGTTGTGGAGGATCAAGGGGGAGGCCTATGTCCAAGAATGGATGAAAACTGGCTGAAGAAGAAGAGAAGAAGAAGACCTTTAAGGGGACGATAGTTTCGTTTGACTAAGCTATTATCAACTGAATTGAAAAAATATAGATGTGCAACTTAAATCAGTGATGAAATATAAAAAATTGCCTTACTATTATATTTTACTTGAATATATTATGTGTACCTATATCTTTCATTTTATCTAAATCGAAAACAACGACGCGATGGAATAATTGAACAAGATGATGCCGCTCGATAACACACAAACTGTGTTCGGTTTACATCTCCCTTATCAGTCTTAGTGATTGATGAACGTTAGGACATTATTCATCTTACGAGTCCTTATAAAGGCATTTTTTTCCTCCTCCCGATCTTAAGAGAAGACATTGCTCGTTAAAAGAACGACCATACAAAAGATAAAAGGACCCCGTGCTCGGAAAATCCTTTTCAAATGATGTCATCTTGCGAGAGACTGAGCGATTTTATTTGCCTAATTAAACAGAGCGCCTTTAGATTTTGTCTTAAGGAACATCTCTCGCTAATATTTTAGGTACAATCCCAATTGTTCACTAGATTCTTTATAGCTCTCGAGTCGTTATGACTTAATCAGAAAATTTACGTGTAAATTAGGTAATCATCGTGTAAATAATATATAGGTACTACTATCGTTTTTTTTTAAATATTTTAATAACTCACAATTAATTTTTATGAGACAATTTCAAAATGCTGCATTTCATTTTCTTGGCGTGCCGTGTCAGATGTCGACCTTGGCAATCTTTTGAGCAAATTAATTCCTCTCAATTTCAAGCACTATTTTTATATATTTTTTATTTATTGAATAAAACATCTTAGCATTTTTTTACAATCATAATAGAAAATTTCAATTTTTATAGCGCTAATAACTGCATATATCTTTTGACAAAAAAATATGCATTTGACAGTTAAAATAATTAAGAAGCACTGATCAGGGGGGCATAGAATACTGGGGCCCGCGAATGATGGCGAAACCTGGAGAGTGCGTTACAATGATGAGCTGTACAACATCTAAAAGGCACCATGAATATTATAAGGTTGCAGATAAACGTCGACTTAACACATTGCTATTAGTTATACACATTTATATTCTGTAACTGTTTGTATTCCTTAATGAATAAAATAAAAATAAAATATCTGTACATGCCAGACAAAACAGGCTAAGATGGGCCGGACATGTGCAGAGAATGACATCATTACGGGCACCAAAAAGGATCCTGGAAGGGCATCCAGATGGAAGAAGGAGGGTCGGGAGGCCAAGGCTACGGTGGGAAGACAAAGTTTGGAGAGATGCTGCCGAAATGCTCCAGGCAACAGATTGGAAGGCTGAGACGGGAAATAGGAGAGGTTGGAGGCGAAGACTCATGGAGGCCAAGGCTCGATATGGGCCGTAGAGCGATCGAAGAAGAAGAAGATCAGGGGGGCAAGTCTGGTCCAACCGGCGAAATAAAAACCCTCACGATTACCCATATCATGGATATAATTATTATATGGAGTTCTATAATATCTTTAGATGTCATAGAACTCCATAATGATAATTATATCCATAATATGGGTAATAACAAACGTTTTGATTTCGCCGGTTGGACCAAACGTGCCACCCCCAGATATCTTCCAAAATCTAAAAGGTTCTAAGCGAGTATTAGATATACAAATTTGCAAAATTTTAAAAGAATCGAATCAGTACTTTAGTCTATAATTGATAACAAGTCACTCCACAAAGGTATTTAGTATCTTGTTAGTGAAGAATTGGATATTTTTTTTAATTGCATATAGATAAAAAAAGTTTGTTAGTGAAGAGTTTGGCGTTGGCCATAACCCAATCTCTTATGATTGTTTTCGTTTATTTTCCATAAAATAAAGTGGATAAATTGTTAAGATATCTGACTGCAGAGTCAAAGATACCTGTGGAGACACGTGTGTATTCGTATTTTCAGTCTGGATCTGTGAGACGATAAATATCACAAGTCTCCAAGATGTGGCAACTTGTTATTGGGTGCGTGTTCAATTAATATTTGACATCGTACCTGTAAGTTGCCCGAGAAAAAATACAAAAAAGTACATTGGTTGAATATTGTATTATGTTAACTGTTTTCCATTATATAATTAAATTGAAACTCAACGAAAAAGTACATTTTTGTACAATTTATGCAAGTTTATACCTTCTGGCCTCCCGGGAAATTGAATGTATATATTTTAAAGTAGAAAATTTCATAGCTCGTTACGTAAAGCGTTCTCGAGAAATATGATGCGATCCCTCGGAGGATTCGTCCGGTATATAATTAGACTTAAACTTAATAACTCAAGTTCTAGGTTTCATTTCTGCAACCTTCAATTTTATTTTAAGAAAACACGTTTTAATATCATTGACATGATACCATGTGCTAGTTTTAATCCTGATTTTTAGTAGTATTTTGCAAATTTAAGGATCTTTGAAACTAAGCCATGTTTTAAGTACAACTCGAATATTCGATAAACGATTATTTTTTTCAATTTGTGCTAACATTTTTACTTAATTAAATGAAATAAAGCACATCTTTGTGTACACCACTACAATTATAACTTTTATTCAAATGAATAAAAATTCCTTTACATGTTACGAGAACAAAGTTCCCTTCCTCAGGAGGATACAAAGTATACTAAAATAAAAATACAATATATAGACATAAAGTAAACATAATGGTAAACAATAATAATATTATAATTTATAAATCGCCGTTTAGTGATACAAGATCACTCCAAGAGTTCTATAGCTTATTTGTTGTCTCTACGAAACAAGGCAGTCATAAGTAGTCTACCGAAGGTGTCAATGCTCTAAGCTCCACGTTTGTCAAAGGGCTATTTATTCCTCTTTAAAGACCCGTTCATCCTGAAAACGCGAATAGTAAACCGTCTTATTGACTCCGTCCAATGTTTTAAAGAGTTGGTACTCTGTGATCCAGATGGTCACAATGTAAGCTATCTTCCTTATATAACATTCTGTTGACATAGTTCTTGAATGTAGTGTAGAGACAAATCGTTATGAGCCTTAAACACCAACAGCATACCTTATATTCTTCTCGTTTTGGACATTTCAACCAGTGTATTTCGTTTAGAAGAGGTGTTATGTGGTATAATTTGTCAACTTCATATAAAATTGATTTGATGATGCCATAATGTGATTGGTTAAGTCGGGGATGTTTTTTTGTTTTGTTCTAACCTAACCTAACCCTATTTTTTGAATTTAGATAGGGTTAGGTTAGGTTAGGAAATTGTTTTTGACTGATTATTATATTATTTTTCCTAATTTATAAAATTTCGAAGGTCTTAATGTCTTTTTTTTATTACTATGGATCATTTTTAAACAAAAATAATGATCAAATGTGAGATCTGTTTCTATGCGCAGCCAGACAAAATATTTACCTTTTGGAGTGCTATGCTTTGACTTAAGCACTTTGAATGTTTTATAAATACGGTCATTACTTTAATGCTTTGTGTAATCCAACTGTCACTTCGTTCAAGAAAATTTAATTCTCTTAATGAATCGACAGTATTAATCCAAGATACGCGAGATTTGTGTGCCAGGTCTATATTTTTCAGGCTTTGCAATGTATATGTTCCATACATGGATTTATTCAGAATTCGAAGTAGAACATTTAGTGTGTCTGTGTGTGTGTCCCTCCCCTTATAATTTTTGGTCCGCTTAATACTTACTTACTTAACGAGTCCGAGTACTTCTCACTAGGCCTTCCCACTCCAGAATACAGCAACCGCAACGGCATTGTCATTAACCATCTTCAAGTCCTCTGCGTCGCATGTCATTGGCATATCTTGACAGATGAGGAGGTGTTCGTCAGTTTGTATCTCGCCGCAATTGCAGGAAACATCCTCTTCCACCCTAATACCCCACCTTAGCATGTTCTCTTTGCATCTAACAGAGAACATGCTAAGGTGGGGTATTAGCTTAATTAACAGAGCCTTAAATTTCAGAAAGTAAAGAAAATTTTAAGCCCACTAAACTTTTATACTCAGAATTTCGATTTTTTTTCAGTCAGGCCTCCATACTATCCTATCTTGACATTCACACCTACATGTTTTGTATAGAAAACAAAATATCTTAAAATATTCAATACTTACTTTCCGTGTCCAAGATCATCAACCTATATTGTGTCCCTCCAGTAATTTGCAGCCATAATAGCATTCTCATTCGCTTCCCACAGATCCTCCTCAGAGCAACCTCCTTCTATAAACGGGCAGTTCATCAGGTGTGACATGTTCTGCGTCTCCCCACATTCGCATGCCATGTCCTGGTCATCCTCTAGCATTCTCCATCTGTCCAGGTTTACCTTGCACCTCCCTACATACTTCCTTAGTCTATTTAGGGATTTCATGGTTGCATATGGTAGTCGGTGACTCGTTTGAAGTACCTCTGTTTGTTCATGGAAGTTTTCAATAATTTGGATTTATGGGTTAAAAGTTTGGTACTATTCTTCAGTTGGATCTCATGTGTTACATGTAACTAGTTTGGGTGAAATGTCGCTTCCCTTCCAGGGACCAAATAATGAAGATATTCCAAAACATATTGAGAGATGGTCGAAAATACTTATTCTTGATGTTAACGCATAATTCTATAATTTGTATATTATTGTAGGGGATATTGTAGTTACTTTGACAAAATATCATATTCCAATGTTGTCATCCATATGACAATGGTGTATCCGACAGGGCAAAGGAAACCATGTTGTGTAGAGAGCATTACACGGACTTGCCGCAGGTCAAACATTGCCCACTGCCCACATCCCATCCCTAATACCCCAGCGGGAAACAGGTAAACCGCTAATATCCGCGCCCTGCTGCCGATTTCCGCTAAATTCCTGTCATTTGCACAGGGCTGCCTCCAGTATTTTGTATATAAACTTTGGTTGTATCTAGAAATATCCAAATAACTTTTGGTGTTTCCGTCATTCTTTATTTCTATTAGGTACAATGGACATTTCTTTAGTTGACCTTTACATTTCATTCTACTATGCCTTGTACATAATATGTTCATTTCGTTTCTAAAATCATTTCATATCTTAAAATCATCTCTTCTTCTTCATCGTGTATTTGGTCATTTGAACTGTTTGTGATGGTTTGCACTGTCCTGGGATAAGAAGATTCAAATGTCTTTCCATCTCTTCGTAGGTCTTCTTTCTTCAAATCATCACTTATTTTCATCTGAAGAACAGTATTTGTAGGTTGATTTATACATTGTTTTCAAGTATAGGCATCTGTTCATTATACAAAATGTACTGTTATTACTATTTATACAAAAAAACAGATATATTTTTCAATAAATGAATACAAATAAATAAGAAATGTATTTATTTGTTTTATTTTAAAAGCCTTTATAAGAATTTTACATAATTTTAAAACTAATACATATATTTATGAACCAAGAAGTATAATACATAAGTTAGTACAAAAATAACAATAAAAAATGAAACAAGGAAGAAGCAAAAAACAAGAATTATAAAATATAAAATGAAGAAAATAAATGAAGAACCCAGAAGTTATTCGACGTTTAGAAGTCACTTTTTATTCGGGAGGTATTGAAGATCCTGAAGAGACGGGAGGTACTGAAGGACCTGAACGGATAGAAGAGACGGGAGGCACTGAAGCACCTGAAGGGATGGTAGGTACTGTAGGGCCTGAAGGGACAAGAGGTGCTAAAGGGTCTTAAGGGACGGGAGGTACTGAAGAGCCTCAAGGGATGGGAGGTACTGAAGAGCCTGAAGGGATGGGAGGTTCAGAAATTCCTGAAGGGATGGGAGGTACCGAAACAACTGAACGGACTGAAGGAAACGAAGGAACGGAAGGAACTGAAGGGACCATTTCTAATTAGACAGGCAATATGAAGATTGCCGGTTTTCGCTAGTTATTTTATTTATTTATTTATTTTTACGAAAAAACATATTTTACATAAAAAAAAATTACATTACAAAAAAGAAAATAAAACACTTTATAATATGACTTCCTTCAAAAAGAGATATACTCGTGTTTTGAAGGGAGTTGCAACTATTCACATAATATAGAACAAAAATCAAAGTAACAAAATAATTATAGGTGACAAAAAATATTTAAAAATAGGCAAATATATGTAATAAAAAATAAAAAAAACAACATTTAAATATCAATTATGCATAATTAAATAAATGTATAATACCTACATATATAATAACAATGAATAAATAAAACCAGTTTTATACACAAACCCTCTTTATATCCACATAAAATTTCTTTAGATCGAAAATATCCGTATGGCTCTGCACTTAACGCCAAGATACGTATAGTGGTTTTGTGTGTAGGCCGTTCTTTTTTTTGGTATATTGAGTATCACATTAAATCGACGAATGGCTCTTATACTATGATCCAAAGCATGTACTCCATCGACGAAATACTCCCTGTAGATCTGCTTCAATGCATTTTTTTTATATAAAGCATGCAGTGATGGGACATTTGCCTCGGTCAAGCGGCTAGTCGTAGGGTAGTCTCTGGTTTTATTTAAAATTATTTTCAAGATACTCCGTTGGATGATATAACGGGGTTCGAGGTTAGTTTTATAAGCACCACCCCACGCTATAATCCCATACTGCATGACAGATTGAGCAAGTGCAAAATATGTATTTTTTATCGCAGCAATATTATTAATCTTTTGATAAAATAAATAAATATTTATAAATTATTTTATAAATCTTTGTCGTTCCTGCTGTACGAAAAAGATAAAAATTCATTCATTTCAATTTCAGTCGCCTAATGAAACAAAACCGACTGTTAAAAAAGCATTTCAGACAACATCTCATTGAACATGTTTTCCTGAGGTTGTCCTGTTAGTGGTTCTCCTACCGCTAAAATCACCACTGCCAATTACTGTCCACTAATTCGTTCAGTGACAGCAATGTCCAACTTCCGTGATGAACGAAAAGTAGGTGCCTACCTACACCAGGAATCTATAATTAATTGGTTACCTGTGTTCGTTCAACAGAACACTTCTAATTACATACATAGCCAGTAGAACGAAACAATGGCTGGTGCCTAGATTCAATAGGCTACAAGAGGGTTGGTCTGCGATTAGTTTAATTCATCATTTAGGAACATACCCAGGCCGATTCATAATGACTCGTCTTGATTGGAAAGGTGATAGAAATCGATTAACAAGCCCCATTTATGAAACTTGAATATCCGCTTTGTACCAACAATTCCCTCGCTGAGACTTAACGAGCCCAATTTGAAATCTTGTCGGATTGAAATTATGAGTAGAACGTTTTATGTCAGAGACAATATATTTTATATAGCAATGAATATATTTTATACATTCTTTATATCAGAAGTTCCATTTTTTTATTTTATATATTACACAATTAAGTTCTCTGAATGATAAAAAAGAACTAAAAAATAACTTAGACATTTACCAATACACAATTATTCACTTTTAATAATAATAATAATTTATTCATCGACATACTGTACAAACATATGAATAAAAAATAACAAAAGTAGTAAAAACAACGTAATAACAAAGTTATAACCAAAATAACAATAAATTAAAAGTAATAACAAAATTAATAGCAATAAAAACAAAAGCAACAGCAAAGTAAAATACATTGATCCAAAGTTCCCATATAGATACATTAGTGTGTAAGTGATACGTTTTTTCGTTGCGACACCTGGATGATTCACTAGTCTATTGACTGTGTCGAATCACTCAGCCTTTTTGTTACGTTGCAATACAGCTGATTTCTCCGTCGTGCAGCACTATTTCTCATTAATCCTTGGTTTGTTTCTTTAAAGGCATATCACTTATCAGTAGCGGAATTGCTTATAGAACCCGAAAATATAGGCTTGTCTATGAATATTATGTTAATACTAATAGGTATTTATTTATTTGTTTTATTGCAACCATTCGACACGAATAAAAATTTAACCGTATGTAGATACGATGGTTTACAAGGCCACAGATGTAAATATTATATTGGCATGTGATTTTAAAAATATTTTTCATGGTCACTGGAATGAACAACGTTGTTAAAAAAACATTAAATAATCGACATTTCCCAATTTTCTTTCAGGGTTTGCCTAGTCCAAAAGTTCTGGATTCGCCACTGTCACTTATCTAATAAATGTCTTAATGTATTTTTAAAACTAAAATAAAGAATATTTTTTTTAACAAATAATAGATTCCAATACTATGAAGAGGGTAAAAAATATTATTAAATTGAGTTATTTCTGCTTAATATCAAACTATGAACTTGAACTTAGCTATATGAAATATTGAAAAATAGACAGATAAATAATGTGAAAATTCTCGATATTCTTTCCATTTACATGAATATATCATGTTATGTAGCTACAAGAAAAAAAAAACAACACAAATTTTATTTCCGCAAACTGAGCACTTTGAAGCACTTGAATGAAAATCACGAGGCAGAAGATATTACACGCATAATTTTCCTCGAGAAAATTCGTCCAATAATATCTTGAGGGAAAATCTAGCTGATAATAAGATTCATGAAAGCTAATTGCTCAAGTACTGGGACCTGGATGACTTGCTTGAGGGAAACTGCGCCTATCTTTCTTCCCGAGTTGACAAAGTGTGCTGGACTTTAATTCTTTGAGGAAGATGTCCTTGAATTGAATACACAATAGGGCCACAATACAATGGAGCAAGTACCTACCAAGTTTTAATTTTGATATCACAATGTATAATCCCACGTAAATCGCTCAGAAAAGTGCTTTCATTACCTTTTGTGAAATCACCATTATTCAGAGAAAAAATGTCAGAATTCTCATTTTAAGAGCGAGCCTTAAGCAATGCCAAAACAGTTTTATCTTGTGTTGATTTTATATTCACAATCACAAAGATCTGTCCAAAAAACATATTGTATATAAATGTTATTTCCCTCCTTTTTCAGACCAAGTACTTCAAATCGTCTGTATTCTTTACCAATTTTGGAGAATTGTTTATACTTAAATAATGTTTAAAAGAAACGCCAAGAAAAAAATTAAAAACGTCACTATGGCAGATACTCTTCCAAATTATTTTGATTTTACAATCATCACATGAATTATAATTCCATGATGCCACAACTCACGTTATGTTTAAAAAAGATTTTATTAAAAAAATATCTTTGGTTTATTATTTCCTAATTGAATCTACTTTTTAGGTTATTCTATTTTCATTATTTGTCATGTTTCTGTGATTCACTCTATGATTACTTTTTGAAACATAAATTAAGCTACGTGTGAGTATGTTGTCTTCGATTCATTTTTGGTTCATATACATTTTATAAAATAATAATATATTCGTTTGAATTGTAATACTGCTACTATTAGGGTATTATTAAAATGAGTTAATTTACCAAATCCTCAATACTTACGATAGAATATAAACCATTCTATAATATTAACATAATCGATTACTCGAATATATTTTTATTATTGCATATGCGCAAACATTGGATTTTTTTCCCTGTCGGGAGTCAAAGATATTTTTTTAACAGATTTTTAATTATCTCAATAGAGACGAAGTTGAAATATATTTATTGTAGGAGAACCGGGAAATCAAGGCACCTACAGGGCTTACGACCTGTCATCGGCTGGTTTACGTGATCACTTTATGCGCTTGCGCAACGTTCACCAATTATGCCTTTTTAACGAGATCCCTATCAATTCAATTTTGAAACTTCTATATATTGTAATACTGAAATTCTTTTCGCTTGAAAATAACGAATTTTTACTACAGCCATCTATGGGTGAAATTATGAACAACAATATTATTATTTTTTATTAATTTTTGTTGTAACGCCATCTATTGAGAGAATTGGTTTTTTTTTTTTTTTTGTAAATAATGAAAGCTACAATTCTTATATGTGAGGTGACAATGCATTTTTCGCATAGAAGTCACCCCTGAATTGCGCCAGACTTATAAGGTCATTTTTGTCTTATTTACCTACTTGTACCAATGTGTAAGTAATCGAATATATTTTTATTATTGCATATGCGCAAACATTGGATTTTTTTCCCTGTCGGGAGTCAAAGATATTTTTTTAACAGATTTTTAATTATCTCAATAGAGACGAAGTTGAAATATATTTATTGTAGGAGAACCGGGAAATCAAGGCACCTACAGGGCTTACGACCTGTCATCGGCTGGTTTACGTGATCACTTTATGCGCTTGCGCAACGTTCACCAATTATGCCTTTTTAACGAGATCCCTATCAATTCAATTTTGAAACTTCTATATATTGTAATACTGAAATTCTTTTCGCTTGAAAATAACGAATTTTTACTACAGCCATCTATGGGTGAAATTATGAACAACAATATTATTATTTTTTATTAATTTTTGTTGTAACGCCATCTATTGAGAGAATTGGTTTTTTTTTTTTTTTTTGTAAATAATGAAAGCTACAATTCTTATATGTGAGGTGACAATGCATTTTTCGCATAGAAGTCACCCCTGAATTGCGCCAGACTTATAAGGTCATTTTTGTCTTATTTACCTACTTGTACCAATGTGTAAGTAATCGAATATATTTTTATTATTGCATATGCGCAAACATTGGATTTTTTTCCCTGTCGGGAGTCAAAGATATTTTTTTAACAGATTTTTAATTATCTCAATAGAGACGAAGTTGAAATATATTTATTGTAGGAGAACCGGGAAATCAAGGCACCTACAGGGCTTACGACCTGTCATCGGCTGGTTTACGTGATCACTTTATGCGCTTGCGCAACGTTCACCAATTATGCCTTTTTAACGAGATCCCTATCAATTCAATTTTGAAACTTCTATATATTGTAATACTGAAATTCTTTTCGCTTGAAAATAACGAATTTTTACTACAGCCATCTATGGGTGAAATTATGAACAACAATATTATTATTTTTTATTAATTTTTGTTGTAACGCCATCTATTGAGAGAATTGGTTTTTTTTTTTTTTTTTGTAAATAATGAAAGCTACAATTCTTATATGTGAGGTGACAATGCATTTTTCGCATAGAAGTCACCCCTGAATTGCGCCAGACTTATAAGGTCATTTTTGTCTTATTTACCTACTTGTACCAATGTGTAAGTAATCGAATATATTTTTATTATTGCATATGCGCAAACATTGGATTTTTTTCCCTGTCGGGAGTCAAAGATATTTTTTTAACAGATTTTTAATTATCTCAATAGAGACGAAGTTGAAATATATTTATTGTAGGAGAACCGGGAAATCAAGGCACCTACAGGGCTTACGACCTGTCATCGGCTGGTTTACGTGATCACTTTATGCGCTTGCGCAACGTTCACCAATTATGCCTTTTTAACGAGATCCCTATCAATTCAATTTTGAAACTTCTATATATTGTAATACTGAAATTCTTTTCGCTTGAAAATAACGAATTTTTACTACAGCCATCTATGGGTGAAATTATGAACAACAATATTATTATTTTTTATTAATTTTTGTTGTAACGCCATCTATTGAGAGAATTGGTTTTTTTTTTTTTTTTTTGTAAATAATGAAAGCTACAATTCTTATATGTGAGGTGACAATGCATTTTTCGCATAGAAGTCACCCCTGAATTGCGCCAGACTTATAAGGTCATTTTTGTCTTATTTACCTACTTGTACCAATGTGTAAGTAATCGAATATATTTTTATTATTGCATATGCGCAAACATTGGATTTTTTTCCCTGTCGGGAGTCAAAGATATTTTTTTAACAGATTTTTAATTATCTCAATAGAGACGAAGTTGAAATATATTTATTGTAGGAGAACCGGGAAATCAAGGCACCTACAGGGCTTACGACCTGTCATCGGCTGGTTTACGTGATCACTTTATGCGCTTGCGCAACGTTCACCAATTATGCCTTTTTAACGAGATCCCTATCAATTCAATTTTGAAACTTCTATATATTGTAATACTGAAATTCTTTTCGCTTGAAAATAACGAATTTTTACTACAGCCATCTATGGGTGAAATTATGAACAACAATATTATTATTTTTTATTAATTTTTGTTGTAACGCCATCTATTGAGAGAATTGGTTTTTTTTTTTTTTGTAAATAATGAAAGCTACAATTCTTATATGTGAGGTGACAATGCATTTTTCGCATAGAAGTCACCCCTGAATTGCGCCAGACTTATAAGGTCATTTTTGTCTTATTTACCTACTTGTACCAATGTGTAAGTAATCGAATATATTTTTATTATTGCATATGCGCAAACATTGGATTTTTTTTTCCCTGTCGGGAGTCAAAGATATTTTTTTAACAGATTTTTAATTATCTCAATAGAGACGAAGTTGAAATATATTTATTGTAGGAGAACCGGGAAATCAAGGCACCTACAGGGCTTACGACCTGTCATCGGCTGAAAAGCATAATTGGTGAACGTTGCGCAAGCGCATAAAGTGATCACGTAAACCAGCCGATGACAGGTCGTAAGCCCTGTAGGTGCCTTGATTTCCCGGTTCTCCTACAATAAATATATTTCAACTTCGTCTCTATTGAGATAATTAAAAATCTGTTTAAAAAAAATATCTTTGACTCCCGACAGGGAAAAAAATCCAATGTTTGCGCATATGCAATAATAAAAATATATTCGATTACTTACACATTGGTACAAGTAGGTTAATAAGACAAAAATGACCTTATAAGTCTGGCGCAATTCAGGGGTGACTTCTATGCGAAAAATGCATTGTCACCTCACATATAAGAATTGTAGCTTTCATTATTTACAAAAAAAAAAAAAAACCAATTCTCTCAATAGATGGCGTTACAACAAAAATTAATAAAAAATAATAATATTGTTGTTCATAATTTCACCCATAGATGGCTGTAGTAAAAATTCGTTATTTTCAAGCGAAAAGAATTTCAGTATTACAATATATAGAAGTTTCAAAATTGAATTGATAGGGATCTCGTTAAAAAGGCATAATTGGTGAACGTTGCGCAAGCGCATAAAGTGATCACGTAAACCAGCCGATGACAGGTCGTAAGCCCTGTAGGTGCCTTGATTTCCCGGTTCTCCTACAATAAATATATTTCAACTTCGTCTCTATTGAGATAATTAAAAATCTGTTAAAAAAATATCTTTGACTCCCGACAGGGAAAAAAATCCAATGTTTGCGCATATGCAATAATAAAAATATATTCGATTACTTACACATTGGTACAAGTAGGTAAATAAGACAAAAATGACCTTATAAGTCTGGCGCAATTCAGGGGTGACTTCTATGCGAAAAATGCATTGTCACCTCACATATAAGAATTGTAGCTTTCATTATTTACAAAAAAAAAAAAAAAAACCAATTCTCTCAATAGATGGCGTTACAACAAAAATTAATAAAAAATAATAATATTGTTGTTCATAATTTCACCCATAGATGGCTGTAGTAAAAATTCGTTATTTTCAAGCGAAAAGAATTTCAGTATTACAATATATAGAAGTTTCAAAATTGAATTGATAGGGATCTCGTTAAAAAGGCATAATTGGTGAACGTTGCGCAAGCGCATAAAGTGATCACGTAAACCAGCCGATGACAGGTCGTAAGCCCTGTAGGTGCCTTGATTTCCCGGTTCTCCTACAATAAATATATTTCAACTTCGTCTCTATTGAGATAATTAAAAATCTGTTAAAAAAATATCTTTGACTCCCGACAGGGAAAAAAATCCAATGTTTGCGCATATGCAATAATAAAAATATATTCGATTACTTACACATTGGTACAAGTAGGTAAATAAGACAAAAATGACCTTATAAGTCTGGCGCAATTCAGGGGTGACTTCTATGCGAAAAATGCATTGTCACCTCACATATAAGAATTGTAGCTTTCATTATTTACAAAAAAAAAAAAAAACCAATTCTCTCAATAGATGGCGTTACAACAAAAATTAATAAAAAATAATAATATTGTTGTTCATAATTTCACCCATAGATGGCTGTAGTAAAAATTCGTTATTTTCAAGCGAAAAGAATTTCAGTATTACAATATATAGAAGTTTCAAAATTGAATTGATAGGGATCTCGTTAAAAAGGCATAATTGGTGAACGTTGCGCAAGCGCATAAAGTGATCACGTAAACCAGCCGATGACAGGTCGTAAGCCCTGTAGGTGCCTTGATTTCCCGGTTCTCCTACAATAAATATATTTCAACTTCGTCTCTATTGAGATAATTAAAAATCTGTTAAAAAAATATCTTTGACTCCCGACAGGGAAAAAAATCCAATGTTTGCGCATATGCAATAATAAAAATATATTCGATTACTTACACATTGGTACAAGTAGGTAAATAAGACAAAAATGACCTTATAAGTCTGGCGCAATTCAGGGGTGACTTCTATGCGAAAAATGCATTGTCACCTCACATATAAGAATTGTAGCTTTCATTATTTACAAAAAAAAAAAAAAAAAACCAATTCTCTCAATAGATGGCGTTACAACAAAAATTAATAAAAAATAATAATATTGTTGTTCATAATTTCACCCATAGATGGCTGTAGTAAAAATTCGTTATTTTCAAGCGAAAAGAATTTCAGTATTACAATATATAGAAGTTTCAAAATTGAATTGATAGGGATCTCGTTAAAAAGGCATAATTGGTGAACGTTGCGCAAGCGCATAAAGTGATCACGTAAACCAGCCGATGACAGGTCGTAAGCCCTGTAGGTGCCTTGATTTCCCGGTTCTCCTACAATAAATATATTTCAACTTCGTCTCTATTGAGATAATTAAAAATCTGTTAAAAAAATATCTTTGACTCCCGACAGGGAAAAAAATCCAATGTTTGCGCATATGCAATAATAAAAATATATTCGATTACTTACACATTGGTACAAGTAGGTAAATAAGACAAAAATGACCTTATAAGTCTGGCGCAATTCAGGGGTGACTTCTATGCGAAAAATGCATTGTCACCTCACATATAAGAATTGTAGCTTTCATTATTTACAAAAAAAAAAAAAAAACCAATTCTCTCAATAGATGGCGTTACAACAAAAATTAATAAAAAATAATAATATTGTTGTTCATAATTTCACCCATAGATGGCTGTAGTAAAAATTCGTTATTTTCAAGCGAAAAGAATTTCAGTATTACAATATATAGAAGTTTCAAAATTGAATTGATAGGGATCTCGTTAAAAAGGCATAATTGGTGAACGTTGCGCAAGCGCATAAAGTGATCACGTAAACCAGCCGATGACAGGTCGTAAGCCCTGTAGGTGCCTTGATTTCCCGGTTCTCCTACAATAAATATATTTCAACTTCGTCTCTATTGAGATAATTAAAAATCTGTTAAAAAAATATCTTTGACTCCCGACAGGGAAAAAAATCCAATGTTTGCGCATATGCAATAATAAAAATATATTCGATTACTTACACATTGGTACAAGTAGGTAAATAAGACAAAAATGACCTTATAAGTCTGGCGCAATTCAGGGGTGACTTCTATGCGAAAAATGCATTGTCACCTCACATATAAGAATTGTAGCTTTCATTATTTACAAAAAAAAAAAAAAAAACCAATTCTCTCAATAGATGGCGTTACAACAAAAATTAATAAAAAATAATAATATTGTTGTTCATAATTTCACCCATAGATGGCTGTAGTAAAAATTCGTTATTTTCAAGCGAAAAGAATTTCAGTATTACAATATATAGAAGTTTCAAAATTGAATTGATAGGGATCTCGTTAAAAAGGCATAATTGGTGAACGTTGCGCAAGCGCATAAAGTGATCACGTAAACCAGCCGATGACAGGTCGTAAGCCCTGTAGGTGCCTTGATTTCCCGGTTCTCCTACAATAAATATATTTCAACTTCGTCTCTATTGAGATAATTAAAAATCTGTTAAAAAAATATCTTTGACTCCCGACAGGGAAAAAAATCCAATGTTTGCGCATATGCAATAATAAAAATATATTCGATTACTTACACATTGGTACAAGTAGGTAAATAAGACAAAAATGACCTTATAAGTCTGGCGCAATTCAGGGGTGACTTCTATGCGAAAAATGCATTGTCACCTCACATATAAGAATTGTAGCTTTCATTATTTACAAAAAAAAAAAAAAAAACCAATTCTCTCAATAGATGGCGTTACAACAAAAATTAATAAAAAATAATAATATTGTTGTTCATAATTTCACCCATAGATGGCTGTAGTAAAAATTCGTTATTTTCAAGCGAAAAGAATTTCAGTATTACAATATATAGAAGTTTCAAAATTGAATTGATAGGGATCTCGTTAAAAAGGCATAATTGGTGAACGTTGCGCAAGCGCATAAAGTGATCACGTAAACCAGCCGATGACAGGTCGTAAGCCCTGTAGGTGCCTTGATTTCCCGGTTCTCCTACAATAAATATATTTCAACTTCGTCTCTATTGAGATAATTAAAAATCTGTTAAAAAAATATCTTTGACTCCCGACAGGGAAAAAAATCCAATGTTTGCGCATATGCAATAATAAAAATATATTCGATTACTTACACATTGGTACAAGTAGGTAAATAAGACAAAAATGACCTTATAAGTCTGGCGCAATTCAGGGGTGACTTCTATGCGAAAAATGCATTGTCACCTCACATATAAGAATTGTAGCTTTCATTATTTACAAAAAAAAAAAAAAAACCAATTCTCTCAATAGATGGCGTTACAACAAAAATTAATAAAAAATAATAATATTGTTGTTCATAATTTCACCCATAGATGGCTGTAGTAAAAATTCGTTATTTTCAAGCGAAAAGAATTTCAGTATTACAATATATAGAAGTTTCAAAATTGAATTGATAGGGATCTCGTTAAAAAGGCATAATTGGTGAACGTTGCGCAAGCGCATAAAGTGATCACGTAAACCAGCCGATGACAGGTCGTAAGCCCTGTAGGTGCCTTGATTTCCCGGTTCTCCTACAATAAATATATTTCAACTTCGTCTCTATTGAGATAATTAAAAATCTGTTAAAAAAATATCTTTGACTCCCGACAGGGAAAAAAATCCAATGTTTGCGCATATGCAATAATAAAAATATATTCGATTACTTACACATTGGTACAAGTAGGTAAATAAGACAAAAATGACCTTATAAGTCTGGCGCAATTCAGGGGTGACTTCTATGCGAAAAATGCATTGTCACCTCACATATAAGAATTGTAGCTTTCATTATTTACAAAAAAAAAAAAAAACCAATTCTCTCAATAGATGGCGTTACAACAAAAATTAATAAAAAATAATAATATTGTTGTTCATAATTTCACCCATAGATGGCTGTAGTAAAAATTCGTTATTTTCAAGCGAAAAGAATTTCAGTATTACAATATATAGAAGTTTCAAAATTGAATTGATAGGGATCTCGTTAAAAAGGCATAATTGGTGAACGTTGCGCAAGCGCATAAAGTGATCACGTAAACCAGCCGATGACAGGTCGTAAGCCCTGTAGGTGCCTTGATTTCCCGGTTCTCCTACAATAAATATATTTCAACTTCGTCTCTATTGAGATAATTAAAAATCTGTTAAAAAAATATCTTTGACTCCCGACAGGGAAAAAAATCCAATGTTTGCGCATATGCAATAATAAAAATATATTCGATTACTTACACATTGGTACAAGTAGGTAAATAAGACAAAAATGACCTTATAAGTCTGGCGCAATTCAGGGGTGACTTCTATGCGAAAAATGCATTGTCACCTCACATATAAGAATTGTAGCTTTCATTATTTACAAAAAAAAAAAAAAAAACCAATTCTCTCAATAGATGGCGTTACAACAAAAATTAATAAAAAATAATAATATTGTTGTTCATAATTTCACCCATAGATGGCTGTAGTAAAAATTCGTTATTTTCAAGCGAAAAGAATTTCAGTATTACAATATATAGAAGTTTCAAAATTGAATTGATAGGGATCTCGTTAAAAAGGCATAATTGGTGAACGTTGCGCAAGCGCATAAAGTGATCACGTAAACCAGCCGATGACAGGTCGTAAGCCCTGTAGGTGCCTTGATTTCCCGGTTCTCCTACAATAAATATATTTCAACTTCGTCTCTATTGAGATAATTAAAAATCTGTTAAAAAAATAATCGATTACAATACCCAGGAAAACAAAAGGATCAAGTATGCTCATTATAAAATCACCCCATTAAACCCCACAAAGAAACGTGTCGCGCTATGTCTGATGACCAAATATATCCACATTTTCCCAACGTAAAATACAATAGAGCTTTATTCATAATGTAACTAGACTATTGAATTATGAAATAAATTCTTAATTTTCTTACACGTGTAGGTAATTTTATTTCATCATTTTGGGTTAGCGAAATTCCGGCTTTCTACAGCGAATAAATAAACGGTATTAATATACCTACATGCACGCCCACGAATCCGCATCTTGACATACACTCATTGCTTCTCCAATAACCGAAGAACATCATCTTAGGGAGTCTCTTCTGTTTTTTCTGAATTCTTATATCTCCTTCCTAAAGATGTTCTTGCCAATCCTTTCTTGGACAGTATGTCGGTCCATTTTATTTAGCCTTATATATTTTCTTCATCAGTTGTCCTTTGTTACATTTTCTACAAACCACTTCAGCACATTTATTCTCAATGCATTGACTAAATACTTCTTTATCATGTACTCTCGTATTATTTTCTACAAACCACTTCAGCACATTTATTCTCAATGCATTGACTAAATACTTCTTTATCATGTACTCTCGTATTATTTTCTACAAACCACTTCAGCACATTTATTCTCAATGCATTGACTAAATACTTCTTTATCATGTACTCTCGTATTATTTTCTACAAACCACTTCAGCACATTTATTCTCAATGCATTGACTAAATACTTCTTTATCATGTACTCTCGTATTATTTTCTCATTTATAATTCAATCGTACACTGTCTTCAATTCAGTTACAGATCTTCTTTCAGCTGCATTAAATCTACTTTCAATAATATTTTGCCTTGTCCATGTTTTACGCGCTTCCATTTTCATATTCACAACATTATTCCCAGGAAATATTTTCAAATTATGTAATTTAACGCACGATTAAGAATATTAAACATTACCTTCATCCCTATAACAACCGACCTCAGTTTGGAACCTATCTTGGTCCAAAAGGATATCTTAATTTTATTTATTTCTGAATTGAAAATGAGATCGAGAAGAATTTGTCATAGAACATGTATAGAATATGCTATAGAAATGAGATCGTTTAGAAGAATTTGTAATAAAACGATGCGTAACAGGTTAAGAAATGAGGATATAAAAAAAGAATGAAAGTGAACATATTGAGATGGTTGGGCCACATGAGAAGAATGAATGAGGAACGCCTGACGAATAAAATATATAGTGCTTACAAAAATGAAGTGAGAGGTCGAGGCCACCCAAGAAAGGGATGGCACGACATGTGAATGATATTCTAAAAGACGAAAATATTAGAAACGTGTACAGCAGACGGATATGTATGAGACAATGCATGAATGTGGACGAGGCGATGGATGCGTGCCTGCATAGAAAAAAATGTAGCGTTCGGTTCTATCCGCCTATCCCGCGAGGGACATGGCGTGATGGTATGTGTGTATGTACAAATTTTCCAACTATTCTTCTCCCACCACTACCCGTTCTGCTTATGGAAACTAATAACGGCCCCTTGCAAAACACATAAAGAATATAAGAAGGTCCGCATGTCCAATGGGTCAAAATAAATTCTCTCGGACATCGTTGTAGAGTTCTCATCGGAAAATTGACACGGAGAATTAAGTGCATTGCCATATGATATGCACATAAATCTGATCAGAGTTATTACAAAGCTGAGATAAGGACGAATCAGATACGTAAAAACGATAAATGTAACTTTTGAAACTGCCGTGTTCAGTAAGGAATTGCGTGGTCCAATAATCGGGAACAATCCACGAAGAAGAAATTCGAGTAGGTACTCACTTCAAGAAGTGATAAAAATGTCAGTCTGCCCAAGGAAGAAGACGATCAGCGACGTTGCCAAACGTATAGAAGTGAACTATGGGCTAAGTTCTCAATCACATTTTCCAACAATCGAAGTCTGCTTTTCTTTGATGAGTTATCGACTGCCTGAAAATATCATACATCGCTCATATGTAAGTGTTAAAAGCCGGAAAAACGATGATTATTTTCGTATGTTCCCTTCCTATTTACCAATGGTTACAAATTCTATTATTAGTTACGTCTAGCATAGAAATATTCATTGTTTTAATTTATAGGAGTGTAATATCCTCAGTCCTTTAGTTTTGAGTGTATTTTCATTAAGATAGTCTCCATAGGACTGCTGCTAATGTTCGTCTAAGGAAATTAGAGATCCTTAGTAGAATCGAAAAGTTTACTTACGCGTTTCTCTCCGGTTAAGTTTCCTTATCATTATAAACCAGGTCACAAACATTAACTTTAATACATTATTATATACTCTTCTTACCTCTCAAATTGGAAGACAACTAACTTTATTGTTATTATTCACGCAATGAACGAATTTTGATTATTTTTTGGTCATGACGCTTAGTTAACTAGCAAGATATGAATCATGGTATATACAACAAATTAATAATGATTTTTTTACGGCGCTGGCCGATTTACTAATGATATTAATAACAATTATGCACTTCAAATAATAACACTCAATTATTATTCTTACCATTATATACTTCCTCAAAAGAATTAGCAGATCAATGCGTAAATTATAAATTATTTAAAAGAGAAAAATAAAATGCAACAAACGCATCATCAAGCTTTCAATTGGGAATAGTTCACCCATCCAGATACTTAACATATCAAAGGATTAGTCTCTGAGGAGGTATCTATACTACCTAACAACCCTACTGATTCCCGAATATTAACGTTTAAAAAATCTTTAACGATTCTAAATATATTCATTATTACCGTTTTTAGCATTTTTATTATTAAGTTTTTCGATAAATCTATAATTTCTAAATTACGTATTAACGATTTTGGAGTAATGCCAGTGGCTGAAATAATGAACGGTAATATTATTATTTTACGAGAATGCCAAAGTCTTTTAATCTCGTTACCTAAAGCAGTATTTATAATATTACTGGAATTTGGAATAGCCACGTCGCAAATATATGTATTTTTTAATTTTATCATGAATTATTATATCGGGTCTGTTATGTTGAATAGAGCGCTCAGTTGTTTTATCGTAATAAAGCGAAATATTATTATTTTCTAAAATTGAAATCGGATCATATAAAATAAAATAAAAAATATTCATAATATGGTTTATGTTAATAAAACATAAAACATATTTTATTTTTTTTTTTTATTTAGCTCTCCAAATTGCGTGTCAATAAACATTGAGTACTTACTTGATTGAATATGTTCACGAAATATTTGTATGTGTTTTTAATTATTACATTGATGGAGTCTTTGGACCAAAAAGCAGATTTTGGTTCAAATTGAATTTGTTATGGTTTAAATTATATAACAATCTCCGTGGTTCTTCCTATACCATTTTTCCCTCATACGTTTTTGGGCATGTGTGGGTGTACGAAAATTAATGTTTAAATTAATTATTGTGAGATCTACGAGTGTATGTGTGAGAATTATACGTTTATGTTATTATAACAAAAGTGTCTTATTTTAGATTTGCATAAAGGAACTGGTTATTTTCTATTTGCATAAGAAAACACTGGCAACAATAATCTCACAAAAGAGTTGGCTGTATTTTTCACGGTACATTTCCACGTGTAAGCCATTCTCTTGGTTTCTAAATTAAATAACTGTCCTATTCAAAATCTGCTTGATGCTGCCTAAAACAGACTGGTCACTCTAGACTAGATCAATTATCAATTCATCTGATCTTGAATCTTGTTAACAGTCAAATAATCCATTTACATATAGATTGCTTTATCTTTTGTGCCAATCAAATAATTCCAAATAGGCAATCTCGCAATTCAACATAATTATACATGAATTTTGAACATCTTCTTCTTCAATATTATAATGTTTATGATATACAAAAAAAAATATATAACTCTGTCAACGATGATTTTTTGTGTCAAATATAAATTAGATATTCATCAAACTCGGCGTCCTGGGTTCGATTCCGAGCATAGGATTAATTTATTTAAATTCATTTCTCACGCAAATATTGCTTCTCTGGACTGGAAACACTGGTTAGTTGAAAGAAATTGCCATACGGCAATAAACTTGCCACTTGCGCAGGGTGCAAGGAAGTGTTTATTATTATTATATATTTACAGGCACTACGATGATGGCATTAATTCGTAAATAACGTTCAACATAATATTCCTACAAGATAAGTTGCATGATAGTATGGTTAGCCATATTCAATATGAAACAATGCCTTGCAATGCACTGTCGGTTCAATTAAAATGTAAAAAAGCAATAAAAGATGTAACTGTTGATTAATAAATTTATTTTAAACTACAGAATACAAACAGTTTTTAAAAATGTATATTTTTTGGCAAATTTTTAACAACTCAATAGAAACGAAGTTTCACAAATTAAGCCTACTTATTGAGCTCTCTTATCAATGCAATTTTTGAATGTTCTATTCAATTTCTGATAGTTTGAAAATAAGATTTTTTAAACATCGCTATTTATGAAATAACGATAAATCCTTTCTCTAACGCCATCTATTGATAAATAGATTTTTTTTTTGTATATGGTTCAAATTAAATGATATAGATTCAAAGTCTTTCTACTATAAATGTCCATTGTCTATATACTCAAAACGTTAATAGAACCTTGATTTTCGTCATAAGGCATCTCGACTTAAATGTTTGAATATAACTTTTTTTTTAATTTATCCATTATATTATATTTTTTATAAAACGAATAATTCAAAATTTGATTAATCAAAATTCGTCTTAGCAAAATGATGAAGCGGATGATAAGTATGATGAAGCGTGCTTAAAATTTAATTAACTCCATATTAGTCATTACACAGGCAACACTGTTGTGTTTATATTATTGCCGTCTTCTGCTTACAACACCATTTGACAAGTTAATTTCCATGTAAAGTTAATTAAACTAAGTACCGTGTTATTAATTAATCTTTACCTGTTGTAATTTCGCTTGATATTTCGTATAAATTGAGTCTACATATCTGTGATAATGATTTGTTACAATATCATAATAATTAATTATGAAACCTATTTCATTGTGACAGTAAAGATCCTTTATCTTGAAGTGTTTTGCCTTTTGAGCGATTGAAATTTCAATAATGTCCTGAGATAATTTGTCAATCACGTAAGATTAAATACGAAAATATACTTCGATATAAAAGGTCTGTAAAAAGGTAAAGTGTTACCTTATATAAAAACAATTTTATTTTATTTGCCTCTCAAATAACTAACATATCCTTGATATAGTATACTTCTTATAACAAATTTCCATACTTTAAAGACAATAGTAATATTTTTAAGTAGGTACCTATGAACCTACAGGTAATGACAGTTGTAAAAGCCTCATCAATATTGTCAATATTATACTGATAATAATGACATAAATGAACTAGAGGCCAAGAACAGGAAGCAGAAGCGTGGGAAGGCCCCAGACTAGATGGTTCGATGACATGAAAAAAGTGGCAGGTCCAGAATGGCGAAGAATGGCACAGGATAGAGACCAAAGGAAGTCCAAGCGGAAGGCCTTTGTCCAATACTAGACTTAAGAAGAGGCTGCGTAAGTAAGTAAGTAATGACATCAAAAACCACTCTAGGATGAACAATTATTGAAAAAAAAACAATTTTTATGAATCGTATTTATCAACTCACGCCTTGATATTCAATCAAAATAAAATTTACTTTAATATGATATATTAAAATGTCATTTGTTATTGTGAATATCGAATTGATCATTCATAGTTTGAGTGTATAGACAAAATTCATTTTAAATTAATAAACAATTTAATAAAACAAATGATGTAACTTCAAATCTTTTGTTTTCCTTCTCAACATATTCAAGATTCACAAGAAACTTCAATTCATAGTCTAGATATTTCAAGTAGTTACCAACGGAATGAGGAACTCGATGAGATTGGAATTCTCTCTCAACCAGACAATCTATTTTATAACACAAGATTAACACAAATTCTTTAGATTAATGAACACTCGTTCATGGTGTGTAAAAATCAAACTAAAAAATGATTATTAAGGTTTAAATAAAACCAGATGATTATTATTTATACGAATCATCATTCCTATTTTTATAGGACGATGGTTTCGACTTACTAAACTGATAAAATCTTTTATTGTTAACAGACGACATCAACCCATCATTTTGGTATCATATCCTTTGATGAATTTTCATAGACTCGGTGTTCTTTTGATGAGCTCTTATTACTTTTTATAGATCTGTGGTAACGAAGATCAATTTTTTTTTATTGAAATTTATTTTTACAAAAACTAGTTTTTGTATAAAGAGTAATAATAAGAGTAATAATCAAAGTCTGTACTACCATGAATATAAACTTTTGTGAAGTAAAAGTGGATAGTTATCTGGAGTTTCTTCATATTGTTTCGTATATTGGTTCATATATTGGTTCGTCTTCATATATAAGAGAAATCGGTTTTATCGCACAATTAAATGACCAATAGAGAATAATAACCTCACAAAGAAAAGTATCAAATAAATATGTTTCTGACATTTACGTCATCTTATTAGTTCAAAGGAAATCTCGTTATAGCCATGTCGTATTTTTTTATCTTTTTCATATTGGCAACATTATAATATAATATTATATAATAGGTTTATATAATTCGTTTGATACTATAAAATATCAATAAACAGTTAATAAAATATTGAAGTGTTCGTGATAGTATTTATAAGAAACTTTTCAGTAACAGATAGTACCCAATATTTTTTCAATTTTTATTTGAACGATAGAAGCAGTAAACTATATTAACCTTAAAGTTCTATATTCTATTATACAGTACCTACATAAACCTTGAAGTACGATATATTCTATTTTGCAGTACCTACATTATACCTTGAAGTTTGATATATTCTATTATCCAGTACCTACATAAACCTTGAAGGTTGATATACTATACCAATACCTACATAGACCATGAAGTTTGATTATATTCTATACTTAAGATTTCCTTATTCGTACATACCAACTCTCCAACACACCATCTCCCCATTTGAGAACCCAACACAACAACATGTCTTTTTGGCTTACATTATCTACTCGATCAACATTTATTATTCAGACATTCTATTTTTTTATGAAAATAAATCTGTTTTTTTTTCTGTTTATTTTATGACTAAATGTGATCTTGGTTATCGTTTACAACTTGAGTTATTATAGATCTATAGTTTTGATCACCGTGGCACAGTTGGTAAGCCGTTTGGCTTGCCAACTTTACCGGCGTTCTGGGTTCAATGACCAGCATAGGACAAATTTATTTAAATTAATTTCTAACGCAAATTTTCCTTTTTGAGCTGGTAACACTGTTTAGTTGTAAGAAGTTGTCATTTTGCAATAAACTCACCAATTGTACATGGTGCAAGGAAATTTAATATTTAATATTTAATATTTAATATTTAATATTTAATATTTAATATTTAATATTTAATATTTAATATTTAATATTTAATATTTAATATTTAATATTTAATATTTAATATTTAATATTTAATATTTAATATTTAATATTTAATATTTAATATTTAATATTTAATATTTAATATTTAATATTTAATATTTAATATTTAATATTTAATATTTAATATTTAATATTTAATATTTAATATTTAATATTTAATATTTAATATTTAATATTTAATATTTAATATTTAATATTTAATATTTAATATTTAATATTTAATATTTAATATTTAATATTTAATATTTAATATTTAATATTTAATATTTAATATTTAATATTTAATATTTAATATTTAATATTTAATATTTAATATTTAATATTTAATATTTAATATTTAATATTTAATATTTAATATTTAATATTTAATATTTAATATTTAATATTTAATATTTAATATTTAATATTTAATATTTAATATTTAATATTTAATATTTAATATTTAATATTTAATATTTAATATTTAATATTTAATATTTAATATTTAATATTTAATATTTAATATTTAATATTTAATATTTAATATTTAATATTTAATATTTAATATTTAATATTTAATATTTAATATTTAATATTTAATATTTAATATTTAATATTTAATATTTAATATTTAATATTTAATATTTAATATTTAATATTTAATATTTAATATTTAATATTTAATATTTAATATTTAATATTTAATATTTAATATTTAATATTTAATATTTAATATTTAATATTTAATATTTAATATTTAATATTTAATATTTAATATTTAATATTTAATATTTAATATTTAATATTTAATATTTTAACATTTTTAATATTGTGTGTAAGTGAGACAAAAAAGAAAGGTAGAGGGATGAACGTTAGGAATGATGGAACGATAAAGCTTTGGTCGGGAGTGACAATAGACGAATTTGCATGCAAAGGAGTCGGTGTGATTCTAGCGAAACGTATGGGGAGATGTATGAAAGAGTACAAGCTTGAAAGTCCTAGACTGATGTGGGTAAGGCTGAAGATCGGAATTACAAGCGTATTCCTAATAGTAGGATATGCGCCTGGAAACTCCGATAGTGAAAGTGATGACTTTTGGAACAGTGTGACCGAAATAATAAATGAGAAAAAAGATAATGAAAGATTGATTCTGGCTGGAGATCTAAATGGATGGGTTGGTGTTAGGAAAGATTATGAGTCTGTCCTTGGACCCCACGGTGATAGCAGAGTGAATGACAATGGTAAGAGACTACTGGAAGTGTGCACGGAAGGGAATTTATTTGTGGCGAATTCAGTATTCAGCCACAAAAGAGTTCACCAGTATACATGGGAAAGGGGGAATGAAAGGTCGATAATAGACTATGTATGTGTTGACGCTGCACTAAGGAAAGCGACAGTGGGCACTAGAGTGTACAGGGGCGCGGATCTGGAGACAGATCACTACTTGGTGATATCAAGAATTGTTCTGTTTACTGGCTGGCGCTCTAAAACACACCGAAGTGAACCACCGAAGCGAACCAAAGTAGAAAGGCTGCAAGATGAGAATGTAAGAAAACAATATGCGAAAGATACGGAAAGCGAACTTCTTAGAGCAATACACAGGAGTGAAAATATCGAGGAAGCATGGACGACACTGAAAGAGACCGTATGTAAGACAGCGAAAAAGGTATGTGGTATTGCTAAAAGAGGTGGAATGAAAGGCGATGCATGGTGGAGTGAGAGAGTTAAGATAGTTGTGGGTGAAAAGAAGAAAGCATGGATGGCATTAATAGCCGCGAAAGGATCGAATAATGAAGAAAGAGCAAAAGAGAATTATAAAGTGTGCAAGAATGTAGTCAAAGACACAGTAAAAAGGGAAAAAGATGGTATAAAAGAGAGAGAAAGCCTGAAAATAGCCAACGACTTTCCTGGAAACATGAAAATGTTCTGGAAAGGCGTAGCGAAAAGAAAAAATGGAACTGTGAAAGCTTCGAAAGGAATAAATGATAAAGATGGAAAAATAATTATGGACGAAGACGGCGTGAAAGAACGATGGAAATAATATTTCAAGGAACTGTATGATAGCGGAGTAAGTGGGGACGTGAGTTAGAGAATATGGCATGTAAGCGAAAGTGATAAGGATGAAATAACGCAAGAAGAAGTGTTTGAAGCAGTAAAACACGCGAAAGCGGGGAAAGCTGCCGGGTATGACAGTGTATCAGCTGAACTTATAAAGTATGGTGGCGAACAGACGTTGGAGTGGTGTCTCTCTCTTTTCAACAAATGTTGGGAAGAAGGACACACTCCCTCAGACTGGAGAAATGCAGTCGTGGTACCTTTGTATAAAGGTAAAGGATCGAAGCTCGACTGCAAAAACTATAGAGCCATAAGTTTGCTAAGCTCAGTTGGTAAGATGTATGCAAGGATCCTGGATCAAAGAGTGCGAAAGATTACAGAAAGCAAGATATGGGATGTCCAAGGTGCGTTTGTGGGCGGCAGAGGAAGTATATACCAAATTTTTTCTCTGCGCACGGTCACAGAAAAGGTTCTGGATAAAAATCAGAAAATTTTCTGTACCTTCATAGACCTAGAAAAGGCGTATGATAAAGTTGTTAGAGAAAAATTATGGGATATACTAGCAGTGTATGGAGTGAAGAGCAAACTGATACGCGCAATCGCGTCATTATATGAGAACAGCGAAGCATGTGTTCGTGTCAACGACACAGTGACAACGTGGTTTTCTATAAATAATGGCGTTAGACAAGGGTGCGTGCTATCTCCATGGCTCTTTAACTTGTACATTGATTTCTGCATTAGAGCCCTTAAGGATGAAAGCAAGGGTCTGAAATTGAGTACTGTAATGGTGCGAGATTTGATGTATGCAGACGATAAAGTTCTTTTAGCAGAAAGTATGGAAGAGTTACAGTATCTTGTAAGTATGGTATATGAAGGATGTATAGAGAATGGACTTAGGATGAATGCCAGCAAATCAAAGACAATGGTCTTTGAAAAGAGTGAAAGCAGAACAGCGTGTAAAATAAGAGTAGAGAACGAATGGCTTGAGCAAGTCGACGAATATGTATACTTGGGAAGCATATTTCAACGGAACGGACGACTCGATAAAGAGATCGAAAGAAGAGTTATGGCAGGAAACAGAGTGAATGGAGCACTGAGACCAATTATGAATGATCGCAACATATCAAAGGATGCCAAAGTTGCCATTCATAACGCCATCGTAGTGCCAACCTTGACGTATGCAAGTGAAACCTGGACATGGCAGAAGACGCATGAAAGTAGAATAAATGCAGTTGAAATGAGATCGTTAAGAAGGATTTGTAATAGAACGATGTATGACCGGGTAAGAAACGAGCATATAAGGAAAGAATGTAGGATTAAGAAAGATGTCATTACTAGAATGAAAGTGAACACATTGAGATGGTTTGGTCACATGGGGAGAATGAATGAGGAGCGCCTGACGAAGAAAATATACAGAGCGGAAAGGAATGGAATGAGAGGTCGGGGACGCCCAAGAAAGGGATGGCACGACCATGTGAACGAAATTTTGAAAGACGGAAATGTTAGAAGTGTGAGCAATAGACGAACATGTATGAGACGATGCATGAATGTGGACGAGGCGAGGGATGCGTGCCAGGATAGAAAAATGTGGCGTTCGGTTCTCTCTGCCTACCCCGCAAGGGACATGGCGTGATGGTATGTATGCGTATGTATGTATGTAATATTGTCAACATTTTCAACATTTTTCAACATTGTCAATCTCTAAATGAATTTTTTGCATTTAGAGATTGTCAACATTTCAAGAAGAAAATACATACAAACACATCATGACGAAACTCACAGAGTGCACTCTCTACATGATACCCGTTGAGAAATTGATGTAAAAAAATACGCCTGAAAATTGTGATATCATGACTCTCCACTATTCCATAGTGTGAAGAGTAAAAAAAAGCGGTATTATTAACTTTCGGATAGGTGGCGTCGATTGATACAAATATCCCGCTAAATACTACTTTGCTTCAACAAACAATTTTCACAACAACACAATGATAAATTATCTTGCATTGTTTTAACAAGTATCTGGAATTGAATTTTAATTCAAAAATGTTTTTGATTTAAAGTGTGTTCTCGGCGGATGGGTCAATAAATCTGACCCTCTCCTAATTTTCTCCATTGTCTCGTCTTCACCAAATGGATTTTGGAAATTTGAGAGTTGAATAATGATTATTCCATTTGTGAATCCACTTGAAAATGTGGATTTAAACGGAAGCTCTCAGCGTGGTCTGTCTGATGGATTGTATAACAAGGACGTAAGGTGTGGAGACAAGAGATTTACAATCTGGGTTCGGAATTTCTTTTCATCGACCAACAAATTTATTTCCAAAAGTTTTCAAAAATAATACGAAAACATAGATTAAAAATAAATACTAGTTGCATGTAACACATGAGATCCAACTGTCGATAGCGATAGTATGTATAGTTGAAGAATATGTACCAAACTATAAACCCATAAATACAAATTATTGAATATTTTCAGATATTTTGTTTTCTATACAACATATATTATGTAGGTATGTATGTCAAGATAGGATAGTATGGAGGAAGTTCCTTTTTTCCTACCCATAATATGAAAATAGCATGATGGTATGTATGTTTGGAGATGAAGTATCAAACTATTAAGTCTTCTTACATATTGTGTATAGGCGACTGCCATACAAAATGTATGAAGCGATGTCGTCACTAAATTCAATTTTTAAAAAAATTGTTAAAAAAAATTGAGATCTTATACTACAATGTTAATATTTTTTATAGAAAATTAAATTATCTAGTTGGGGTGTTTCAGCTTTTTTCGATAATCGTATAAGTTTTGGAAATATAGGCAGTTAAACTCATAAATTTATCAAAAAAAAAAAAAATTTTCTTAATAAAAAATGTTTGAGAAACCCTGGAATTTTTTTGAAAAACTTAATTTGAGATTTTTTATTTTTCTATGTTTGTACCAATTTTCAGCGTTCTAGCTTTTATGGTTTCTGAGATATATGGAAAAATAAAATAAAAATTCAAAAGTTGATAACCCCTGACTGAAACAAAAATTCAAAATTCTGAGTATAAAAGCTTTGTAGGCTTATAACTGTTTATATATTCTGAAATTTTGGGCTCTGTAAATTGAGCGGATCAAAAGTTATAAGGGGGGGGGGGGACACACACACACACAGACACACAGACACACGAAATGTTCTACTCCGAATTCTGAGTAAATCCGTGTATGGAACATACATGCTGCGAAGCCTCTAAGTTGGTGTTTTTTGACTTCAAAGTTGGAAAAGCCGTGAAAAAAGTAGACCTCTCCATACAATTCTCGCGTATTCTGGCTTGATACATTGTCGATATGTTAAGAGAACAAAGTTCTCCTGAACAAATCGACAGTTGGATAACTAGTTGCATGTAACACATGAGATCCAACTGTCGATAGCGATAGTATGTATAGTTGAAGAATATGTACCAAACTATAAACCCATAGATACAAATTATTGAATATTTTCAGATATTTTGTTTTCTATACAACATATGTAGGTATGTATGTCAAGATAGGATAGTATGGAGGAAGATCCTTTTTCCTACCCAGAATATGCAAATAGCATGATGGTATGTATGTATGTTTGGAGATGAAGTATCAAACTATTAAGTCTTCTTACATATTGTGTATAGGCGACTGCCATACAAAATGTATGAAGCGATGTCGTCACTAAATTCAATTTTTAAAAAAATTGTTAAAAAAAAATTGAGATTTTCTCCTACAATGGTAATATTTTTTATAGAAAATTAAATTATCTAGTTGGGGTGTTTCGGCTTTTTTCGATAATTGTAAAAGTTTTGGAAATATAGGCAGTTAAACTCATAAATTTATCATAAAAAAAATATTTTTCTTAATAAAAAATGTTTGAGAAACCCTGAAATTTTTTTGAAAAAACTAATTTGAGATTTTGTATTTGTCTATGCTTGTACCAATTTTCAGTGTTCTAGCGTTTATGGTTTCTGAGATATATGGAAAAATAAAATAAAAATTCAAAAGTTGATAACCCCTGACTGAAACAAAAATTCAAAATTCCGAGTATAAAAGTTTTGTAGGCCTGTAACTGTTTATATATTCTGAAATTTAAGGCTCTGTAAATTGAGCGGATCAAAAGTTATAAGGGGGGGGGGACACACACACACACACACAGACACACACACAGACACACACACACACACAGACACACGAAACGTTCTACTCCGAATTCTGAGTAAATCCGTGTATGGAACATATATGCTGCGAAGCCTCTAAGTTGGTGTTTTTTGACTTCAAAGTTGGAAAAGCCGTGAAAAAAGTAGACCTCTCCATACAATTCTCGCGTATTCTGGCTTGAAACATTGTCGATATGTTAAGAGAACAAAGTTCTCCTGAACAAATCGACAGTTGGACTATGCTGATATATCAACTAGTTGCATGTAACACATGAGATCCAACTGTCGATAGCGATAGTATGTATAGTTGAAGAATATGTACCAAACTATAAACCCATAGATACAAATTATTGAATATTTTCAGATATTTTGTTTTCTATACAACATACGTAGGTATGTATGTCAAGATAGGATAGTATGAAGGAAGGTCCTTTTTTCCTACCCAGAATATGCAAATAGCATGATGGTATGTATGTATGTTTGGAGATGAAGTATCAAACTATTAAGTCTTCTTACATATTGTGTATAGGCGACTGCCATACAAAATGTATGAAGCGATGTCGTCACTAAATTCGATTTTTATAAAAATTGTTAAAAAAAATTTGAGATGTACTGCTACAATGTTAATATTTTTTATATAAAATTAAATTATCTAGTTGGGGTGTTTCGGCTTTTTTCGATATTTAAAAAAAAATGGAAATATAGGCAGTTAAACTCATAAATTTATCATAAAAAAAATACTTTTCTTAATAAAAAATGTTTGAGAAACCCTGGAATTTTTTTGAAAAAACTTATTTGAGATTTTGTATTTGTCTATATTTGTACCAATTCTCAGCGTTCTAGCGTTTATGGTTTCTGAGATATATGGAAAAATAAAGTAAAAATTCAAAAGTTGATAACCCCTGACTGAAACAAAAATTCAAAATTCTGAGTATAAAAGTTTTGTAGGCCTATAACTGTTTATATATTCTAAAATTTTGGGCTCTGTAAATTGAGCGGATCAAAAGTTATAAGGGGGGGGGGGGGGACACACAGACACACAGACACACAGACACACACACACACAGACACACACACACACAGACACACGAAATGTTCTACTCCGAATTCTGAGTAAATCCGTGTATGGAACATATATATTGCGAAGCCTCTAAGTTGGTGTTTTTTGACTCCAAAGTTGGAAAAGCCGTGAAAAAAGTAGACCTCTCCATACAATTCTCGCGTATTCTGGCTTGATACATTGTCGATATGTTAAGAGAACAAAGTTCTCCTGAACAAATCGACAGTTGGATTAAGTTATTTTTGTAACTGTAATTTTTACGGTATTAATATTGGTAGGCGTCAATTAAAGATATTAAAACTAGTTGCATGTAACACATGAGATCCAACTGTCGATAGCGATAGTATGTATAGTTGAAGAATATGTACCAAACTATAAACCCATAGATACAAATTATTGAATATATTCAGATATTTTGTTTTCTATACAACATATGTAGGTATGTATGTCAAGATAGGTTAGTATGGAGGAAGATCCTTTTTCCTACCCAGAATATGCAAATAGCATGATGGTATGTATGTATGTTTGGAGATGAAGTATCAAACTATTAAGTCTTCTTACATATTGTGTTTAGGCGACTGCCATACAAAATGTATGAAGCGATGTCGTCACTAAATTCAATTTTTAAAAAAATTGTAAAAAAAAAATTGAGATCTTCTGCTAGAATGTTAGTATTTTTTATAGGAAATTAAATTATCTAATTGGGGTGTTTCGGCTTTTATCGATAATTGTAAAAGTTTTGGAAATATAGGCAGTTAAACTCATAAATTTATCATAAAAAAAATATTTTTCTTAATAAAAAATGTTTGAGAAACCCTGGAATTTTTTTGAAAAAACCTGTTTGAGATTTTGTATTTGTCTATGTTTGTACCAATTTTCAGCGTTCTAGCGTTTATGGTTTCTGAGATATATGGAAAAATAAAATAAAAATTCAAAAGTTGATAACCCCTGACTGAAACAAAAATTCAAAATTCCGAGTATAAAAGTTTTGTAGGCCTGTAACTGTTTATATATTCTGAAATTTAAGGCTCTGTAAATTGAGCGGATCAAAAGTTATAAGGGGGACACACACACACACACACACACACAGACACACACACACACACACACACACACAGACACACGAAATGTTCTACTCCGAATTCTGAGTAAATCCGTGTATGGAACATATATGCTGCGAAGCCTCTAAGTTGGTGTTTTTTGACTTCAAAGTTGGAAAAGCCGTGAAAAAAGTAGACCTCTCCATACAATTCTCGCGTATTCTGGCTTGATACATTGTCGATATGTTAAGAGAACAAAGTTCTCCTGAACAAATCGACAGTTGGATAAAGAACATACCAACAAAATACAACAATAACAGATTGATCATAGCAATAAGGAATGTAAGGAAAGAATTAGAATCATGTCGCAGAAGGATTGATGGATTTGACGGTAACTCTATGGTAGTCTATGATTACAATAATAATGGTGCAAATACTTTACTAACTAGTTGCATGTAACACATGAGATCCAACTGTCGATAGCGATAGTATGTATAGTTGAAGAATATGTACCAAACTATAAACCCATAAATACAAATTATTGAATATTTTCAGATATTTTGTTTTCTATACAACATATATTATGTAGGTATGTATGTCAAGATAGGATAGTATGGAGGAAGTTCCTTTTTTCCTACCTAGAATATGAAAATAGCATGATGGTATGTATGTTTGGAGATGAAGTATCAAACTATTAAGTCTTCTTACATATTGTGTATAGGCGACTGCCATACAAAATGTATGAAGCGATGTCATCACTAAATTCAATTTTTAAAAAAATTGTTAAAAAAAATTGAGATCTTCTACTACAATGTTAATATTTTTTATAGAAAATTAAATTATCTAGTTGGGGTGTTTCGGCTTTTTTCGATAATTGTATAAGTTTTGGAAATATAGGCAGTTAAACTCATAAATTTATCATAAAAAAAATATTTTTCTTAATAAAAAATGTTTGAGAAACCCTGGAATTTTTTTGAAAAAATAAATTTGAGATTTTTTATTTTTCTATGTTTGTACCAATTTTCAGCGTTCTAGCTTTTATGGTTTCTGAGATATATGGAAAAATAAAATAAAAAATCAAAAGTTGATAACCCCTGACTGAAACAAAAATTCAAAATTCTGAGTATAAAAGTTTTGTAGGCCTATAACTGTTTATATATTCTGAAATTTTTGGCTCTGTAAATTGAGCGGATCAAAAGTTATAAGGGGGGGACGGACACACACACAGACACACAGACACACTAAATGTTCTACTCCGAATTCTGAGTAAATCCGTGTATGGAACATATATGCTGCGAAGCCTCTAAGTTGGTGTTTTTTGACTTCAAAGTTGGAAAAGCCGCGAAAAAAGTAGACCTCTCCATACAATTCTCGCGTATTCTGGCTTGATACATTGTCGATATGTTAAGAGAACAAAGTTCTCCTGAACAAATCGACAGTTGGACTAGTTGCATGTAACACATGAGATCCAACTGTCGACAGCGATAGTATGTATAGTTGAAGAATAAGTACCAAACCCATAAATACAAATTATTTATTATTTTATGATATTTAGTATTCTATACAACACATGTACCTAGGTAGTCAAGATAGGATAGTATGGAGGTCAGTCTTTTTTTCCTACCCGGAATATGAAAACAGCATGATGGTATATGTATATTATATGTTTAGAGATGAAGTATCAAACTATGAAGTCTTCTTTGATATTGTGTATAGGTGACTACCATACAAATTGTATGAAGCGATGTCGTCACTAAATTCAATTTTTATAACTAGTTGCATGTAACACATGAGATCCAACTGTCGATAGCGATAGTATGTATAGTTGAAGAATATGTACCAAACTATAAACCCATAAATACAAATTATTGAATATTTTCAGATAATTTGTTTTCTATACAACATATATTATGTAGGTATGTATGTCAAGATAGGATAGTATGGAGGAAGTTCCTTTTTTCCTACCCAGAATATGAAAATAGCATGATGGTATGTATGTTTGGAGATGAAGTATCAAACTATTAAGTCTTCTTACGTATTGTGTATAGGCGACTGCCATACAAAATGTATGAAGCGATGTCGTCACTAAATTCAATTTTTAAAAAAATTGTTAAAAAAAATTGAGATCTTCTACTACAATGTTAATATTTTTTATAGAAAATTAAATTATCTAGTTGGGGTGTTTCGGCTTTTTTCGATAATCGTATAAGTTTTGGAAATATAGGCAGTTAAACTCATAAATTTATCAAAAAAAAAAAATTTTTCTTAATAAAAAATGTTTGAGAAACCCTGGAATTTTTTTGAAAAACTTAATTTGAGATTTTTTATTTTTCTATGTTTGTACCAATTTTCAGCGTTCTAGCTTTTATGGTTTCTGAGATATATGGAAAAATAAAATAAAAATTCAAAAGTTGATAACCCCTGACTGAAACAAAAATTCAAAATTCTGAGTATAAAAGCTTTGTAGGCTTATAACTGTTTATATATTCTGAAATTTTGGGCTCTGTAAATTGAGCGGATCAAAAGTTATAAGGGGGGGACGGACACACACACACACAGACACACACACACACAGACACACAGACACACGAAATGTTCTACTCTGAATTCTGAGTAAATCCGTGTATGGAACATACATGCTGCGAAGCCTCTAAGTTGACACACAGACACACAGACACACACACACACAGACACACGAAATGTTCTACTCCGAATTCTGAGTAAATCCGTGTATGGAACATATATGCTGCGAAGCCTCTAAGTTGGTGTTTTTTGAATTCAAAGTTGGAAAAGCCGTGAAAAAAGTAGACCTCTCCATACAATTCTCGCGTATTCTGGCTTGAAACATTGTCGATATGTTAAGAGAACAAAGTTCTCCTGAACAAATCGACAGTTGGAATACCACTTAATGAGTATAACCCTTCTAGTTTTGGGAGAGCACTCCTTCCAATACACCTGTCGATGGGAGGAGTGCTCCCCGAAACAAATAGTGTTTAATTATATTCATTAAGTGGTATTAAGCAAAGTATTTTAATCATTATTTTTGTAACACAGAAGGAATTCTACTCAAAATTTATATCTTTACTTCTTATGTTTCAATTATTTGTATTGATTCAGATATACCATATATTTCAATTTAATATCTTAACATGTACCTACACATTTAAATAATAATCATCATCATCTTCAGCTCCACATCCTAAGGTGGGACCTGGCTTCCAAAAGAAGTCTTCGCCATTCCGATCTGTCAGCGGCTCCTTGTCTCCAATTGACCACGCTCAAAGAGTCCAGGTCCCCCTGGACGCAGTCCATCCATCTCAACTTGGGTCTCCCCCTTCGCCTCACACCCTCTGGTCTATGGTGAAGGACTCTTCTGGCGGGCAGTTGCTCACTCATCCTCTCCACATGTTCAAGCCATCTGAGTCTCCCAATCCTTACAAATACCCTAACGTCTATATCATCATAAAGCTCTTACAGCTCGTGATTGTATCTGATTCTCCACACACCACCCTCACAGACAACTCCGTAGCTTCGTCGCAGGATCTTTCTTTCAAAAATACTTAGTTTTAAATAATAATAAAGAAAAGAAATAACCATTATGTCAAACAAGTTGAATAAATATCTTAATTTGTGCAAGTTATAATATTATGTAAAAGTTATTTTTTTTTTTTGTTTATATTTTGTATTGTAAAGAGCACTTGTATTATCTAGCCATTATTTTGATTGTATAAAAGCATTAGGGAACTTAATTGATTTTGTATATATATTGTTTATTTGTTTTCCCACAAGCTGTATATAACTGTCTGTTCCCAGAATTAAATAAAATAAAATAAAAATAAAATAAATTATTTGCCCCTTCAATTTGTATGAGTCATTCGTTTTTGACGATCACAAAATTATAATTATTTTTCGTCAATCGAATAATTCATAGCAAATAGACAATTTTTAAATCATCAAGCATATTTTTTTAATTATCATCATTCTCGCTTGCGTTTCATTTGACTATACATGATAATTCACTTTTTTCTATTTATGTTTTCGTGGCATTTTATGAAAATCTTCTCATATTATACTAATTTAAAAATAATTTTAAAATGTTTTTTCAGCGAAGTGCAAACGAAGCCTTCTGAAAAACAATATTCGTTTGTGATTTCTGTATAACTGACGTAGAATCATAGCTTTGTGTTATTTCAGAGGTTGAATACAATTATGCTTTTGTGAAATAATTAATTATTTTAATATTTTTCATCACATTTCAAGTGTTTTCCTTGTAACATTTCGAGTTATAAAACCAAGATTTAATTATCATATTCGCGAGGCAATCTATAATTAAGACTGAATTAGTTTTACTTACATAGATGAGTACTTAGATGGTTAGCTAAAAAATGTTTTTTTTTTAGTATTTAATGCAGTGTTAGTATTTTGTAATAATAGCAATACCAAAAATATCAATTTGGTGGACTTATTACTTTTTACTAAAGAAAATTTCTAAAGAGCTAACTGTAAAAAATATGGATATCATTTTTTAATCAACAACGATCGAAAAACGTACAATTAGGTTAGCAAATATAAAAACATAAAAAATTATAGATATTTTCAGAATAGTACGTCGTTTCGATACTTAAAATCTATGTTACTGATAAATAAAATTATGGAGTTCAATCAAAATTTATCAACGCATAAAAAAAATTGTTCCGTGAATGAAGACATTAAATTTAATCAAGCTGAAAAACTCACTTAACTCAACTTATTTAAAAATCAAAATCTATATTATAAATTTGAATGTTTGTATCTATGTATGTATGTATCTTTGTGTTGAATGCGCTCATAAACCGTTCATCCGATTGCAATGAAACTTTGGTGAATTGTCGAGCGTATGCCCGGGATGGTTTCTGGATTGAAATTTCTTCTTCTTCTTCATCGTGTATTTGGTCATTTTACCTATGAAGGTGAAGTATCCTGGGAGAAGAAGGTCCAACTGGCCTTCCACCTCTTCGGAGGTCTTCCAGGACGGTTTCTGCATTTAAACTTTTTTTTCTTCTTCTTCTTCAACGTGTATTTGGTCATTTTACCTATGAAGGTGAAGTATTCTGGAAAAAGAAGGTCCAACTGTCTTGTCTTCTCTTCGCAGGTCTTCCAGGATGGTTTCTGGTATAAACTTTTTCTTAACCTACTGAAGGGACGGGAGGTACTGAAGGGCCTAAAGGGACCAGAGGGACGGGAGGTACTGAAGGGTCTTAAGGAACCAGAGGGACCAGAGGGACGCCTGAAGGGACGGGAAGTTGAAGGGTCTGAAGGGACGGGAGGTACTGATGGGTCTGAAGGGACCCAGGATACTCCACCTTCATTTTACCTATGAAGGTGGAGTATCTTGGGAGAAGAAGGTCCAATTGGCCTTCCATCTCTTCGGAGGTCTTCCAGGACGGTTTCTGGATTTAAACTTTTTTTTCTTCTTCTTCTTCAACGTGTATTTGGTCATTTTACCTATGAAGGTGGAGTCTTCGTAGGTCTTCCAGGAAATGGTTTCTGGTATAAACTTTTTCTTAACCTACTGAAGGGACGGGAGGTACTGAAAGACCTGAAGGGACCAGAGGGACGGGATGAACTGAAGGGCCTGGAGGGACGGGAGGTACTGAAGTGCCTGAAGGGAAGGCAGGTACTGAAGGGTCTGAAGGGACGGGATTTACTGAAGGGTCTGAAGGGACGGGAGGTACTGAAGGGTCTGAAGCGACGGGATGTACTGAAGGGCCTGAAGGGACGGGAGGTACTGAAGGGTCTGAAGGGACGGGATTTACTGAAGGGTCTGAAGGGACGGAAGGTACTGAAGGGTCTGAAGCGACGGGAGGTACTGAATGGCCTGAAGGGAAGGGACATTTTCAATTGTACAGGCAATACGAAGTTTGCAGGGGGTTCACTAATATTTTATATAAATGTCGCGGCTCATACGATATTTTTTATTATTAAAGACTTGTGGTATTGGCGTTGATCCTTATAAGAATCTTTTAAAATATCACCTTAATATAAAATATCTTCAAAGCATTGCAATTTTTTGTACAATTCTTTTTGAAATACCTTTCTATTGTATTTAAAGTTTATAGGTCAACGTCTTTTATGCTTACTAAGGAAAGAAGATATTGCGAATATCATATCTAAAAGCTTAAAGGTTTTTGTTATAAATATAACGATCGTATTTTAATATTTTTTTCTCATAAATACAAGATAAAGCAATGTAGTACCTAATGAGATGTTTATAAAAAATAACATGGAAAAGAAATCTTAACTCAATGCTTATTTTAGGGAACGTAGGAAGATGTATATATGTACTTTTTTAACAAGAACATATTCATTTTTTAAATGATAATTTATTATTTGGCGTTCGGCGTACGGAATTATCATTTTTGTGTCCTCTCATAATAGCCCCAACTATAAGTGCATAGACCTAGAGCTGATTAGTTTTCCATAGACAACTTTTAATTTCTTCTCTATGATTTCATCATTTACGTTGTTTTTTTTTTTGTTTCTACAGCCCAAACTATAAGTCCGATCGACTTCATATTAACATCATATTATATGTAAAGTGCATAGACCTAGAGCTGATAAGTTTTCCATAGATAGGTGGACGTAATGTAACCATGCGATTACGGACCTATCCGTTAATTTCTCCTCTATGATTTCATCTGTCCAAATTTTCAAAATGGTCTCACGGTCTGAAAAATTTAGGTGTTTTTATCCTCAATATGTTTGAAATTTTGATACAACAAAAATACACTAATCAAAAACGTATTCAAGGATTGTCAGAATTTAAAAAAAAAATCTATGGTTTGCCATATCAATGTGAAATAAATTTCACATTTGTATGAAAAATGTATATAATAGAAGTAAAATAGCTTCTGTAAGGGAAAATTGAGTGATCAACTTCTTATTGATATCGTATGTGTCTCTATATACAATTTTTTTTTCTCTCCACTTCTATTTTCCTCAAGGGGTATGCAGTGAGAACCGAACACCGCATTCTTCTATCTTGACACATACATCGCCTCATCAACATTGATGCACTGTCTAATACATGCTCACCTTGCTAGTAATGCAATTTTACTTAAAACAGGTGTTATGCAGAAAATACATACTATGAATTTCGTGACAATGTTTTTGTGAGTATGGTGTATTGTGAAAACTTTTGTCCTCTGGGAATCTTATTTTTGTTTAAGAATCTAATAGAAATGTACTTCATAAAAATGCATTTCGAGGTTGTCAACATTTCAAGAAGAAAAAATGAACGCTTACTATGGTGTGGAGAGTTTAGTGTTGGCCACAACCCACTCTGTTCTTAATGATTTCATCTGTTAAAATTTTGGAAATTTTCTCACGATTTGGAAAATCGAGATTTTCTTATTTTGTTTGAATTTTTGATACCAGAGCAATACACTCTTCAAAAGTTCATTCAGGGATTGTCAACCATTAAAGAAAAAATATTAAGTGTCATATTGCATATTTATATGAAAAATGTATATAACAGTAGTAAATTAGCATCTGATTGGGAAAATTGAGTTATGAACTTCATATTGGTATTGTATGTGTTTCTATAGAAAACTGTATTTTTTTTACTTTCCACTACTATGAATGTAATAGTATTCATCTACATGCTAACATGCCATCTTCGTCACGGGGGAGGTAGAAATAACCATACACCGCATACTTCTATCTCGACACAAATCCATCAACATGTACATATGCATCGACTCATACATTATTGACTATTGTGAAAGCAATTTTTTTTATCAATTTCTCAACAGGTATAATAAATAAATAATAAATAATTTAGGATGATATTTATAGCGCCGTTGTTGTGATAACCTCACCTCAAGGGCGCTTTGAATGTATTACAGGTTTTTGTAAGACTCGCGGAAGAAGTGAGTTTTCAGGTGTTTCCTGAATAGTACTAAGTTGTCGATTTGCCTCAGTTCAGGTGGTAGTTTATTCCACCAGGCTGGTCCAGCCACAGCAAAAGCACGATCACCGAAGGATGAAGTGTTGACTCTATTTATTTCAGTCAACTTGCCAATCACGGATGTGGTGGCTGACCGAAATGTTTGTTGTCGCTCGTTTACCGTGAGAGGGATGCAGAAGTCTGAAAGATATGTATAGAGTGCATACTGTGAGTTTTTGTGTGTATGGTGTATTATGAAAAAAAGGAATCTGATAGAAATTTACTTCATAATAATGCATTTAAGGATTATCTTTCAATAAGAAAAAATGTACGCTTACTTTATAGCGGAGAGTTTAGTGTTGGCCATAAACACTCGCTTTTTATTTTAGTATAGTACATGTACTCACCTTTCAAAATAAATTTTAAAAAAGACATACTGCAGGAATATGTCGATTAGTTATTAAATAAAACGATAATTTTACTAAAAATGTAAATATTACACAATTCCCTGTGTTTTCGCTATAGAAAAAGCTTGTATTAATACAGATTATTTACTCAATTATTTGTGTCAAATTACTTCTGAAGAATTTATTAAAAAAATACGAAAACAAAAAATATAATTTGCTTTACATTTCCCATTAGTTACTCTGACAACTGAAGCTATGGTCCACAGGTATTTTGACTCTTATTTAAAAAGCAATTCAATGTTTCTGAATAAAATGTATTATTTATCTGACCATTTGATTTAATGCAAATAAAATTTAAAGGACGACTTTGAAACTTCCTACACTGCATATGAATTCTCCATACCGCCCACTATGAAAAACATTTTGAGGTGTGTAAGCTTTGCAAAAATGAGCAATTCACCATCTCCAATCTCTATGGCAACAGGTGTTGTTTGATGTAGGCAAAAGTTTCGACAGTATTCCCATAAAGCGAGCTTGCTCCAAATATTATTTGGCGGAAATGAGAGTATGGAATCTCTGAACCCATGAAATTTCGCCCTTAATTTGATTATATTCATCTCTCTTTCGGCATTTTATAATGTTGTTAATTAGTACATAAAATTTTGATTGCTTTCTATTAATATCTTCTCTGCAATGACGACACACAATATAAAGATATAGGTACATCATTTGATATGTATGTTATAATTATGTTATAGCTATAATATTATGTTATAGCGAACGATATTCTCATCATACATGCATAAATGCACCTGGATATTTTGAATTTCAATATTATTGTTGCATTTTATCCTACCTACTTCCTTTCATACCTACAAATTTGTCTTAAAAATAAGTCAGCATCAAGAGCACGCCGTGTGAACTTATGTTTCGGACTCTCATCAAACCTTCAAAAAAATCATTTGAAATCTGTTTCATCGCCATCCAACTTATAAGTATAGTGTTTGTGATTATTGTGTTGGGTAATCATCAGGAGGCATTAGAAAAAAATTTAGTTCTGAACCAGATCAGGAATGGTAGGCAAATATTCCTTCTTTTCCTTCCTCCTGTCGCTGGGTACTATGGCACACACATTTGTGATTACTTAATACAATTTTGCAATGTGTACCAATCATGTTTTATTGAGTTAACCTGTCGATCTTTCATTGGAAATTGCGCATTTTTTAATAGAACGTGGTTTTAGAAACAATAAAACATATTTGTTTATTGAAAAGAGACAAGAAGAGATAACTATTGAGGGGAAAATTTACATGTGTACTTAAAACAACTCCATATATTATATCCTCTTATATTTCCTAAACTAAACATAAATGCTATACAATAAGTAAACGAAATTACGGTATATTTCTCATGCAGTGATTGATTTTCTCGCCTATATTTCTCATGCAATTATTGTTTCTCTCGGCTATATTTCTCATGCAATGATTGATTCTCTCGGGTATATTTCTCATGCAATTAATGTTTTTCTCGGCTATATTTCTCATGCAATGATTGATTCTTCTTCAATGGCACTACAGCCCAAATCGGGCTTTGGCCTCCTCCAACTTTCGCCTCCAACCATTCCTATCCTCAGCCACTGTTCTCCATCCGGTCACTTGGAGAAGCTGGTTCACATCTTTGGTGACTTCGTCTTCCCATCTCAGTCTTGGCCTTCCTATCCTCCTCTTTCCCCCCGGATGCCCCATCATCACCCTCTCGGGTACCCGTGAGTTTGGCATTTAATGCACGTGTCCAGCCCATCTCAATCTCGAGAGCCTCAAATGATTGATTCTCTCGGGTATATTTCTTATGCAATGATTGATTCTCTCAAGTTTATATAGTAGGTATATATCTCGAGTGCCGACCGCCGTAGCACAGTTGGTAAGCCGTTCGGTTTCTGTGCAGGCGTCCTGGGTTCGATTCCCAGCAGAGTTGATAGTTAATTTAAATTTATTTCTCACGCAAATATTGCTTCTATGGGCTGGAAACACTGGTTAGTTGGAAGAAATTGCCATGCGGCAATTAACTCGTCACTTGCGCAGGGTGCAAGGAAGTGTTCATTATTATTATTATATTTCCCATGCAATGATTGATTCTCTCGGGTGTATTACTCATGCAATTATTGCAATTTAATTATCGTATTGAAAAATCTTCCTTGTACCCTGAACGAATGGTATTTATTGCCAAAATGACTACTTACCAGATTTACCAGACTATCAACGTGGTGGGGTAGTATGGGAAAGCTCGTTGATAAAGCCCTAATACCAGCCCCGACTGACTTACATACTTACCAGATTCCCAGCCCTAAGAAACAAGAAATCATGAACGATACATATAGATTTTTAATAAAAGAGTCTGCAGGGAATCAAACATATGTATGATGACGGCACAGGAGTCAACAACTTACTATCACTATACGGCGGTTGATAATCATTCTATTTTTTCGTTTTTTTTTTTTTATGTAGGTTTTGGATGTTTTATTGAAAATTTATACGAGTGATCTATTTGTCCATTTTCATTAAATATTCATTCTCACGAAGTGTGACGTAATTTGAATCAAAGCTTGCGGTCGACTCTGTCTTGTTTGAGCTAGTCTTGGGTTACCTACTAAAACTTGTGTGAGCACGCTCTCTTGGCGAGCTTCGTATTACCAAGACTGGTAGTTGGAGTACCCTGAAATACACCAACATTATACAACTACAACAGCTGCAATATTAGATTCACTTTGTGGATTGCCCCTTTGTTGCACTGACCTCAAAGGAGTTATGCCTTTGCTAGACAGAAGAAATTAAATTTGCATACATTGTACCTACATGAGATGTCTCATTTATTAATAGCATATAAAAATATTTGTTTCTTAGCATCGAGTAAGAAAATAGCCTCTTGATATTTGAAAGAAAAATCCTGAGAAAGACGTTTGGCCCAAAAAACTAAAATGAACTTTGGAGGATGCGATACAATCATTAACTACAGAAATTATATGACGAACCCAACATTGTACAATGTACAAGTCATAAAAGTACGTAGACTGCAGTGGTTGAGTCAGCCGGACGAATGATCCAGAGGGCAGAAGAAATAGAGGCAGGGCCAAGCTAAGATGGCTGGATTACACAGAAGACGACATAAGGGCGATTCTAATTGGCATATAATATTATTTATTTAAGTGTAATATTTTTTTTTATTTATTTATCACACAATTTAAATAATCGTCATTAAAAATAGATAACTGCTGCCCAACTAGGTATACTTATTCTAGGGCTAGCAGTGTACATATTATTATATTTCACAGGAGACATATACATAGGTTGTACCTATTAGCATTTTTTTTAAAGTATCTAAACAATATAAACTTAACCATTCTACATAGATTAAAAAATGGAATTGAAGTCATCATGATATGTATATACATACATATTGTGTATGTAGGACATGTAGGTATCTTATAATTTTTATTTGTTATTTACACAAATAATCTGAAATAGTATCTCTTGGGAATACTGAACTGACAGAGCATAGGTATGTATGATCCGCAGTGTGACCGTTTTCCAAACTGCCGAAAATACCGCACTTGTGGCGAAAATATACCAAAATATACTAAACCCAATGTAAAATAATACCATTTATTTTCATATTGTTATGAAATCTTAAGTTATTCAAATTGTATCTATATTTTTAATCTTTTTTAGAAGTTTTAGAAGTAACGTTTCCCTCAGGAAAAAATACAAGTGATTTAGTTCCAATAGGGAACGATTAATTTCAAAACCGGCCGCATAAATGCAATAAACTACGTGATTTATACAAAATTATTAAAAATATATTGAATTTTTTTGTTTAAATGTAATAGTTAATATAAATTTTAAAAATATTATTTATTTGATGTGAAAACATCGCATCCTTCGTGTGTTTATGTTTAATCAATAAAATGATCTTTAATACCATGCGTTATTTTTTTTGCGGTCAAAGATAAAAATAAAACAATTCATCAGAGAATAATTAATTAACGAGTGAAATAGGCATGCTATTCTAAAATGTAACAGACCTTTCGAATACCACAAATTTCACGGGTTAAAGGTTCCATTCTTTGAATACTACACCGAGTAAATTCGACGGAACCGCAAAAAGGTTACCTATAATGTATCCTAAACCTGTAATCAATTACACTATTCTAACCTCTATAAGCTGAATAACACAAGTGAATACAACTTTGCGAAATAATTACAACAAGTACATAAAAGTATTTCCCAATATCTAATTTGGCGTTGTTATCGAAGTAAGGGCAAGTGACAGCTTTTAAAGTTCCCTGTCGTGTTCCACATACTATAGTTGGCAAGTGTGGTGGAGTGAGTTGAAAAAAAACTTATCAATGTGTGTACTAACTAATTTAATGAAAGTTTTGATAAACTTTCTAACTTAATTACATTACAATTTGTGGATTAAAGGAACATACATACGACAGATGTATTTATTTCTGAATCATGTTGTGAGGAAAAAAAGTATTCGGTCTGAATAGATTCCAATCTACTCTCAGTCTATTTTAATCACTCAGCTTTTTCGCGAAGATGAATGTATGTAAAGTACATACATACTAAATTTAATTAATTTTCCAACTGTTGATTTGTTCAAGAGAATTTTATTCTCTTATCATATCGACAAAGTATCAAGCCAAGATACACGAGATTTGTATGCATAATATATGGAATACTCGGAATTCGGCGTAGAACATATAGTGTGTCTGTGTGTTTGTGTGTCTGTGTGTCCCCTTATTAATTTTGATCCGCTCAAACAGATAGTAAGTTATATGTAGGTCTATAAAACTTATATACTCGATATTTCAACTTGCGACTACTGGGTTACTAGCCCAGTGCGCTAACCGCTCTGCCATCGACCCATCTATGTTTAAGTGGTACGTATTCTTCAATTGAACATACTTTCGCCATCGACAGTTAATAAATAGGATTGTTGGTATCAATTAAAAAAAATATGTGTTTTATATAATTTACTATTATAAATTTCTGTCTCCCAACAAATTAATTGTGGCAAACGACCACGAAGTAGACCACCTAACTGAAGTTCGGCGTCATAGGGGGTGTGCGGGAGGGGCACATTTCCTGAAAAAAAAACCGATATCCAACTAAAAGAAAAAGAATATTTTATATTAAGTTATATATTTGATAAATATTTGTGGATATATTTAAGCAAATTTAGTATTTTTTTTGTGAATATTCGAATGTAGTATGGCGGATGCGTAATTAAATAGTTTATTGAATCGATATTATTGTGTGTGAGGGTTTTTTAATGGGTGCGTGGTTTAGGTGCATAGGTGCGTTGTTTCACCTATATTTGGAAGAGATAAATATTAAAGGAATGCGCAAATGACTCAAACCAGAATAAGTGAAACAAAGATCCAACCTGAAGGAATATGGAAGGCTGAAGGATTCAGGAACATTCCTCTCAGCTCCTGATGACGTGGTGACGAAACACTTGAATATTGAATACACAACACAATCACAGATAGGTAAAATAAGCGGGATGAAAATGTTATATTAAACTAAAATGCGACGCGTGCACGATAATCGTATTGTTTTTTGTTCAGACGAGTGATGCGAAATTATATGCGTTTAGAGCGATGCGGATTTGTTAATTATGCGAGGTTCAAGTTGATACTAAAGAATGGATGCGTTTGGCATAGGAACTAGATATTGGGAAGGCGGAATTTTTTCCATTAACATCCAATACCCCCACATACATACCGTCAATTTACCTCCTCATCAATACATTGGCGAAACCATAGATATAGAAAATTTATATTATTAGTATGTGATTGATAATATGTAATCTTCCTTCCTTAATATTTTTCTCTCCACTAATGTAAGTAGGCATATTTCACCTGCTTCCGATAGTCATTTTTTGTCCCCTTCGCATCCAGGTGCTTCCAGCTGACTGGAAAATGTCGTCAGACCATCTTTCAAGGGTCTTCCAACGCTCCACTTGTTTCTCCAAGACCCTTATTGGAGTATTTGGGTGCCCGTCAACCTATCTGACCATATATGTTTAGCCCATTGCCACATAAAACAGTTCAAGTTATCGGTATATTACAAAAAAAATACAAAAATTCATCTTGGATGTCTTTGAAGGAATAAAATATAAATCATTTGATTGATAGACTTAAGTATACTACGTGTGATTGGAATGGTTCTGGTATAAACCTAAACCGCTTTAATCGGCATTATCCCGAAAACATAGATAGTATGTCATATTCTGAATCGTCAAAATTTATCCATCTGAATTTAGTACATTAGAATGTCAAAAAGTTGATTGCATTTATACGGGACTCGTTACGTCACATCGCACGGATAAAATTCTTTTATCCACGGTCGACCGTTGATTAAGACGTTTTCGTATTCTGGAACGAATCAGAACAGAACATATTTGCTGATTTAACTAATTTTAGTTTATTGATCGATAATATTCTTTGTAGAACTCCATCGTATGTAGATATATTATATACCTATACATTTTTATTATTCTGACTGATTATTCTGACGATGTGCTTAGCACGAAACGCGTCGTTAATCACTTAATGAAAAATTATTTTTTATTTGATTTAATAATATATTTTTAATATATCTATATAATATACCTTCTATATTTCAGCTTGGGCGAAAGCCTGATAACTCCACCCAAGAAACAAAAGGACGTGGTCATTACTATCTCGGAGCATTTGAAATGGTGTGAACATATCACAATCCGTTGTTAAGAGTTTCCAATTCTACTCTTTATCTTATCAAGAAATCATTTCACTACAAGTGTCCAAATTTTTCAAGGCCAATTTTTCAAAATTTTTTCATCAAGGACATTACACTGCTTGAGAAAGTGCAAAGACGAGCAACCCAACTGCCAATTGGAATGGGTGGTCTGGAATACTCAATAAGTCTGCAAATTTTAAAAATCCCAACTCTGCAGAAACGCTGGAACCGTGGGGATATGGTCGAGACATATAAAATCTTAAATGGCTATTATCAATGTAGTGTTTTTGATAACTTTTTTTCAGTGAATCACAATCCACAATTGAGAGACCATCACATTAAGTTGAATATATCATCCTTTTCCCTGAATCCAAGGAAGCATTTCCTGACCAACGGGGTAGTGGATGCCTGGAACAGTTTACCGGATAAAGTTGTGAGTGCTAGAACACTCAAACAAATTTTAAAACAGATTGGATGCACATTACACAAAGAAGCACATGCTACAGGCCCATAAGTAATAGCTTCCTGTCTGTTAATTAATAGTAATAATGATAATAATAATGATAGTAATAATGTAGGTAAAAATTAAAATTATCAAAAATATATAATAAAAGACATAAATGTAGTTGATGATAGTTGTAGGAAATGTTTGGTTTTTCCGGAAACAATCGATCATATAATATCGGGCTGTTCTTTTCTCACGCAATCAGAATATACATTTAGACATAACCAAGTAGCAAAAATAATACATCAAAATTTAGCTATTAAATATAAATTAATTGACGCGATAAACATAAAACCATATTATGAATATGATCCGATTTCATTTTTAGAAAATAATAATATTTCGCTTTATTACGATAAAACAATATTAACTGACCGGTCAATTCAACATAACAGACCCGATTTAATAATACATGATAAAATTAAAAAAATAACATATATTTGCGACGTGGCTATTCCAAATTCTAGTAATATTATAAAAACTTTTGATGAAAAAATTAGAAAATACACCGCTTTAGGTAATGAGATTAAAAGACTTTGGCATTCTCGTAAAATAATAATATTACCGTTCATTATTTCAGCCACTGGCATTATTCCAAAATCGTTAATCCGTAATTTAGAAATTATAGATTTATCGAAAAATTTATTAATAAAAATGCAAAAAACGGTAATTATGAATACATGTAGAATCGTTAAAGATTTTTTAAACGTTAATATTCGGGAATCTGTAGGGTTGTTAGGTAGTATAGAGACCTCCTCAGAGCCTAATCCTTTGATATGATAAGTATCTGGATGGGTGAACTATTCCCAATTGAAAGCTTGATGATGCGTTTGTTGCATTTTATTTTGCTCTTTTAAATAATTTACAATTTACGCATTGATCTGCTAATTCTTTTGAGGAAGTGTATAATGGTAATAATAATAATTGAGTGTTATTATTTGTAGTGCTTAATTGTTATTAATATCATTAGTAAATCGGCCAGCGCCGTATAAAAATAGTCACCTAATAATATTACCGTTCATTATTTCAGCCACTGGCATTATTCCAAAATCGTTAATCCGTAATTTAGAAATTATAGATTTATCGAAAAATTTAATAATAAAAATGCAAAAAACGGTAATTATGAATACATGTAGAATCGTTAAAGATTTTTTAAACGTTAATATTCGGGAATCAGTAGGGTTATTAGGTAGTATAGAGACCTCCTCAGAGCCTAATCCTTTGATATGTTAAGTATCTGGATGAGTGAACTATTCCCAATTGAAGGCTTGATGATGCGTTTGTTGCATTTTATTTTGCTCTTTTAAATAAAATTACAATTTACGCATTGATCTGCTAATTCTTTTGAGGAAGTCTATAATGGTAATAATAATAATTGAGTGTTATTATTTGTAGTGCTTAATTGTTATTAATATCATTAGCAAATCGGCCAGCGCCGCTAAAAAAAAATTAGTTTTATTTTTTCTTCGAAAAAAAAGTGTACTTAATCATTAATGATTTTCACCAATTTTGGAAAACCCTAATAATTTAATTTGGCATATCTTAACAGAAAAAAATTGTTATTGAAATATTTACTAATGTACCTGCGTCTGACGATTCTTTTGCTGAGTAAAATAATATTACTGTAAAAGCTAGTGATAATATTTTAGTACAATAATAATCATTAGTGTGCCTTATACAATATTTACTTATGTGCCTGCATCTGACGATTCTTTTGTTGAGTAAAATAATATTAGTGTTAAAACTAGTGATAATATTTTAGTACAATAATAATCATAAGTGTGCCTTATACAATATTTACTTATGTGCCTGCATCTGACGATTCTTTTGTTGAGTAAAATAATATTAGTGTAAAAACTAGTGATAATATTTTAGTACAATAATAATCATAAGTGCTAGTGATAATATTTTATTCAATAATAATCGTGAGTGTGTCTTATACAATATTAACTTATGTACCTGCGTCTGACGATTCTTTTGTTGAGTAAAATAATATAAGTGTAAAAAATAGTGATAATATTGTACTACAATAATAATCGTGAGTGTGCCGTATATAATATTTAAAGCCGAAAGAGAAACGGTAAACAGTACGAAGCGAAAGGAAAAACCGAATTGTTTTCAAAGTAATTAATGAAGATTCAACTTTTGATCCAGGCCTCTGGAACGATTTGATGGAAGTCAAAGAGAAAATTCGAAGTTTGTTTATAAATTTAATACAATTTATCACAATAAATTCTCCGTTGAGAATTTCATTTGAAATTCTTTTGAAGTTGAAAGGGACGCTTTAATGGCGGGGCAATTAGCATCGTGGAAATGTGTATTTGCGATTGGTTAATTAATCATAGCACAGAATTTGCCATCGTGAGTTAAAAAATATATGTATATAAAAGTAGGATGGCTTCCATAAGTGTCTCCGCGTGAAACATCATCCATCACTGTCGCCATTATTCAATGCTCTCTGTCAGAGGCTGTTGTGGGTATAGGCAAATCAAACGCTATTTGCTCGTAAATAAAATGAAAAATTCACCGAGTACGTCGGGCATAGCACTATTTAAATAGTGGAATTCAACGTTACTTAATGAATGTTGTTTCTTGCGCTTTTAATTGAAACGGAAAAGATGAGTATTCTCTTTCAGTCTAAACAGAGAACAAACGACGGTGACGTCATAGACATTTTAATTTGTAACAAACACACAAATCTTCCGATATGGACGAAATGTAAAAGAATAAAAGCTAAGGGGATAACCTTCAATGAGAAATAAGGAAAAAAATCTTAAAATTTGGGAATTAAAGAGTTATATAGTTTGTTTTATGCAATAGGTATTTTTAGAACTGCAAATTAAACAAAGGAAAATTTTGTATAAAAGAAATGTGAACTGTGTACTCAACACCAGTTGATTATGGCCTTATAAGCCGAAACGGTCGTCGGGAGAAAAATAAAATAAATTGTGGAATTAAATATGTGTTCATATTAATCATTGTCATAAAAAAAGGTTAAATAACACAAATTTTTAACATTTTCCACTTATTTTAAATTTATTTTTTTTTTACTTATTTTTAAGTAATTTTAAATAAGTGATAATGGAATCCCATCAAGAATTAGCTCAAAAAATAAGATATTTTTAAACCCTTTGATTAGTAAATGTAGTATAAAACATTCCTTTATATGTTATTTATTTATCTTTAAAAATAATTTTAAAATTTGCACGTAGATTATCAATTCAAGGAAAAAAAGTTTATTGGGACATCCTTATTTGATTAAGCACATCCCAATTTCCAACTAAAAAGTTATCCATACAGTTTAAAACTAAAATATCAAACGAAAAATTGTTAAAAAATATTCGTACGTTTAAAAGTAATAGGATTGTCGGCGTTTATAATTTCACAGTTGGTTACATAATACTATATAGTGGTTTTAAAAAGGCTTAACCATTAGGCCTATTATATAATTTAACATATTAAAACTCACCAGTCTAAAACGTTGGGCGAGCTTTTGAAAAACCAACACAAATATATTTTTAAATATTTTACATGGAATTATAATTCGCTCAATTAATGCCTAAGTGAATTTACAAAAACATACAAAAAAAATAAGGTTTTATTTTTTTAGGTATGTTTAATTATTCATTCCAAGCAATAAGCCAAAGAAGGTAACAGAAATGAAAAAAACAAATTCTCCCTGTTATTTTCTAATTGAAAATGAAACGGTGACTGAAGATAAACAACCAAAGCATAACTTATCAGTAGAGACCAAGGGGGCAAGTCTGGTAAACAGACGGAATCAAAACCATCCATGTTTATCCATATCATGGATATAATTATCTAATGGATTTCTATATGGATATGTAATTTTTTTGGAAATGAACGGTGTTATTTAATTCCATTTTTTTATGAAATCGGTGTTAGGGAACTCAATAAGAAGGCATAATTGGTGAACGCTGCGTAAGCGCATTAAGTGATAATATTAACCAGCCCATGACAGCTCGTAAGTCATGTAGGTGCCTTGAGTTCCTGGTTCTCCTATAATATTCCAAATTCGTCTCTGTTGAGATGTTAAAAAATATCATTTACTCCCGACAGAGAAAAAAAACCGACATGGCAAGTTCATGATTATAAATAGAATTGATTTATAAAAATGAAATTAATTTTTTTTTATAACGGCGCTGGCCGATTTACTAATGATATGAATAACAATTAAGCACTACAAATAATAACACTCAATTATTATTATTACCATTATACACTTCCTCAAAAGAATTAGCAGATCAATGCGTAAATTGTAAATTATTTAAAAGAGCAAAATAAAATGCAACAAACGCATCATCAAGCTTTCAATTGGGAATAGTTCACAGATTACTTTATGCATTAAAGAACTATCAGATTTTTTGTGAAAGAAAGTTTTTAGCGATTCAATTTGATTATTATGTAACGATGTTATTTTTATTATACCCCTACCTCCTAAATTCCTAGGCAAATTGATTCGTTCAATCGCGGAATTAGGATGATGACAACGAAATTTAGTTAAACGCGTTCTAATTGTTCTTTCTAAACTATCTAAATCTGTTTTTGACCATTTAATAATTCCAAAAGAATATGTCAATATCGGTATTGCCCAAGTATTAATAGCTTTAGTTAAGTTTTTAGCTGACAGATTGCATTTTAATATTTTCGTTATTCTATCTTTAAATTTTATATCAATATCTTTTTTTATTTTAGTGTGGTCTAATTTGTTAGACTGCGGATAACCTACATAGATATTTATAAACCTCCAACCCTTTCAAACTATCTATTTGAAAAATTCTCTGAATATCTCCACCCATTTCTAGTATTTTACCCTTTTCAACATGTAACGTTTTACATTTATCTAAACCGAAAGACATTCTAATATCATCTGAAAATGCTTTTATTATCCTAATCATTTTTTCCAATTCTGAATCAGATTTAGCATATACTTTTATATCATCCATATATATTAAGTGCGAAATTTTAATATTAGACCGTGGATGACCGTTAATTTTTATTCCATACTTAGATTCATTTAACATTTTAGAAAGCGGATTAAGAGCTAAACAAAACCAAAGTGTATATATTTATGTTTAATTTACTACTGATATTATGATTTACTGGGATTATTATAAAATCCTCATTATTAATGCACTAAACGGTAATTGTTCAGAATAAATATATTAAAATATGTATAGTCAAGGATCAGTCTATGCTGACTACCATTGAGTTTTACTCTTCGATATGCTAAATATATGGATGGGTTAAATACCATACAGTTCCATTAAAAGCTCTCTCATGCATATTATATTGAATTTCGTTTTCTTTACATCTTTGATACGTCGATTTTATTTTCAAGAAGAAAAAACCTTTTCTGAGATACAGGCGTGTTAATATAAAATTAACTGAACGATATTATTTTGATTTTGAACCAAACGAATATTTATTATATTAAATTAAAATAAATGCTTTATTAGTGATGAACATCTAACGAAGCAATTATACAGAGTTAATGTGATCATTGAGCATGTTTGAAATAAATTCAAAAATAGATATTTTTCCTAAAGAGTACATTATTAGAGATAATTTTACAAAATATTTTCAAAATCTTTAATAAATCACATTTTTTTTGATTTTGAAATTATTTATCAAATATCAAACACAAAATTACAGCCATAAAAATATGAAAATAACATATATATATATAATGAAGTATATATTTATTTATTGTAAGTTATGACGGTTTTATTAAAAGCGTGGAAAGTATTTTGTTTTAGTTACAAAAGCTTAGAGCATCAATGAAAGATTAACGGCAGTACCTTTTAACATTTTACTATCAACACAAAAGAAATCGTACTATCTTTAACGAAGGATTCCTCTTTAGTTTTTGAAAGACTATTCATTTGTTTCCTGTTCTTGTCCATGTCTCATCCTTACTATTTTTCACCGATAGTTTCAACTTTAGAGCCTTTCTCAAAGTCCGGTCATCTTTTTCTCTTAGTGAACGTCTCCGCTTTCTGTTACCGTCCTTAATATTGCTTATTTAACTCTGTTCAGGTAACTGAAATGTGCAGTTACATCATATTTCTTAAATAAAAACTTTGATATATTGAAGCTTTTATTTAAGAAATTCCGTTTTATTAGTTGCAATAAACATGACATGAAACCTTTTTAAAAATCTTAATATGATTCTAATTTTCATATATTATTATTTCAGTAAAAATCTGCTTCAACCAGTTCAATTTATGGATGTTCAGTGTCAGGCCAGAATTTTTCTTATTGAGCCATTCCGTTTAGTCAAATTTCTAAGAAAACGAGTCAATCGTGTCTATAAAAGCCAGCACTGAATACTGTATGCACTGTTGGATGCATTTTTGCATTGTTTGTAGCAGATAAATAATCTTGAAAAACAGAGATAGTCGTAAAATAAAACATTCATGCATGCAAAGCACACAAAACATTATTACCTACTAGATCTCGTGGGTATTACCTTCTTATGTTTATTTTATAACGAACCAAAAACCATTGTTCGTATGATTTATCAAAAATGCAGGAGATTTAAAGTTACCAAGAAAAGCAAATCACATTCTTTCAAGAAAAAGGCAGAGAAAATATTATCGAAATCTAGGTATTTATAAATCAAACAAAATTGACTGAGGTTCTACATATATATTGTCAGCCGAAACAGATATCCTGATACGAGGAAAATGTATATGTAAAACCGTAGTCAATTTCGTTTGATTTAGAAATACCCTGCATGATAGAGATCTACACATTAAATTCCATCAGTATTGATAATTTGAAATCATTTATCAAATCATTTATTTCGATATATTGCTAGTCTGCATCACATGGTTACCAATAATTTATTTAAAACAATCAAACATCATCTATAAAAGTCAAATAATTTAATGTTTTTATCATTTTTTCCATATTTTTTTTTAAATATTTTTATATGATTTTAGCCATTATATTTTATAGTATTTTAGTCATTTTTTTAAGTGTTATATAATTGTATTGTGTTAATATGTGTATGCTTATATTGTATTCATAATTTTATGCGAAAGAAATAGCCATCATGACACAGGCTTTGCCTAGTTTGATGGTGATTAAAACACCTTAATGACACTGCTTTCTGCATCATTGTATAATATATGTATATGTTAATAATAATATGAAATATAAGTGTATCTGTATTTGTCAGACATGAATAAATAAATAAATAAATTATTTGGCATAGTACGTGTTAATTGTCAGATAAGCGTAACAATGAACGTTTTTGATGGTTTTAATACCTAGGTAGTACGCCTATTGAATTATTACGATACAATACTTGAAAAACACCATATTATATTAAAACTTCATAAATTCTCAGAATCACTATTTAAATTGACAAAATCCAGTTAGTGTTTTTTCAACTGAAAAATACACAGAGAAGAGGGAATAGTAGGTAAATATTTGTATGAACACTGCACCGTACAGATAAAGAGAATTATAGAAATGATGCAATATCAAATAAACAGTTTAAAAGCTTTGTGACAACAAACTGTTATTTTGTTACATAATATTATGAACCGCTGTTTTTATATAATATACTGCTTTTGTTGCAAATATTTTGGAATAATTATTATTAATACTATTATTGGTCGCTTGCAACTGCTGTTTCAGTTATCTATTTGCAACAGCTTTTATAGCAAACAAATAATTTGTCGTATAACTGTATAATGTTGCATTTAGAAAAATATATACTTAACCGTATACTGTCGAATACGGTCGAATACTGTTTGATTATATAATCAAACAGTATTAGACCATGTTGAAACATTTAATTATTTCATAATGACAAATACCAATAATGGCTTAGGGAACTTTTAGTTATCTTATGAGCGCCTGACCCACCATACGAGTATGTTTATAATACCAATAATAAAAATAATTTGATTAAATAAATGTCAGGCACGCAATAATGTGTTGCTCATAATGTTGGAGCTGCGGCGTTACTCTCTACTACAAATCCGATCCCAATTTCAAATGACCAGACTTGCCCTCCAGAAAACTTCAGGAGTATCGATGGAGGTAAATATAAAAAGGTCACGCATTATAACACTGACTTAAACAGTTAGCTAGAAGAACGCCAGCTGAAACAATTTTGGACATATAAAGCAGAAACTTTCAGCCCACAAAAAAAACGAGGCGATATCGATGGATTTCCCTTTTCAGGAAGACCTAAGAACTCATGGATGATGTAATGATGAAGGATTCCAAAGAAAAATGGCCTTGTAAATAGCGACACTCGGAATCGAAGTATGTAGATAAAGCCTGAAAACAATAAGAGCTGATCGAAGGGACAGCGCCAGGAAGAAGAAAAATAATTTAGGTATTTTATTTTTCTATTCAGCGAGACGTCAATATTGTAATGTTGGTCTCAGAAACCATGTCTTTTTTTTCTTTTTATACTGGTCCAATTTCACTAAGGCTTCTATTTGCAGACTTTACTGCCCCTTCTTTCCTCTGATTTTCGTGTAGGAAAAGGTGTGATAGTTTTAATGAGTTTTTCTTTATCTCTCACATCTGACAAAACATTGAATATCATTTCCAGTATTTTATGAGTTATTTAAATGAAATAATAATATGTGTATATTGTACATAGGTACGTTTATTCAAATCTGCTCTTGTGATTTTTTTTCATATTACGACTATCTATGTACTCTTATATTCTCTCTATACTCATACTTTATAGGTGAACCATATTCAACCTTAAAATTTCTTCTAAAATATGACCTTGTTTCAACATTTTGGCGGAGATATTCTAAATGTTCGTCGTGAACGTTCCGTCAAAAGTTGTTCATGAATACAAAACAGCTCAGTGTATTCAGCCCTTTAGTTTTACGAGCGCTAGATAAAAACGAAAAATTACTCGATTTTTACTTTTGAGTAATTCCTATGCATGGGGGGACGGTGCTGTTTCTAAGGATTTTTTTCTGTTTTGATATTTCAAGGGTTGAAAACTTACTTTGCTTCCTTCGAAATGCGACATTTCAAAAATAAAATATCTCATCACATATTCAAGTTTTATTTCAAACTTGGCTATCTGCCTCGAAATATTTAAATGAAAACATTTTGAATCTTGTGATTCTCGTGAAAAGGCAAAATTTCTCAACATCATAATATTAACGATTTTGACGCCTGATTTTTTTGGGTTTACATATCAACTTTTTCTTTTTATTTTTCAAGGGTGGAAATAATATCAGATCTTTATTCAACAAATAGGTATGTATTTTATTTTCACAGAAAAATCGTTTTGACGTATTAGTATACTGATAATAAGAATTAAAAAAAAACTAAATCTTCTTCTTTTTCTTTAGTTTACATGGCGTTTCACCCGATCATAAACATCTGCCAGAAAATTGGGGTTTATAGATTATACCATTATGGACCATTAAGACCATTGTGGCGAAAAAAAAAATGATTTGTGCAAATATAGGTATATGTAGGGAATTTAATCACAGAAGATGTGGCATATTGAAAGGAAGTGAGGTATTAACCTTATAACGGTATAAATCCTATTGATAAAAACAAAAACAGCTGAAGATTATTTGTTTAATTAAAAAATATTTGTTGGTTATATAATCATGAGAGAATATATAGATGGGTCGATGGCAGAGCGGTTAGCGCATTGGGTTAGTAATCCAGTGGTCGCGAGTTCGAATCCTGCCTCGACCGATTTCGTTCACCTATAGCACAAGCATTTATGCTTATTTTAGGGAACGTAGTAAGATGTATATGTACTTGCTTATCAAGGACTCAATTCATTTTTTTTTTAAATATTTGTTTTGAATTTTGAACAAATTTATCCAATGAACTTTGGGGAGCTAAAGATGTCCGCCACATGCCTTAATTGTGTCCTTCAGTTCTTTGGACACATTGCCAGACGCAATGAGAATACCTTTGAGAAGCTGGTTGTCGTGGGTGGTGTTGAAGGTGGAAGGGGAAGAGTGAGAAGCCCCACAAAAAGTAAGGACTAGAATAGGTGCCACTGGTGGATCAGTGGTTGGAGCAATGAGGACGGCGATGTGTCGGGAGAAATGGATGACAAAAATACACGACATCATAATGACAAGGAGAGAGGATGGTCACGACCCTCAATAAATGAGGAATACGGCACACCTGATGACTCTGGGGTAGACATTTTTTTTCAACATTACAATTTAGGAGATCCGGGTTACAATCCTGCCTCAAACCAATTCCTGAAGGAATGGTAAAGAGGGATATTTATTTTCTGGTAGACGAATTAAATTTACAAATCTATGTAATATGAAGTAACATAACATTTCTTATATAAAAAATTAAGAATAATACTATTGTAATAATCATATTATGTGATTTTTATAATATAATTTAGAGTTTATTACATAACATTCACTTTTATTGATACTGGTGACCAGAAGATATGACATATTAAAATTTTGAGATCGAGATTTTTATGGTCACATTTTGTCGAAATAGGTTAGGTCCTAATAACTTGTGTTTAATAGTATCATAAAATATACCCCTATGTTAAATTAAAATATGAATTTAGATGTTGAAAATAAATTATAAACTGACAGTAAGCTTTTTTAATATCGATTAACATAAACTCCCTGAAAATATGTTCAGGATTTTCATAACGAAACCCTGTGACACATAGAAAAATTTTAACTACACAAATATACGAAAATGTTTAATTGTCGTTTTAAATTAACAGCAAAACTGTTCTTATTCTCGTTTATTATTCATGATGTTAATTACTAGTTGCATGTAACACATGATATCCAACTGTCGCTAGCGATAGTATGTAAAGTTGAAGAATAAGCACCAAAGTATAAACCCATATATACAAATTATTTAATATTTTATGTACCTAGGTATGCATGTCAAGATAGGATAGTATGGAGGTCAGTCCTTTGATCCTACCTAGAATATGCAATCAGCATGATGGTATGTATGTATGTTTGGAGATTGGTATCAAACTATTAAGTCTTTTTAGATATTGTGTATAGGCGACTGCCATACAAATTGTATGAAGCAATGTCGTCACTAAATTCAATTTTTATAAAAATTGTTTAAAAAAAATGAGATGTGCTAATATAATGTTGGTATTTTTTATAGAAAATTAAATTATCTAGTTGGGGTGTTTCGGCTTCTTTCGATATTTAAAAAAAAAATGGAAATATAGGCAGTTAAACTCATAAATTTATCATAAAAAATATTTTTCTTGATAATAAACTTTTGAGGAACCCTGGAAAGTTTTTGAAAAACTAATTTGAGATTTTGTATTTTTCTATGTTTATACTAATTTTCAGCGTTCTAGCTTTTATGGTTTCTAGATATGTATACGGATAAATAATTGATAACCCCTGACTGAAACAAAAATTCAAAATTCTGAGTATAAAATTTTTGTAGGCCTATAACTGTTTATATATTCTGAAAATTTGGGCTCTGTAAATTGAGCGGATCAAAGTTATAAGGGGGGGGGGGACACACAGACACACACACAGACACACGAAATGTTTTACTCCAAATTCTGAGTAAATCCGTATATGGAACATATATGCTGCGAAGTTGTTTTTTTTTACTTCAAAGATGGAAAAGCCGTGAAAAAAGTAGACCCTGCATACAATTCTCGCGTATCCTGGCTTGGAACATTGTCGATATGTTAAGAGAACAAAGTTCTGCTGAACAATTCGACAGTTGGATTAGTTATATTCTTAAATAGCATAAATATGTGCAACTATAATCGTTACTATATTAAGTTAGGCTAAGACCCGAATGCACAGTCCTAGGTACCTAAATACTAACTCCTAACCTCACTGGAGTATTTAGTATTCTTAAGTTAGCAATTACGTTGCAGAGACATCCCTAACTAAATACTAAATACTACGCCAAACTTAAAGTCGATGGCGTAGAATTTCACATTATTGTGTATGAAGAAAAGAGATAGATAGCTTTCTATGGGCTTAGAAAGTTATCTCTTTTCGGGCGTTTGACGTTTAAAATGTTTTTTTGCTATTACACAAACATAATATGTAACCAACTTCACACTGACATGCCGATGTCCCGATTTTTTTGAAATTACACCGAAATTTCGGCATCTCGTATGAATCGCTGAATACTCTATTTAGTATTTGATTTGACAAAATTACCAAATACATATTTAACGAAGCCGATAAAATCATCATCCACCGAAAAAATCTCGTATTTTAGTATTAAACTACCCGTAAGGTTCCTCGCTATCAACAATTCGCAAATGCTAGTTTACGCCAATGCGCATGCGCTAAGTATTTAGATAATGGTCTCTGCAATGCAATTCTCATAGGATAAACGTAGTATGATCCTTCAGTTAGGAAGCCACGCGATCTTATAACTTAAGTGAGTGACTGTGCATTTAAAACATGGTTAGTATTTAGAATTTAGTATTTAGGTAGGACTCTGCATTCGGACCGACTCCGCCAGGGAATAAATCAAATGTTTGCGTTTGTATGCGATCATAACATATTCCATTTACTTATGTTTGTTTTAGAAAAATAATTAGATTAATCCAAAATAATAATATAATATGTATTTATATTGTTAAATGAAATGATTATCCTTTACCTTATTCTTTATTGTGTGAGATATTATTTTATTGAAATAGCGTAAATTTAGGTATGAATAACTCAACCATTTTTGTTTCGCCGACAAAATCTATGCTCTCAATAAATTCCCACTCGAATATGAAATTCGTATGTCAGCATAAACCATGAGGAAGCAAGCAGTGTGTCTCTTCAGCATATCCCGCTGTATGGAAATTCAATTCAAGAAAGGTTAGAATGCACTTAATGCAGCTCAAGTCGGATTCACCTGCAGCTGTAGGTAGTACTGCACTTAGGGAATTGAAAAGCTCTCAATCAGATCAAAAGATCAGAGTTGAACTTTATATTGACTATGAATGGTTCTTCGTATACTTATTTCAATTTCATTTCTCCCACATCTCTCTCTACATCTATTACAGTTTTTCAGTATGATTAGTTTTCTTTTTTTGCAAAGACTATCGCTTACACATACACAACCTCACCCTCTCAAGGTATTTTTACTAACAAACTTTTAAACATCTCAATAGAGACAAAGTAGGGATATTATAGAAGAACCAGGAACTCAAGGCATCACTTAATGCGCTTGCGAAACGTTCACGCCTTCTTATTGAGTTCTCTTATCAATGTAATTTATGATAGTTCTATATATTTGAATAATATGTAATGATTCACCTGAAAATATGACATTATCACTATTGCCATCTATGAAGTAACGAAGAAAATCTTTTGGTAACGCCACCTATTGAAAAAATTGGTTTATTTTTGAAAGTTCTATATATTTGAATAATACGTAACGATTCACCTGAAAATAAGACATTATTACTATTGCCATCTATGAAGCAACGAAGAAACCTTTTTGTAAGGCCACCTATTGAGAAATTGGTTTATTTGTAAACAATTAATGCAACTGTCTTTATTATCCTACAAATAATGGCAATTTTTTATTGAATTCGTGTTAAATTAATATTTGACATAGTACCCGTTAGTTGCCCGAGAATTAAAATAAAAATAAAAATAAACAATTCATAAACAATAAAAGTGGCTATTCTGGATCCCGCAGTATGTAGGTACCGTACTTTTTAACTTGTGAGCGTGTCATAAATGAGATTAATGTAAATCACAAACTGGTAATTCAAAGAAAATTTGTATGAAGATGAAAACAGTTTGAAAGAAATCCACTTCTAATTTATTTTCATGTATTGAAAAACAATAAAGTTAATAAATCGAACAATTTATTATTTTTATGAGTGCTCTCATTAAAACACAAATTTAAGATAACAATCCTAAAATTAGAGGTAGTTATAAAAAATAACTAATTATATTTCAACGACTTCCGAAGCATCATGTTTATCAACGAATATAATTAGGGATTTCCCTTAGTCTAAAGTTTCCCAAATTAGCTGCGATGTAAAACTTTCTTGATACTGGGTACATTCAACAGGTCTTTTCCTCTTAATTCCAAAAAACCCTCCGCAAATAAGTTTCCTGTCACCTGACAGGTGGAAAGTTTGCAGAAAACACTAATCTCTCGGAAAATCACAAATTTCCGACTATTTAATGAGTCAGAAACTTTTAAAGATTCTTACAACGTATATTGACTGATCCCGGTGGTGTAATTTCATCAAGTGTCATTCAAACTAATTGCTTCAAGTATTATATATTTTTTCTGTCTAATAATTTAATGGTTTTACGTGATTGAATTAAACATAAATTATGGTGTTCCGTATTTCAATGCATGGTTTAACAATTATATCCGGCAACTTGATTAATAAAATATTTATTTTGTATAAGAATGCCATACTTATATATGAAAGTCTTAAATGGTAGGTATGTCATAAATATATCATTTCAAAAATATCACTACCAATTTAACAATTTTTTATATAAATTTCAATGTAGGCTGTACATATTATTGGAAATTTGACTAGTATATTAATGAGACGGTTGCAGAAACTACGTATAATTTACGAGTATATAATAGTAAACATCGATTAAACAGTAATAGATGCACTTCGTATCATTTCTTGTTGAAATATTACTTTAACGAACAATGTAATCAATTTTACAAACTGTGTAATTAATTTTGATTTCATTTCGATTATTATTGCAATATCTTCTAACCAACCATATTCATTTATCGAAGCATATTGTTTTGATGATACTACCAACAATTTATATGAATAAAACATATAATGAAGATATTAATACATATAAAACAAAAACAATAAAGAAACGGAGGGGACAGGAGAGGGGGGACAGGAGAGGGGGGACAAGGATAGAATAAGGAGACAAATTTAAGTGTTATGTGCAAGGAAATGATTCATCAGATTTCTTTTGAAAGCAGGAAAGTGTTTATGAAACTCGAAGTTATGATTCCAAAAACGAGCTGCTTGTACGGAGAAAGATGTGGTGAAAAAGGAAGTTTTGTGTACTGGGATAATGAGCGTTCATGTTAATCATGTTTTATAATTAATTCAATAAACTATTGAATATGACCGTATACAAACATAAATTCAAGAGTTATTTCAAAATATAAAAAAATATATTATTATATAGGTAATAGAGGTTAAAACGAAATGATTGGAAAAACCAACTGGTATAAAAATCGCCCTAAATATCGACTATTCAGATGTTATTCTCATTTTCTGTAAAAAAATGGGTCAAATGGTTCCAATACGAATAACCATAGAGAATCTTTTCATTTTAAAATTATACAGAAAACTGTTTCCTTTTGAAATTGAATAACACTACGGATGATCAAAAAAATGTAAACTGCCCTAGCTTTGAATGTGATAAATACATGTATCGAATATATTATAGATACAATTTCAACAAAATAAAAACATTTATTTCCAAATACTTAATATTTATTAGGTTTGTAAAAATCAAGCTATATAGGTTATTATAGGATATTTTATAAAACGATTGGGGTTTGACAACAGAAAAAAGTAAAAATACAGTTTATAATTTATTTTTTATATGAAACGGAATATTGTATCAGGCAAAACGGACATGATAAATAAATGATTCCGCAACATTAAAAAAATTTAACTTTAAAAATATTTGTGTACACAAAGACTGAAGATGTTGATCGAACCCATGGCCTCAAGATTCTAACTAACTGGACAATATAAGCGGAAATGTTTATCAAAAGTACATAAATAATAGTTTGATTGATTGGATAAAACTGATGATTGTGACAAATATAGCGAAAGTAAACATATTATCAGAGAAAGTACTCCCAAATGCTGAAACAGATTTAAAAAAATCTTGAATTACTTATATGCGTACCCAACGTACATGTATTCTCCAAGCTTGTACCAACTAAAGTCTCTAAAAAAGACGCGATTGTTCGTTATGTCTGGTGGGGTACAAAGTAATCCTATTTTTACTAAAATTGTCAGTCTTACTTGGATCTTTACGCTACACTAAACTACATGAGACGTAGAGGACACCACCTATTTAATGTGTAGCTGCGCACCTACATATATAATTGCAAAGTGCATAACCTCGACAGTTTTCGAAGATTTACTAAGATTTACGAACCATTTCATCGCCGTTCGGGCAAATCAATCAAATACTTGCATTCATGCGTCAACCGTCTAACTGAATACAGTGTCACGTTTATCGTAGTTTTATTTATTTCGATCCTACATCACGAACAGCTAAATTATTATAAATTAATTTAATTATATTTATGTTCATATTAAAACGCTAATGTTGATCATGGAAATAATGTTTTATTTGAAACCCTTCATTATTTTAGATTGGGTATTTAATTTTGAATTGACTGATTTTTTGCAATATAACATTTGGAGGTTGATGTTTGAATAGTAAAGTTATGGCAGACCACCTTCGAGAAATAACTTTTGCGCGCGCCTAGTTATAGCAAAAATATTCGTTACTAGGCCGAGTTCATCGCCCTCGGTGCAAAACGAGCGACAATACTATACAGAAGCGGTATATCAATACCAGCAATATTACTAGAAAGTTCGCGGGCAATGAACTTGCCACCCTTGACGGATGCACTATATAAGGGAGCGTACGCCTGTACACAGAGATCATTCGGCTCACTCGGCTCAACAGATCATTCGGCTCACTCGGCTTACCCGGCTCATTCGGCTCATATGGATCATTTCGACTCGGTGTCTAACTCGCTTGCTGATATATACTGTAACGATATATCTTCCATAACTACCTATCGTGAAAAAATTTCTCGTTGCGCGTTATAAATATTTTCCCACGCTTACTATTTTGCTATCGGTTGTAAATTTTCCGTGTTTGAATTGTTAAATTATTTGTGAACAATACATTGTTGTAAGTTGAAACCATTCTTTCTTTTCTCAAACCACTGCATGTTTAACTTAATCCCAATTGTATCAATCTCGATTATCTTGATATTCACCTTCCGTGATATTGACTTGTTAGCGTGATCAAAGTGAAAGCTTCACTTTGCTTGACTGACTGTTAAGTGTGGTGACCCCATTAGTCAAATAAATCAAATATTGTTTCTCTAGCACGTCACGCTGATAAGCTACTCGAAATACTGTTAACGACCTATTTTCCTTCTGGAGTCAGCTCAGCTTAGTTGATATTGGACAATACGGAGTCAAGCTCACAGTCCAGTATAACACTGTTAAACTGGTCCCCCGAATAGGGCACTCGCCAAAAAGCTTTTGAACATGCACATATAATCTTATCATTCTGATATTTAATTCTTTGATTGATTAATTAATACATATATACCCCCAAAAATGTAACTGCCGCTTGTACATATGTGGTTGTTCCCACATCCTGGTATGAATTTCCTTATTAGTTTTTTGGTTTGCCTGATGAAGTTGACGTCTTCTTTCAGAGCGCTGAAGGTTTCAAGAAGTATGTAATTTCGATAAGTTAACAAACAAGTGTCGCACTGTAACTGACTCAATGCTGTTGTACGAAAGAAAAAGAAGTGGCCCTAGTCTTTTACAAAAATACAATATTTTACGAGATGGATATAGGGGAATAAACTTATTTTATATCTTTCGAAACATGGATACCTTGAGTGCCTAAGGTGATGATAGTCGTATGGTTACATATACCTAATACGTTGCGTTTTGATATTTACACGAGAGCCTTGTGTCACCACGTAAGTATCTCTTGGGGAATTCCATACTCTTTGCCCTTTTTCTACGTTTCAGTAGCTTTCAGAAAAAAAAACACCCGCGGTCCTATAGTATTAAATTTCACTTTGAGAATATTTTATTAGAAACTCGGCGTGTTGACTTTGCAAAAAAAAAAACATCAAACGAATAAGCAAATAGATCAGTTGAATTTTTCGGATCTCAAAATCATATTTTTATTTTGACATTATTTATTGTTTTACTGTGATACGACACGACCCTTAAAAAACGTGTTTTTTTTTATTTTAATTTGAAAAATATAAGAATATTCATTGTTTCGACGGTTACCTTGTGGTATTCCATAATTCAATTTTATTATAATATTAAATTGCTATAACCACTTGAACCACTTAAATTGCTATAACAATTCAAGTGTTTATAGCAATTTAATATTATAATAAAATTAAAAATAAAATTTTAATTCACCACGTTTAATTATTTAATTTACTTAATATTTTTTGCACACTAGCGTGCTATTGTTTTACACACATTTTTTTATCTATTAATTTGGTGAATAGTAACGTACATTTATTAATCACTAGTGATCGTCCAGAGGTTAAAATTCGACCCTTATTCATTCAATTTTTAATTTTGGACCTCAAGGGGTACAAAGTTTACCTTTTTTTTTTATTTATTTTATTTATTTAGGTAAAATATACTGGATTAAACCTACAATTATTTTACACGATTAATCTTAAAAAATAATTACATCAAATTTGTATAACATTTCAAATTTTAAAGTACAAAAATGAAAATAAACCAAAAGCATACAAGGTAGTAGGTACAAAAATCAAAATAAATTAAAGCATTCAAGGTAGTAGGTCATTCGCTTGTTTACAAAAATATATACCGAAGTAGGTAGGAAAGAAACATCCAAAAAATTCGCACCTACATAATACGCACATAATTCGCACCTACCTTTCACATATTGCGAAGGTAAAGTGTATTAGCATGTGTGAAGCTAATATTTTTTTTTACAAAAATACAACTTTACCATCCACCGACTTCCCATCGGCAGTCATGAGACTTACAGTTTTCTACATTTTAAATGATCTCAGGGCGTGAATCCATAATAATTGAATTCATCTAAAGGCAAATAAAAACAAGAACATTAAACAGGAAACATTTAAATTAAAATTTTAGAGAAGAATGTACTGTCTGTGTTGAGTAGGTTGGCATGATATAAAAGACCAATTTCATATACAATATTTATTTACCATTGCATGCTGGACACACATTTTACAGAACTATTAAAGTAATTTATAAGATAAACGGATATAAAAAATATTATAAATGACAGGTATTTCATGAATACAATTTAAGTTGTTGAATGATAAAGTTCATGTGTGTCCGAGAGGTGTAGATTTTCCAAAGTAAAATTTCATCATATTCAATCCAAGAGCAGAGCATCATTGCAAAAAGTAACAGATGTACAGTAAATTTTCATAGTAGAATACATCATCAAAATCTGCATGCTACCAGAACATCATCATTCGGTTACATGAATGTGACACCTGAAGGGTTACGTTGATCAACAGCATACATCAAATCAATATAAAAGCAGAGTCCAGCATTCAATGGTTATAATTCAAGTAACCACGTCATGAGCCTGATGGGTATTACGACGACACATAAATAAGATGAGCCTTAAAGGCAAATATAATATTACATAATGGCATAAAATAGGTTTTAGAGGGTGGGAAATCGGGAAGGATACTGATGGCATGATATCCTGTAACAATTCAAGTGGAGCTAGAGACTACCCATGCCAGTTTCCACCAAAAAATATACAAACAATATATAGTAGTGTGTGGGACCTACCTTCCCGAGATTATCCAGGCGTTGGCCCGCCCTCGACGTATGCCGACAACTTCATTTTAAATTTGACCAAGAGGTTTTTCCTCGTGGTGTTATTCGTCCCCATGTCGAAAAGAAAAGAACGGAAAACGGCAGACGTCAGACTTTGTCTATGCACACAATAGAGTTCGTTCCGAGATCGCTCACCTGGACTCGCAAAAGCGCGTTCCACACACCACCAAACCGACAAGTGAAGGACATGACGTTAATTTATAAAATAACGTCATAATATGTATTTCAATTGTTTATGTAACATTTATATTGTTTCACAGTAGATTATGTATTTTTCTTGAAGATGTTCTGTATTTAAATTTATTTTTTACAGCTGCGTTTGTCATTGCGTGTTTGAAATTGGCAGCATGATTTAACACATAATATTGTGTATAAATTTTAACTTTCTGCAGTTCTCCATATAAACATCGACTAAGCCAAATCTCAAACTTCTTGTGTGCAGTTTGCTTACTAAGGAGTCCGAAGTTTCTATACGTATTACGATGAATTAATATATGGATTATTAAAATTAAATACATCACTTAAGACAGTAAAATCTATATTTTATGAAAAGTAAGAATTAATGCGATAAACTCTTTATTCGTGATTTGCGTAATAAAATAAATGAATATAGACAATGTACAATCAACTACACAAATTAACATTGCTAAAAGATATTTAATAAGATAAATATGGAGGTTGAAAATATTTTACTAAGTATGTTTAATCAAATATTTGTTTGAATTATTATGTTATTTTACAAAGGACATGATTTTATTTACCTTTTTAATTAAATTCGTTAAAGTTACCTTATCAAAATTACATTGTAGAAGGAAAATAAAATAATTCATATGTAGATTGGTACATATGTAATGTACGAAACGGAGGCTTACTGTAACCTTACTTTAGCTTCAAATGTTGCATAAAATTTTCCACGAATATCTCATATGTATACCTACAGACCTATATACACATGTTCTCAATATACTTAATACTTTTTTTTAATGTCTTTATTAAACAATGAAATAGATATAACCATAACCATAACCATACATCATAATAATTGCAACACCAGCAACTGCCGCGAAATTTGCTCAACACTACGACCAACCTCAAAGATAAAATACCTAGGTATTATTATTGACCAAAACATGAAATGGAAAGCGCATTTAGGTGACTAAGTTAAACGAATAAGGAAATGTATTTATATTTTCATAAGACTAAGAAATGTATTAAATTTAAAAAACCTAAAAAACATCTATTATGCGACGGTCCATTCCTTGCTTATTTATGTACAGGGTCACCAATTCCTGAAATTCACACAAAGATGGATACAAGTTTTAATGAACCAAAGACATTATGTCTATAATTAAAAGTAAACCACTCAAAATCAGAAAGTCGTGTACTTTTAATTATAGACATACCTAATTTATAATGGAATTCTACAAAATAAAAACTTCGTCGATCATTACGGCCCTCTTGTCGGCCCTCGTGGCTCAGTTGGTTGGATATCTGACTGCTGATCCAAGGGTCCCGGGTTCGATTCCCGGTGGAGACACAGTTTTTAAAAATTGTGTTTTCAGTCTGGATCTGTGAGACGATAAATATCGTAAGTCTCCAGAATGTGGCAACTTGTTATTGGGTGCGTGTTAAATAATTATTTGATATAGTACCTGTTAGTTGCCCGAAAAGCTATATAAAATAAAATTACAACCAAAGACATGTATTCATGTATACATATGAATATTTATCTATTTATTGCATTTCTTTTTTTGAATATATTTAAATTTATACATTCTTCTATCTTCTCCCAGTGCTGGATTCAAGAAGTTTTCACAGGAAAACCAAAATCACCCTTTACAAAACAATCATTAGAATAGTTGTGACATACGGGTGTAAGGCGTGGACATTGACAAAAAAGTCCGCAGAGGTACTGGTCACCTTCGAGAGGAAGGTGCTGCGAAAAAAAATACTGGGGCTCGTTAATGATACAACGATGAGCTGTACAACATCTACAAGGCACCTAGAATATCTGTACAGCCAGACTGAACAGGCTGAGATGGGCCGGACATGTGCAGAGAATTCCAACATCACGGACACCAAAAAGGATCCTGGAAGGGCACCCAAGGCTACGGTAGGAAGACGAAGTTAGGAGGGATGCTGCCAAACAGCTCCGGGAAACGCATTGGAAGACCGAGGCGAGAGACAGAAAAGGTTGGAGGCCAAGGCTCGATATGAGCAGTAGAGCCATCGAAGAAGAAAAAGAATACAGTAGGTCTGTGTAGCTTTGCACCCGCATTGCTCAAACGCTGGAATAAAAAACTTATTATTATTAATAATGACAGCTATGGTTACAATAAAAACATCAAAATTTAGTACCAAAACTTCGTTTTTGTTTTGTTTTACAAAAAAATAAAGGATACTATAGGATGAACCCGGAAACATAACATAAAAACGACTATGAAATAATGATGAATAACCATAAAGTTGAGGTTGTATAAAATATAACTATATAATAATAATAAATATCTATCTATAAGGGTGGTCATAAAACGAGGTCTAACATAATACGTGTGGAAAGTTTGAGAAGTTTAGTTGTGTATACACGTGTTATACCTTGATTTTAATAATAAATTCGAGTCACGATGCCCCAGCATAACAAATTCATTATAATATCACAGCATATACACCAACTGGGTAGAACGGATATAAAAAATAAATGCTCCTTCACGCGTGCTAACAAGCAATTATTATACAGCTTTCATATTGTTAAGGTAAACACAAATCCTCTAGGCTGTATTTCTTTACACGATTACTATGCCACGACAAATAATATCCACATTCGTACGTACGATACGATCATTCCTGCTTAATTATCGTACAAATGTTACCAACGTCGGCTACTTAATGGTCAAATCGAGATTAATCAGTACAGTGTTTACTAGAGTAATTATCCGAGTGGTATGTACATTTGCTCAAGAGATATTAACTTATATTATGTCAAAGCTTACTGCTGGTGTTAAGGTTTCTTACTAAATATTCCTAACGCAATCTTGTTACTTTTCGTATATTTGTGACGTATTTCAAAAATATGTTTGTAATATATACATACTAACCTAACCAACCTATTTTAACCAAACTTTTGGTTAAAATAGGTTGGTTAGGTTAGTATGTAGACATGTAAAACATTACATAACTAATCCGTTTCTTATACCTTACCTCTCCATCTGTCAAATTACAATCTTTTCCTTATTCTTCTTGTAGAAGGTTTTGCAAACCTGTTTTTTTCTGTTAGAGTGCCCCTCCCGCAAGCTCTCTTCTACCTCGTGGTCTACCTCTTGGTCGATTGTCGAAATTAATTTGTTGGTAGATAATTTTGACAAATGACAATAAGCATTCATACAAATTTGAATTCACCATTGACAATCCTAAGAATTTTTCGTTCTTTAAAAATTGTCTTTTGAATACGCAAATTTGTTTAAGGTTTCATAAAAATCATCATTAAAATTCAATAATCATAGCTCTAGTAATGGTCCGCAAGGTCCTTTTAAAACATATTAATATATTGTCACACGACAGATAATGACGCAGATATTCGACGTAGGGTTTATGGAATGAATAGAGTCATACATGTTTTATGATTCTTCGTATTATTTTGTGATACATCGTGAATTAATGTAACTGAACATAATTGCTTAAAATCTTCTGAGAAATATTTTTGCATACCATCATCGCTGCATGTTTGTGTGAAGTTGTTATAAAGGTGTGTCAGGTATTGATCAAAGCCAAACATCCTCGCTAAAAACATACTTTTTTTTTATTAAAGTTTTATTTATTTACATTTTTTTAAACAATAAGTATTCTTGCACTAAACTGCAAAAGCAGTTTAACAGTGCTAGCTCTCTCGTACACTTATATAAATTTGATAATGTAACAAAAAATAATTATAAACAAACAAAAATTAAAAACTAGCAATACAATATAACAATAATTAAAACCATTAACACAATATAACAAAGAAAACATACAAACTTATATATAAAATTCTTTTAACATTTTTTTTATTTTTTTTTTTGTTTTTAATTTTAATATTTTGGCAGTTTGTTAAATAGTTTCGGAATTATCGTTGCTTTTGTCCTGTCGCCGTAAACGTTATTTGTTTTAGGTATTGTCAGTAAGTCTTTCGTTATTTGTCTAGTTGTATATTTGTGAGTGATCTTTAATTTAAATCGTTCGTTATAAAGTTCTTCTATGGTCAGTAAAAGATTCACCTTTTTTTCTATAGGTAAAATATTGCATCTTTTGAATATTTCATTAATGTTATTTTTACTTGCCTCCACTGTTCTTTTTGTTGCAATTATTTTTAAAAATCTTATTTGTAATTGTTTTATTTTATCAAGGTAGGTTTTAAATGTTCGTCCGTAACTACTGAGTCCTTAGTCAATAATAGACTCGACCATAGCATAGTACAGACAGTACAGGGTGTGCTTGGACACGCAGTTTTTAAGATGGTAAAATTTACTTAAAATTGACCTTAATTTATTACAGACATTTTCAATATATAAACTCCAATTAAAGTGCACGTCCACTGTAAGCCCTAAATACGTGTAATTAAAAACCCTTTGTAGTTGTTGACAAGTACAATCAGTTACATTTTTATGGAGACACTCATAATCGTGACCTTTTATGTTGAGGTCACATCACATATCTTTTCCATGTGCACTGAATGTATTATAATATGTATATTTAGTTTTCTTTACATTTATAATAATCCCATTATCATGTGCCCATTTAGTTAAATTATTAAGGTCAGTCTGTAGGTAATTTTGTATTTTGTCTTTTTTTCGGTCTGCTACGATTATACATGTATCATCGGCGAACACTTTTTTACTGCAATATTTAATGACGTTTGGTAAACTGTTGACGTGTCCGATATAACATATTGGCCCTGATATTGATCCCGTGGCAACTCCGTTCTCGATTGGGATACCTATTTAACTTCTGCTTCTTCATTTCCTCTTCCCAGTGCATCTGAATACGCCCCTTCTGGTACACAATCCCCAGAACTTTCGATCTTGCGTCATTTCTCTGGCTAGTTGCTCCTCCCTCAGCTTCATCTTCACATTTGTCCACCAGGTAACCTGTAGACGGCCTCTAGTGACTGAGTGGGTTTGTCCAGTGCGAGTTTAACCACGTGATCGTCATTTTTTTCTGGTAATGTTTCCGCACTATCGGAGTCTGGTCTCCTTTATTTTCTCTAGAAAAGGCACCACCCCGAAACTACCTCGAACGTATTCGTTTCTAAATCTATACTCCCTTGTAACACCTGCGGACCACCTGAGCTTTTTCATTTCTGCTGTGTGCATATTGTGCTCATGATTTTTATTCATGGTCCAGCATTCCGAACCATAGAGCATAGCCGGGAGGATGGCTGTCTTATATACTTTGCCCTTAGTTTTTATGGGCATCCTTGAGTCATCCCAAGAAGACTTTACACTTCATTCAGCCCGTATTCACACGGAAGCATCTGGTGTTACAATGGAACATACTAAACAAAATCCTCAAACATCCACTCCATGGATGAAGGTATGTGGAGCTTAGTTCGCTCTGCTAACCCCATTAAGAATACGTTGAGATCGGTATTGTATGTATATTATTTCCACCCACTTGCTTTCGCGAAAGATTACATTTCAAAGAGATTACAATATTTGAAAGTTCATCACGTTTTAATTTAATCTGCTGAAAGCAAACTTTACCTGTTCTTTATATTATGTTCAAAGGTCATATTAAAAATCATTGAACAACATATAAGAAACATGATATAAACCTTTTGAACACCTACCTCTAATATTTTAATTTCGTGAATAAATATTTCAATACAATTTCTTTGAAAATTATTTTCTTTGTTTTTCGTAATACATATTTTAAAGTTACATCTAAGGAATGATTCATTTTGGTTTTGGCTCAGTTATCCGTAGGTATTATATACTCACTGGGCTCAGTTGAAAAAAAGATCCAACTACGGAACAACACAATATTTTTGTTTCATTCCAGTGCAGCTCAATTAATATTTCGTTTTAATTTTAGTTTGTATTGCTTCGTGGATAGTTAAAAAATGCCATGTTGAATAGCAATTTTACACACACCCAATAAAAGTTAACGTATTCTTAAGATATGTGACATTACAGACTGAAAATATAATGAAGAACTATATTTCCATTGAACCCGGGACCCACGAAAGGTGACTGTTTATAATAAAAAAAATATTGTTGGCACAATGATAAGATTGATAACGTAAATCAGCGGAAAACGTAGCTAATTATCATTGCGCAAGCACACAAAGTGTTCACGGAGACCAACTGATGACAAGTCGTAAACTCTGTGAGTACCTACTATTTTTTTCCATTTTTTTCTAAGAACTTCTTCTTCTTCTTCTTTGCCTTTGTCCCGTGTTAGTCGGGGTCGGCCCTCCTGGTACGCAATCTCCAGGACACTCTGTCCTGGGTTGTCAAGGTATCGATGTGGTCCCCCTGAAGTTCTTTTTGAATGCTAGACCACCAAGTTGCCGGCGGACGACCTAAGTAACAATAAAATAAAATTTAACAATAAAATTTAAAAAACCGATTTCGTCTGTGTTCATATTACACATTGTATAATTTTGAATCATAAACATAGAATTATAAGGTACAGAAGCCGCATGAATTCATATGTATGCCAACTTTTTTTTACATGTGTGTGTGAGGCGGTAGATCGGTTGGTCTACGTATTATGTAGGTGTGCGTATCGGTAGGTGTACGTATACGGCCGGGCGAGTGATATTCGTCTGTTTCAGAGTAGTTTTACTTGGCATACATTTATTGCGCTGACTAGGTATCTGTATCATATATGATCTAAGCATAAATAATTACTTTAAAATGTTGTTATCTAGAGGAATTTCTATTAACAATATTTTTTTTATATGAGAAAAATAAAATAGTCTGTTAACGTTTTTCTCACAAAATTAGGCTTTCTTTTCAGGTTGTAATTTAACAAACTATACGAACTAACAACAGAATGTTTGAAGACCAAGTTTTCATTAACAGTTTTATGTGTGGGTTCTGTTAATACTTTATTTATTAAAATATCTCAAGCCTTGAGTAAAAAATAATTGAATTATCTCAGTATAGTTTCTCTAATGTCATAGCTTTTTTTCCTTTTTATCTAAAGAAAAAGGTACACGTGTTTATTTTTCGAGTAACTAATAAATTATTTTGTAAAATGTACAAAGAAAGAACACAAATTGGCTCAAGTTCTCATACAATTCTGATAATGTGTGTTTTAATGGAATTCCATAAATAATAATTACCTACACACTTCTCTATTCATTCGTTTGAAGTATAAAATGCCAATTAATAATATGTTTATTAGCGAAACATGAGATGTTATTTCTAATAATAATTGAAACTAGAACTTTATTTGCTCCAATTTGTTTTTCGTTTATTTTCTTACAATCATTCATTACATAACTTTACAAAGCGCAATTTATGATGAAACTGACGCCGAATAGAATGAATATTATTTGCTTGTCACCTCTAATTATTAACGGCATTAAAATGCATACCATTGGATCGGCGCAACGCGTCGACTAATACGCTACCACCATAACATAATAACTTTATTTTCAAAGGTTGTTTTCTGATGCTTGGTCATTTATCCGAAATAATTACGTACCATATTTATATTAAGGCTAATTTTAATATATTACTTGTCACAATAAAAAAAAATTGTTAACAATAAATTTTTTTTGGCTTATTTATATACCTATCACCGTTTATGAAAAAATATGATTCAATCAATATCTTGATTATTAATTATTTGATCAACATTAAGTCATAGTTGTATGTGAAGTACATATGTATATAGTGTACCTGAATCCAGTGGCGACTGGTAGATCGTATTTTTGATAATTTTTGGTAGTGCAATTTTTTCCTGAATTAATAATAAATTAATTAGTATTTAATCGATATGCATTTACGTATATCTACATAGATATATACGTCTACGTTGGTATATTATGGATAAAAATGAAATAATATACATATTCAAAATATTTTACCTATTTGTAAAGAAGTTCAATCCTGCGCTGTTTCTATTTGGCGAAAACTTCAATCACTCGTTTGTTATTGATCGATATCCACAATCTAATTGTGTTCTAATGTCAACAGTATCTAAGTTAGATAAATTTATTGTATTGCGTAAATGAATTTGTGAAGAAATAATTTATTTATTTATTAAATAAATAAATAAATGAGATAAACGAGCCAAATCATTAACACCTTTTATAATCCAAGTAGATATAGTCGCCATCTATATCCATATAGTTAACATGGAAAACAAAATAAACTATTTAATTTGTCACAACCACATAATCATGATGCCGTATCATAAAACTGCATTTTAAAAACACGAACAAAATTCTTAGTTCTAATTTTGCATTGTTGTTTAATATTTAACATTGGTCTTGGAAGACCTCCACGATTTATTTTTAATTTATTTTCAAAAGAAGACTTATTACTTTTAATGTAAAACACATCTATTAATTCACTCGTTTTTAAATCTATAAGATATCTGAACTATACACAAATATTTATTGATTTAGATTATCTTGTAAAAAGCGATAATATACGATATAAACAAAGTTTTGTTTCAACTGACTAAAACCTGACAAATTACTCTAATTGCGCATGCTCAATGCTCATGTATACCTAGTGTTTACATTACGAAGAAAAAAGATAACACGCCAATATTCATGTTTCAATACTAATTGCGAACATATTAGAGAGAGCGAGATAGAGATATACATTCTAAGTACATCTAAGATATGATAATTTGGTGTAACGCACGAAATTTGTGAAAGGAATGCATTGCTAGTAAGTACAAGTATCTCTTTCTCATCTAATACGGGACTATCTCTGTCTGTTCATACATACGCTATACAATAGACAATTATAACTCGGTGCGTAATGAATATCGCACGCAGTACTAAATTAATAATATTATTTGTATTGCGGTAGTTACATAATATTATATCGATCGCGAAGATATAAAGTATATGGACAGTGTTTACTAATTTTTTTTTTTGGAAAAAAATAACAGCAATAAAGTAAAGCGTAATATTATTTTTAAAACATATTTTAATATTATTTTTTACAATATATCATTTAAAAATTGGTAGTGCAATTGATCCAACGCACTTTATATAGAGTCGCCACTGCCTGAATCTAAACTGTATGAAGAATATAAAGTACCTACATTATGAAATTTCACATCACTTAAATTTATTCATTTGTTTATTACAAAAATTTTGTACACATCACATTTAATGTGCACAATGGCGGGGTTATTGCCATATGGCAATATCTTCCAACGAATCATATATTCATTCCGTGAGGTAAATTGTAATTTATGTGAATAAAATTTACATATATGTATTTATCAATATATATAAGACAAAAAAATAGAGGGGAGAAGAGAAAATTTATCTCTATAGGTTTTAAAAGGCCATGTCCCATTTGAATATAATTTTATAACAAATCTCAGTGTTTTCAAGTGTTTGATTTATTTTCTTAAAATTTCCGACCGCAAGAAAACACACTTATTATTATAATTGCAAAACGTGCCTTAAAAATTTTCATTAAATATAATCCAAAAATATGCAGATTTTTAAATTCCATCCTACAGATAGTAGATAGTTTGTCAATTGTCTTCTTTTTCTTTCCAGATATTTTAGTATCCTGGATCTTTCAGAATTTTCTCTCGTCATTCAAGAACAATTTATTTTATTACATTCTGTCCCACCCTTCATCAGTTTTACACCATTCACACTAAAGCTCACTCAACCGTGAAACTATCTTTCGAGGTTTTCAAATTCAACTATTTTCTTTTCGCATATCTTCACATCACCAGCTGCTAAACTTTTGTATCAAAAAGATCTTTGTTTTTAAAATTTATAAGTACTTTTTTTATAAAAAATGAAACCTGCCGTCGCAAAAACTGAATCTAACTTCATTGCCACATCTACCACCGATCCACCGTGTTTTAAAAAATGCAGTGTTCATTTTTTTTGTTGAAAATTTCTGGAGTTGGTGACTCAGAGTGACAACAAAAAAAACATGTGCATAATGAAATGAGAAATTCCTAGTTTAAATTAAAATTTTAAGTACAAAACACTATGCAATATGCACATTAGTTTTAAAACATTTTGTGGTATCCGCGTTAATGTTCGTATTCATTTTGATATAAAAAAAACATTGCCAGCGTTTATTATATAGACTTGTAGATAGCTATGCAAATTACTAAGAGAATATATGAGGACAAATAAATGTGTTTGGAAGACTCTCAAACCTTGCGAAATCGACACCAAAGGTAAAAAAATATGTAGGTTAATGAACAATAAATAACCTATATTTTGTAAGAATGGGGCTCCTGCAGGGCTACTCATAATCAACATAAATTTAAGATCAGCTTCAGGCTCAAGAAATCTCTGAGCTTCATTTAGTTAAATATTTGTATTAATTTATATAAAAATTTATGACAATTTCAGTATAAATATTGATATTAACATTTTTTAATGATTAAATGTAGAAAAAGATTAAAATAAAAATATAATTAAGTACTGATTTATACATATTTAAGATAAAGGCAAGATAAGCACGTACTAAGAAAGTGTCATGAGTAGCCCCCCCAGATACGAACTCTTGAAGTAATAAACTAGAAAAGAGAACAAGTTATACAGAAAAAACGTCGCTTTTTACTGCAAGTATCGTCTGAAATGCAACGTATTACTGAGAGATATTAATCAATAGCTTACTTACAAAAAAAAATAATCCCTGAAGATGGAAAATGCAATGATTTCCAAATGTTGGGTCGCAAGTATCCAGTTTCAAGAATGAATAGTACAAAAAGCAGACAACGATAATTATATTATTTACAACAACTGTAGATCTTGTTGATAGAGGCTGTAAAACAAAGGTTCGCATTCTACGTTCTCTTGTATGTATTTTAATTAAAAATCAACATTTAATTTTGTGTCGTGTGAACTTCGTACGTGTTTTGAATATAAACAGAGTTGACCCGATCAAGTGCACCTACACGTTCTTTTATATTTTTCGTGAGTAGTTACCTAGTACCTACCTACTAATCTCGAAGCCATTGGGCCAGTAGATAATTCAAGTGGGATCGGATGGGTTTGACAAAGGGGATAGTTTGTTCAGTAAAAAGGCTACAGGGGATGACGAAGAAAGGAGGTATAGAAGGATGAGGGAAGGGAGGGGGTGGGGGCAGCAACGGGACGATAAGTCTGGCGTAAAATTGGACCCGAAGGATATTAAACCATGCTCTAACAACATATAAACGGTTGCTCTTTGATACACCATCCCACGGTGAATATTTTTATTTCAAATTATGAGTTTGGAAAATTTAGGGGTGACATTTTTTGAAAGTTTAAAAAATATTAGCTTAAAAAATCGTTTTTCGATACATGAAACAATTGATTTTTAAAATAAACTGGGCTGGTCTTCAATGGGCAAACGCAGGGATGCTCATACTTTCTGTCTTCTGTATGTATAAGATTCTGTATGGTGAGGGGGCACCAAAGTATCTCAGAGACAGGTGCCATTTTTCAACGGAGCATGGTCTTCCTCTGAGATCTTGTGATTCCCTCCCACCGATCGGACTTCTACTCTAATTCTTTCACTGTCCACAGCGCCAGGCTCTGGAATCAACTTCCCGTTAATATTCGCACCTAACCCTCATTTTTCTCCATTAAACGGCGGTTGAAGATCTGATCTCTTTTCCCTCTTGTTTTTATTCTTTTCTCCTTCTTATCCTTGCCCTATTTTCCTTCCTACCACTATCTCTGCCCCTTTCTTTTACCTTCCCACCCCCTCTATGCATATAATTTTTTTTCATATTTTGTGTTGTTTTTTACATTTAAGTACCTACTTAAGTTTTTTTATAAACATATATTTTAATTAGGTTGACTGGAAGACGTTAATTTATTAACAAGTCCGCCTTTTGGCTATGATAATATTTTCTTTTCTACATGATGTTTTGTTTGAATTTTATTTTAGCTTATTAATTTTATTTATTAGAATTTTTCTCAATATAAAATGGCGATGAAACCTCATTTATTACTCCAGTTGTTATATTCACGTATGTTTTTTTATATTAATTAAAATTATATATTATTTCTGCACTAAACTGTTTAACAGTTTTTTAGTGCAAGCTCCTCTCATACACTGCAATTACATAGTTATTCAACGATTAAAATATACACTAATACAAAACAATAAAATTACTCCATTTTACGGTGAAAATAAAATAAATTATAAATAAAAAATCAAATACTTGCTGCCTAAATGCCGTATCAGCAGAATCGTGTCTACCCTTTCACGCACAATATATATAAAGCACCCGTCGTTCTCGCACACTAATGTCTCTTTTACACACAACCATTTCACACATACATATACTACAGGCTTAAAGTTCCACAGTCATAATTTTTGACCGAAACATAGATATTAGTACAAAACTCATTTTATTTACCCAAAACAACTTATCATCCATTTTATATAAAATAAAGTTTATCGTTGAGAAAGAAAAAAAAACAGTATCGACAAGCATTGAAATTTACATTATTTGAGAGATATAATATGTGACAAATAAAAGGTAAAAAACATTAAAGGTATAAAGTACATGTTGTTGACAAAGGGATTTCAAATTGGAAAAGCATACTTTTAGTGCTATACAAATGAGTCATTAATATCCGATTTATATTTAAACATGTATTCCACCTCACTTTATGTAGCGATCCCAGGCATAAAGTCGTAGTTTTAGTGCTATAGAAATGAGTCATTTTAATATCCGATTTATATTTAAACATGTATTCCACCTCACTTTATGTAGCAATCCCAGGCATAAAGTCGTAGTTTTAGTGCTATACAAATGAGTCATTAATATCCGATTTATATTTAAACATGTATTCCACCTCACTTTATGTAGCAATCCCAGGCATAAAGTCGTAGTTTTAGTGCTATACAAATGAGTCATTAATATCCGATTTATATTTAAACATGTATTCCACCTCACTTTATGTAGCAATCCCAGGCATAAAGTCGTAGTTTTAGTGCTATACAAATGAGTCATTAATATCCGATTTATATTTAAACATGTATTCCACCTCACTTTATGTAGCAATCCCAGGCATAAAGTCGTAGTTTTAGTGCTATACAAATGAGTCATTAATATCCGATTTATATTTAAACATGTATTCCACCTCACTTTATGTAGCAATCCCAGGCATAAAGTCGTAGTTTTAGTGCTATACAAATGAGTCATTAATATCCGATTTATATTTAAACATGTATTCCACCTTACTTTATGTAGCTATCCCAGGCATAAAGTCGTAGTTTAAAGGCAAACGTCCATACAGGCGTAGCGGACGGATAGGACGGAGCGCATCAGACGGATTTGTTTGTGGCAGTGCGTCCACAGAGGCGCACCAGTCGGATTAACGACACAACTGTCATTTGGATTTGTTGACATTTTTCGATTGAAAATGCAAATACACATTCGGATTCTTTGGCTTGGAAATCGCATGCTCGGCTCGTACATTATTTTATTTAATTAAAATTAATTAGAAAGAATTTTAAAAATATAGCCCATTGCCTTTTATAGGATAAACCAACATATTGTGGAGCGACAGCCACCGCGCCACATTGCTACGAATCGGCTACGATCGCATATTTAGCGCTACAACGCGCTACTATACATGTAAGCGACGAAGTACCTGCAACGCTCACCTGGCTACGAGCCAGGTGAGCGTTGCCAGGTATATAAAGAGTCCCAACGGGTTCACATTCATTTGGTATCATCCAGACCTCCAGCTACGTCCTTACGCTGCCCAGTCACCTATTCATAGTTCAAGATCCGCGATCTAAATTTGTAAACTAGAAATAAGTACATTATATATATTTTCATTAAGTAAATCAAGTACCATTATATATCGAAGCACAACTAAATATTAAACGAGTAAGTTACACTCTTGTTACATCTTTTAATCTCTGTCCAACAATAATTACATGAATTTTATTCTGCATTTATTATCAATTGTATGCGGTATCATATGTGCTTGATCGATCTATACGTGTGCCTGACTATCGGGGGACTCCGATAGACGGTAACCGGGAATCGACCACAGCATCTGTGATATCGTTTAGTTGTATGTAACCAAAGGCGGACACACAGGTTTCATACCTACACGTCCAGCAAACCGGAATAACCACCATCTGCCTGTCGTGGTTCCCGCCGACAGGCTTGCATCACCTTGTCCAACTGGTGTGCAAACTCTTCCAACCAAAGTGGTAACCTTTGAAACCATACAACCAAAATATCTTAATACCAAATTTCATCCAAAGTTTTCGCTGAGTAAAAAACATCTAAGCATCCAAAGATTAGAATTTATATTATAGTGGTTTATTCAAATATAGTGGCTCAGTTGGTTAGGAGTCTGCCTGCTGATCTGCAGGTCCCGGGTTCGATTCCCGGTGGAGACACAGTTTTTAATTGTGTTTTCAGTCTGGCACTGTGAGACGATTAATATCGTAAGTCTCCAAAATGTGGCAACTTGTTATTGGGTGCGTGTTAAATTAATATTTTACATAGTACCTGTTAGTTGTCCGAGAAGTAATGTAAAATAAAATAAAAAATTGTTTGAATAATTTCAATGACAATTTTCCTTAAAAAAGGCGATATGATATCACCAAAGAAAATGCACATACAAAAATTATAGATCCGAGCGGATTTTTGCTTCTCCTAGCAACGGCGTCGGCATTCCGACGATCCGAAGTGCGCGCTCCGTCTGATGATCAGTGGAAGCACTTGTATGAATTCCTATTCAGGGGCCATATAAACCTAAACACCCCAATTTCAAATCAAATTCCTCAAATATGTATGTTGAACAGTATGTTTCTAAAAAAAATACCATAAGTGATTTCAACATTTCTCTAGTGAATGTTCGTCACATGACTTCAAAGTTCAGTCTTAATTCCCTTAAAAAATACTAAAAATATCCCTTTTTACAGTATTTTTTTTAAACTAGTTGCATGTAACACATGAGATCCAACTGTCGATAGCGATTGTATGTATATATGAAGAATATGTACCAAACTATAATCCCATACATACAAATTATTTAATATTTTAAGATATTTGATTTTCTATACAACACATGTACCTACATATGTATGTATGTCAAGATAGGATAGTATGGAGGTCAGTCCTTTGATCCTACCCAGAATGTGAAAACAGAATGATGGTATGTATGTATGTTTGGAGATTCGTATCAAACAATTATGTCTTCTTAGATATCGTGTATAGACGAAAGTCATACAAATTGTATGAAGCGATGTCGTCACTTAATTCAATTTTTATAAAAATTGTTAAAAAAAAATTGAGATGTTCTAATACAATGATAATATTTTTTATAGAAAATTAAATGATCTAGTTGGGGTGTTTCGGCTTTTTTTGATATTTTTAAAAAAAATGGAAATATAAGCAGTTAAACTCATAAATTTATCATGAAAAAAATATTTTTCTTAATAAAAAATGTTTGAGAAATCCTGGATTTTTTTAAAAAAAACTCATTTGAGATTTTGTATTTGTCTATGTTTATACCAAATTTCAGCGTTCTAGCTTTTATGATTTCTGAGATATATGGAAAAATAAACCAAAATTTCAAAAGTTGATAACCCCTGACTGAAACAAAAATTTCCACTTCTGAGTATAAAAGTTTTTAAGCCTATAACTGTTTATATATTCTGAAATGTTGGGCTCTGTAAATTGAGCGGATCAAAAGTTATAAGGGAGGGACGGACACACACACACACACACACACACACACAGACACACACACACACACACACACACACACACACACACACACGAAATGTTCTACTCCGAATTCTGAGTAAATCCGTGTATGTAACATATATGCTGCGAAGCCTCTAAGTTGGTGTTTTTTGACTTCAAAGTTGGAAAAGCCGTGAAAAAAGTAGACCTCTCCATACAATTCTCGCGTATTCTGGCTTGATACATTGTCGATATGTTAAGAGAACAAAGTTCTCCTGAACAAATCGACAGTTGGATTACTTCATAACCATGTGTCGTAGAGAAATAAATATTTTATATGCTTAAAGAGTGCATTAAATCAAAGTGAATGACCGATAAAGTTTTTTCATTTCAACTAAGGTTTGTTCTTAAAATGCAAAAAATCGACAAATTTTGGGTCTCCGATAATTTAAATCACGTATATACCTTTTTCATTGTGCATTAGGCGGTTTTATTAGGCGGTTCATTCTTTAGTAAATATTACGTAGCAAAGAGAAGGGAGGAAAAGGAGAGGGATCAGGTATTTTCGGAGAGATATCCCTGCTTTAGTCTATTCTTGAAAATGGAAAGCGAGCTTGGATCATGGTCAAAGCGTACCCCGATAGAAACGGGACAAAAGCGCTAAGGGGAAAGAAGAAGAAGAAGAAGGAAAGCGAGTTTGACAAAGTTATATCAGGACTCAAATTATTCCAGAGTCTTGCTGAACGTACTTCAAAGGAAGATCTGTAAAATTCAGTGTTGTGAATTGGGATAGCTAATGTAGTACGTTCAGTAGATCGAAGCGATAGGCTGTATATCAGCTCTGTAAATTATTCTTTACTCCATGTTCTTTACTAAACTAGGTTATTTGTTTGTATTATTATGAAAATTTATTTTCAATTTATTTATTTAAATAACAAATAAAAAATAATACTGTACCGGTTTGACTACAGTAAGTACATTACTATTTATCCATTTTCCAAAACATTTTCAGACGCTAATAAATTTTATATATGGCACGAAGACAAAAGATATTATGATCAAAAAATATGTAGAGTTAAAAACAAATATCCCTTTTTATGATTTTTGCAAAAAAAAATCTAACCAGATTTTTAATTTGCTCGTATCATTACGTAAAAATGTATTATATTGTATTTATAGTGAAATTTTACTATCGATCTACATATATTGAATAATTGAATATTATAATTATACTACATGTATGTACATATGTAAACAACACGAAAATTATGACAGAAGATTGCTACTAACAAGAACCTAATTAGGCATGTAATTTATTACTTATCCATTCTGAGTAATTATTACTGGCAAGTACTTTCCAAGAATTTCAGCTATAATTAATTTACTTAAAATAGCTTCCATACTGATATGCTATATTATATTCATACTACAATATTTCGTGTACACACCTAATATACGATTTAAAACTCGACCTCAAAAATAAATTCTTCGCCACAATTCTCACGATGTCTAGAGAATTGTGGCTTATTCAAAAATTTTATTTGTTAAAAAGTTCACCACGTTTAGTTATTTCATATGACCAATTTCAATACGACCGTTTTTTTTTTTCAAATATTATTTTAATACATAGAATTATAAGGTAATCTTAGGATTATAACTTATTCGTGGTGGTTTAAAATATATTTGAATTGTTTTAAATGTTCCAAATTAATTACTCTGATTCAAAAAAATTGTTTTTGAATCATATAAGAAAAAATAATCATTTCTTTGAATAAATATTTTCAATTTGAAGATAAAGATATTTAATCTTTTTAGTAAATTATTCTTTATTTCCACCAAATAAATAAATCTGATGGAATTCTGATATTCCGGGAAAGATAAATTTAATAACTTAGTTAACATTCCTTCGGTGTTCAAATATTATCTTTTCATGTAACCTTGGTGACACCACATAAAGATCCCTCAGGGGATACGGATCTCTCAGCCTTTTTTCAAACTTATACGACCTCAAAAAGTCTTATTTCTTATGTAGGCAGGGAGCACTTCTGTGTCTGACGCACAGCCTTTTGGCTTGTGATAATTCACTACTAAAATCTCCCAGGTCATGATATAATATTTAACTATGGAGCAAACCTCAAATTAAAAATGTTGTCACCATTATAATATGAGATAAAAAATATATTGCATACATAAATACCATCACGCCATGTCCCTCGCGGGTTTGGCAGAGAGAACCGAATTTCTTCACACACATTCATCGCCTCGTCGACATTCATACATCGTCTTATACAAGTTCGTCTGTTATTTATGCTTCTGACATTTCCGTCTTTCAAAATACCGTTCACATGGACGCTCCATCCCTTCCTTGAGTGGCCCCAACCTCTTATTCCATTCCTGTCCACAATGTATATTTTCTTCGTCAGGTGTTCCTCATTCATTCTCCCCATGTGTTCAAACCATCTCAATGTACTTTCATTCTATTAATGACATTTTTCTTTATCTTACATTCTCTCTTTATGTTCTCATTTCTGACCCTATCATGCGTCGTCTTATAACAGATTCTTCTTAGCGATCTCATTTCAACTGCATTTATTCTGCTTTCGTGCGACTTCTGCCATGTCCAGGTTTTACTTGCATACGTCAAGGTTGGCCCTAATATAGCATTATGAATGGCAACTTTAGCTTCCTTGGTATACTGCGATCATTCATAACTGGTCTTAGTGCTCCATTCACTATGTTTCCTGCCATAACTTTCGATCTCCTTATCAATCCGTTCATTGCGTGAAACATGCTTCCCAGATAGACATATTACTCGACTTGCTCGAGCCATTCGTTCTCTACTTTTATTTGACACGCTGCGCGCTGTTCTGCTTTCACTCTTTTTATATATTGCACCGAATATTTTTTTTATTTATTTATTTTATTTTATTTTATCTCAAATTCCTTTTAAGAAAACATTATTTTTTAATCTTTAAATGGTTTTAATATCATTTTTTTCTCGGTATGCGTTAAGTTTTGAAAAACATATAATAACTCTTGTATATATTAAGAATCATTAATAAAATCAATATACACGGATCATAAGTGATAAAAATCATTCCTAATATATAAACATTTTCTCCTGAAGTCAAATAATTTGTAGACGACGTTAAACAATGTATGATATCTTAAAAGACATGAAAAGTTCAAGACATTGCATTACTATGAATTCAGAAATGAATTATGTGATAAACGCAACAGACCTCTAATTTATTTACAGCTGAATGCATCTATTTCTATGGATGAGCATTGCTGAAAATTGTAATTTATATAGTTACATTGATTAATGAAAATACAATAAATAATACTTATTTCAAATCAGTATTCTGGTTTGTGCGAAAATCGTTGAGGATTGAGAAAAAAATCTAATTTTGATATCATCTATTTTATTCGATTCACGTAAAATTTATTCCACCGAAATTTTTCTTATAAAACGTTCACAAAGGAACATTATTCTCAGACGTAAAGGAATATATTATTATACCTACTGAATCATACGTTTATCGGCAAATTCTGTGCCTCCATACTTGGCATCGAATATGCTGAACAAATGTAATTGCACTAGAATACGGAAACGTAGTGCTCAACACTAAATTTAAAAGGCTTTCCTCAAAACCCAAAGGAATTGTGGGAATGATAGAAAACTCTGCAATCTAAATAAAAGATGTATTAGAGTTTCATATCGATTATTAAGATCGATTGCCGTAGCAACTCTGTCTTAGCAGTATACATGCCTTGATTCGAGTTTTGAATACCATGTATAAGAAAACAAACATTAATTGAAGATATTCTTTAGAAAATATATTTCGTTAACAAAAATTGCTTTTTCTTTTATTGTAGAATATAATATATGATAATTTTGTTATTATTGGAAATTTTGACATGTATTCAAAATCCATTGACACAATAGGTTGTACTTAATTATTTACACATATACCAAAGTTTTATTTCTATTTAAGAAATGTCAGGTAATAATTTCACTAGTTGCAGAGAGTGCAGTGTTAGGTATTATTATAACTTTGAAAATGAAGTAAAGATACACTTCAATCATATAACTCTTTCTTTTAAATAGTAACTTATTTTCATGCTTATCAAATACCTTTTTATTAAAATCTTTATTTGGGTATTAAAAATAGGTACATAAATTAAAATCTAGGATAGAATAGCAGATATTGTTCATATATTCACACGATGTCGGAATTCAACACATTTTTTCCTTCTTCACATAAAATAATTAATTACAATAAATATATTTAAAGGTAGTTCCTATATTCTGGAATTTATTACACATTAACTATCACAGTAAACAAATTCATGGCCAGAGGTAACGATACAAAACTTTACTCCCTCAGAGCAAAAACTTGAACTATTATTACAACATGATGTTCCTTATCGTCTGACTTGAATTTTCTTTGATATTTAAAACTTTGCGAATTGTGAAGATAGTGGTTTGACGTCAAACGAATTTTTCATAAATACATTTCCACAATATATGTTAATTTTATATCAATTTTTTCGTTCCGCTCCTCGGTTTATAGTCGAAAAGTTTGATGGAATTCACAAAATTAGGTACCTACCTACTGACGATATCGATAATTTTGATTGATCTGTGTTCAAATTGAAAATTTTACACTCATTGCTTTCGAGATTTTATTTTATTTATTTTACTTCATCTATCACTATATGTGCAATAGCGGGTTTAATGCCACTAAGCAATTTTTTTTTTGACCAAAGCAACGTGAGGCCATAAATAGTGTAGTGGTGGATATACTAAATTTCTAAAAAAAAACAAACAGAAAGACAGACACGAAACATGATTTAATGTTAAATCATTGATTTGATTCTGAAGGACTACCCATCTATTATTAAATATTCTCACAGTTTGTCCTATAAATCCCATCCTATTAGGTACAAGACAATATAACATGATTAAAAAAATATGCTCTCATTCAAATTTACTGTGGTTACTATTAACAGACATACATGTCTTATTTATTTTATCATATTTTATTTTACACTCCTTCTCGGGCAACTAAGATGTACTATATATGTCAAATATTAATTTAACACGCACCCAATAAAAAAGTTGCCACATTCTGGAGACTTACATTATTGATCGTCTCACAGATCCAGACACAAAACACAATTAAAACTGTGACAGTCAGATACCTAACCAACTGAGCCACAATGGCCGACAACTTGTGACTACTTAAATTAGTATTTCTGGCCATTTTGAATTGTTAAAACATACAATATATTTTTTTTTTCAATGTTTGAAACTGTCATTTCATGATTCAACTCCATAATCAGAACAGGTTTTGCCTAGTGGGGCGTTACTTACTTAACCTACATATGTAAAAATGTCTTTGTATTAACAATAAATAAAAAAAAAAAATCAACTAAAATTATGAAAAAAAAAACATAATAATTTTAAGTTCTACTTAATTTTTTTCTCCGCAAAAGCGACTCCCATTCACCGGTATCGCTCTATGCCGAGCATCGTCAGAATGGTGAACAACAGTGATGAAGACCATCTATACATAGATTCAAAAAGAGGATAACAATAATAGAGAAGGAAGAGGGCAATTCCAAGAAAAATTAAATACCCGAAAGACATTAAGGTAAATATGCATATAGGTACAATAAAAATAAAAATGAAGTTAAGGAATGAACACACAAATATTGTATTAAAAACACAGCAATTATATTTATAATACAGTCTTATTCCCAGTCCAAAATGGCACAATCATTTCCTCAGAAGGGCATTTCATTTACAATTCGATGTACTATTGTTTTCTTTATTTTTTTAAATAAATCTACTAGGTTTCGTGAGCGCTTCGTTGATATTCAATTATGTTACCTATTATTGTATGAAATTGAAGAAACAATTTTTGGTTGAAATTTCATGCAAATAATGAAATGAAGAATACATAACTTGAAGCAGTAGCTGTCCTAGACAAAATAAATAAATAAGCTTGGATAATATTCATCGAAACCTTTATGTTACGAAAACGGTTTACTAAGGTGAAACCCACTAAAATGTTGTTAATTTATAAAATATGGACTGTGTTACAAATATTTACAAACAATATGGAAATTGTTCTTTCACTTTATAAATAATAAGGATCTCTGAAGCAATTAAAAATCTGTTAACCAATTAATCAGCGAAGTATGAAGGGTCGGTAAAACATCAGAGTTTACTAAAGTTTGAGTGTTTTAAATGTACCGCTTCGTATCCCAGAGAATAAAACCCTTCAACGATCACATTTAATCATTTAAAGTTAAGGACAATTTCAATTCAGGGACTGTCTCTAGTTAGAGAATCTAATAAAGGGCGTTATCGTTGTCGGAGTACAACAACTTAGATAAATTTAATATGCAAATGGGTTCTGCGATCGTAGCCAGAGGCGTTATGTTTAACCTTAAATGTAGAAGGCAATTGTAATAAGATAATATTTTGATCAAACATCGCTTGAAGATAATGAAACCTGAAATATAATTTGAATCGTAAATAAATAAAATCACACTATGTGCCTTTTATTTATTTATTTTTTTTTTTTTTTTTTATTTATTTATTTATTTATTTATTTATTTATTTATTTATTTATTTATTTATTTATTTATTTAAATATTTATTTATTTATTTATTTATTTATTTATTTATTTATTTATTTATTTATTTATTTATTTATTTATTTATTTATTTATTTATTTATTTATTTATTTATTTATTTATTTATTTAATATGACTTCTCGGGCAACTCACAGGTACTATGTCAAATAATTATTTAACACGCACCCAATAACAAGTTGCCACATTCTGGAGACTTACGATATTAATCGTCTCACAGATCCAGACTGAAAACACAATTAAAAACTGTGTCTCCACCGGGAATCGAACCCGGGACCTTTGGATCAGCAGTCAGATACCTAACCAACTGAGCCACGAAGGCCGACTTTTATACATAGAATACAGAAATTTTCTGCGTCAAACCCTTTTTTACACACTTTTATTTAACTTCATTTGTCTGTCCAAACTAGAATTTGACAATTGATTTTTAACTTACTTCTTGAACAGTTAGAGCTCAGATGACAATGTATATTGAAAATATTTAGAGTGATACGTTTGATAAATTTGAACAATTTTGTATTTCATACAAATATAGTGTATATTGTTTCACAATAGATTTTGTTTATTCTGTGTTTGGTCGAATATTTTTATTGCTGTAGGTTTCATGTATAAGGACTGCAGCTTTCATTATTTAATTCTCAATAGATAGCGTCAGAAAAAGGTTTCTTCGTCACTTCATAGATGGCAATTGTGTTTTTCAGGTTATTTTCAAACAAACGTATTTTCATGATTAAAATATATAGAAATATAAAAAATGAATTGATGGGGAACTCAATAAGAAGGCATAATTGGTGAACGTATTTAGCGTATAATTCATCATGCAAATAAGCCGATAACAAGTCGTTCCTGGTTCTCCTATAATAGTCCAACTTCAAAAAATTGTCAAAAATAAAATTGTCATAAAATTATGTATTTGTTTTTGTTTGCTATATAAAACTATTGAGTTTGATATTATGTATGTACCTATTTGATATTGGCAGTATGAATGTAAACAATCTAAGGACTGACGTGAAATATTAAGTCTTTATTTCAATGTGAAGAAAACGTTGAAAAGTGTATCGTATTTTTTTACATAATTTTATTTTCTTGTTTTAATTCTAGTAAAAGACATTTCTATCCATATTTAAATGAAAACTTAGGCTCGTACTACGAAAGTCATTTAAAAACAATGTAAGAAAAAGATGAGGTCCCGTAAGCAGTATTCTCGCAGTACGGGACCTTACCTTTTTCTCAAATAACTCTTGTAATACGACCCTTACAAAAATATAACTCATAAACCTTATACCTATTGCTTATGATTGATATTTTAAAGAAAATCTACAACTGGCTTGTAAATTCCATTATAAACATTTTTTTACGCATATACTTGTATTTTTTACTCTGAATAAGTAAAATTTTACGAACTTGAAGGTTTTTTCGTTGACACAGTGGAAGTTCATAATTATTAATTTTAATAAAACAGCCTAAAATAAAAATACTCATTGTGGAATCTAACTGTGTTTCTTTTTATAAGTTTTTTTTACAATTAAAAATTTTACGATCCTTAATCCAATCCGATCCTAAACGTTTGGTTTTTCATATTTTAATTCATCACACGTCGATCCCACTAAAAGTAAAGTTAATACAGATCCCTTTTTATTTACCTACTAACACACTTTTTCAACATAGATTTTTTTAATGCTGGATATAGATTTTTTAATGTTAAATAATTTAATCGAAACGAGGACCCAAATTACGCCTACTACTTTTTTATTCAATAGACGAAAGGTTGGACGGAGAAAAATGTGACGCCATTGTATACCTACGTTGCGTCCAAGGGACGTGCCAGATTCTCTGGTCCCCTCAATCGACCCTGGAAATTGTCAAAAGCGTGTCCAGCTAACCTATCTACAGCTACGTATTCATCGATCGAGATCAAACCAAAACATTAACTAAGTATTACACTCTAATATCAATATGAAATCAAATAACTTAACATTGCCAAACATAAATAATTTCTCTTGTTATATATATTAATATATTTTTCATACAAAAATTTATTATTATACATACATACATACATACCATCATGCCATATCCCTTACGGGGTAAGCAAAGAGAATCGAGCGCCATACTCCTGTATTTTTGGATACATTCCTAGCTTCCTTTACATCCATGCATCGTCTCATACATGCTCGTCGATTATTCAAGCTTCTTATATTTCCGTCTTTCAAAATATCATTCACATGGTCATGCCATCCCTTTCTGGGACGGCCCCTGCCATTCACTCCATCTCTTACACCTAAGTATATTTTTTTGGTCAGTCGTTCAACATTTATTCTTTCAATATGTCCGAACCAAGGAATTCACTTTCATTTTACTATTATTATGACCATAATTTTTCAAACGGTTGTATGTTTTTCTTTTAACGTTGACCAACTTTGAATGCAGTTTTTTTGAAGATTATTGGTATTGTATAAATAGTTTAAACAAAATTAAAATATCTCAAATTTCCAGGTCGTGAGAGCATTTTATCAGTTTTAACAGATGAAATCATAGAGAAACATTGAGAAAAAATGAACCGTTGTCTATGGAAAACTAATCAGCTCTGAGTTTATGTACTTCACACATGTGCATGGTATCAATATTAAGTTCATCGGCCTTTTAGTTTGATCTGTACAGAGCACACAAATTTTCATATTTGTGTACGGCATACAGGATACGGCATACACACAAAAACATCACAACGAAACTCAAAGTATGCACTCTCTACATGATACCCATTGAGAAATTGATGTAATAAAATACTCTTAAAAATTGTGAAATCATGAATATCCACTACTTCATAGTAGTTGAGTGTAAAAATTACCAATTATTTCATGAACAACAAATAACTGACGCCACGCTTTCTTCTGAGTAGATATTTATTTTTGTTAAGTATATAAGTTGGTGCGTCTTTTTATTTATTTCCAAATAAAAAAGAATTACATAAGCCATAAATTCAAAACAATATTAATACAAAATACAGTAGGTACAAATAAAATATATTTCAAGTTTTAGGTACTTGGATATATTTTATCACTAGGCAAAAGCCTGTTCCGATGCAATAATCTATTCAAAATAAGTAGCTGCGCAAGTATTTAGTCAGTCAAAATTTAGTTGATATTAGGATCCGTCATTTCAAAACATGAGTAGGATCCTTCTCTGCTCCTATCTATTAACCACATTAAATTTATCCCTGCGTTGAGATATTTTGTACAATAAAAGACCATATTACTCGACAGCCCTTTTTTTCGCCAAAACCTCAAGATTCAAATACAATCAAACTTCAAGTCATTATAAATTTACTTTTTATTTGAGAATAAAATAAACTAGGTATAGTTTAAAACTACTAAGGATAATGTCAAGGCAATCTTTTTTCGGGGCATACATCACTAGAAGTTTATTGTTGTTTTTTTTTTTTTCTCATACCTTGGCAGGTCCCAGGCGGTTGCCATATTACTTTCGATGCTCTCAATAAACAGAGCCCACAGTTTCAGAATAATTTGATAGTACAGGCCTACATAACTTTTATACTCAGAATTTTGAATTTTCGTTTCAGTCAGGGGTAAAAAATTTAAATTAATTAATTTTTAATTTTTAAATTTTTTTTCCATATATCTCAAAAACCGTAAAAGCTCGGACGCTGGAAATTGGGCAGGATTATAGACAAATTCAAAATCTCAAATTTGCTTTTTTTTTAGTTAATTTCAGAGCTTCTTAAAAAAAATATTAAGAAAAATATTTTTTTGGTATAAATTTATGTGTTTAACTGCGTATATTTCCATTTTTTGCAATTATCCAAAAACGCCGAAACACCCAAACTAGATAATGTAATTTTCTATAAAAAAATATCAACACACCTACTACTCAAAATTTCATGAAAATTTTTATGAAAATTGAATTAGTGACGATATCGTTTCATACGATTTATAAGGCAGTATACAACACCAAATATCTACGGGGATTAAATATTTTGATACTTAATCTCCAAACATACATACATACCATAATGCTGTTTTCATATTATGGGTAGGAAAAAATGACTGACCTCCATACTAAACTATCCTTTCATACATACGTACATGTTTTGTATGGAAAACAATGTATCTTAAAATATTCAATTGTTTGGATTTATGGGTTTATAGTTTTGTACGTATTCTTCAAATATACATAATATCACTCTCGACAGTTGTATCTCATGTGTTACTTGCAACTAGTGTTCTGTATTTGAATTTGTTTGGTGCATAAAACAACTCGCAGCGTTTGACATTATGTGTTTAACATTAGCAGTACGATTGTAAAAAATCTGCGAACTGGCGTGAAAAAATGTTTTTCCTCTTCATTTCAACGCAAAGAAAACTTTAAACAAGTTGTTTCTATTTAAATTATTATTCAAATGTTTTTTTTTTATTTTTTTCAAGATGGCACGAATAGATCAATTAAATACAATGTAATTTATTATAAATATCATAATTTACCTGTGTTTTTATTTCTTTTCAGTGTAACGAGACGGAATTACCTACTGTAATCTGATACAGAGAGTAACGATACGATAATATTATCAAGGTTCATCGTGGTACCCCCATTACAAGTAAGTGGCAAATTCCCATACACTTGTACCTAAAACCGGCGACTGTCGGTCTTATAATAGCCACTCAGGCCACTCTACGACACATACATACAATTTAGAAACTTATTGAATTTTGGGAACGTGTTACTAGGGTGAAAGGATTAATTTTCCATACAAAACGGTGCGTAGGAACAACTACTTTAGACAAACATTTATTTCAATGGAAAATTACATAAATTATTTCAAAGTTCCAGGTACCTTCGGGCAAAATTAATAAAGGCAATGAAAAACGCCTTAGCACAATGCGGCTTTCAAATATTTGTCTCGATCGCAAATTACTATTAAAATTGGATCGTAAATTCGACTTCTCGGTTCGTTAACATTTTCCCAAATCACCGAAATTCGGAAAATATTTTTTTAATATGATATCTAACTCTGCAGAAAGGTAATTTGAAAATTCATTGAAACATGTATATGTATGTACACAAAGATTTTCAACCTTTCGATATTTCGTAAGTAAATTCTACCTAACCAACCTTACCCTCATGATTTATCAGTGTTATTTCATATATAGTTGAAGATAATGAATTTTTGAATTGATGTACCTAATAGCATTAATGAACTCATACCTAACCAAACTTACCCTCATGATTTATCAGTATCTTGAACTTATTTCGTAGATAGGTGATGATAATGAATTTCTTAAAATGATGCAGGTACCTAATGCTAGCCATAAGCATTGAGAGAACTTTTACCTAAGCTGCCTTACCCTCATGATTTATCAGCATCCTGAACTGATTTCATAGATAGTTGAAGAAAATGAATTTCTTGAAATAATGTAGGTACCTAATGCTAGCAATAAGCATTAAGTAAACTCATACCTAACCAACCTTACCTCATGATTTATCAGTATCTTGAACTTATTTCATAGATAAGTGATGATAATGAATTTCTTAAAATGATGTAGGTACCTAATGCTAGCTATAAGCATTGAGAGAATTTATACCTAAGCTACCTTACCCTCATGATTTATCAGCATCCTGAACTGATATCATAGATAGTTGAAAAAATGAATTTCTTGAAATGATGTAGGTACATAATGCTAGCTATAAGCATTAAGTAAACTTATACCTAATCAACCTTACCCACATGATTTATCCGTATCCTGAACTTATTTCATAGATAGTTGAAAATAATGAATGTATTGAAATGATGTACCTAATAGCATTAATGACCTAACCAACCTTACCCATATGATATATCAATATCCTGAACTGATTGCATATATAGTTGAAGAAATCGAATTTCTTGAAATGATGTAACCTTTAAAACTAATAAATAATGGAGATTTCTGACAAAGATGAGCAATGCAATCATTAAACTCAAAAGTATTATTAAAATAAGTTCGTTATTTGCTAATCTTATACAATAAGAGAATGAAATAAAAAACAGAAAATCCCAACGAGTGAAATTATATAGTGTGCCAAAATTAGTAAAGCTATTTCGGGAGCGTTTCTTTGATCTTACATTCTCATTTATTTTTCGAAAAACAAATCTCGCACATTAGGACTGATAAAGTAAGATCTTTGTATAAAAATAAAATCCCGTCTCCTCTCATAATTCAGTCCATAAAAAGCTCAGAAAGTTAAAGGAACGAACGTCAAAGAAACTATATAATGGAATAAGTACTATAAATGGTACTCTACTCACACTAGGAATGAGAAAAAGAGATTCCTATCTTAATTTATTGTTAAAGTTATACTGAGACTCCAGCAACAAGTATGATTTGGACTATGATGCGGAATTTTCTTTATTATTCAACTTCTTTTTTGTTTTCTACATCAACAAACTGCACCAAGACGCTCTGCTTTTGACAATACTGGAAAAAATGTGTTTGTTTTTGACAAAAAATAAAAATATGAGGAGAATTATATGGGGCAAGGAATACTCTCATTTATTCTTTTCAAAATGTTATCTATGAAATGCAGCATTTTGTAATAGAGATATTTCGAAAAGAACGAACCCCTTTGAAATGATAATTTTTTTTTATTGTCGATCCAGAAAATTAAAAACTATGGTTTCAAAATCATAAATATGAGAATGAAATGCAGCCTTGCAATTCAAAAAGAGTAGGCACCTTCTTCTTCTTCCTTCAGCCACCTCTCCACTGCTGGATGGAGGCCTCTTACTTCTATTCGTCTTTTTTTAAAGATTTTAGGACCCATCTCCTTTCACCTACTTTAACAGAAATATTATTGACAATGTAGAGTGCGTTTAATTTAAAAGTGTATTTCATGGTTATGAAGATATCCAGAATAGCCGCGACTCCGAGGTAGTTTCGGGGTCGCGCCTATTTCCGATAAGCTAAAAGATACAAGAATCCGATGGTACGGACGCATTACCAGACGAACTGACGATCGTACTGGACATACCCACCCGGTCCAGAACTAGAGACCGTCTGGTGGACAAACATTTACAGGGAGCTAAGGGAGGAACAACTGACCAGAGAGACAATGCAAGATAGAAAGGTCTGGCGATTGCTTACCGGAAGAGCCAACCCCAGATTAACTGAGAAAAGGCAAGGAAAAAGAACAAGTGTTAAATATAGGACGTTCCCTGCAATTACGGATTTGTTTTCATCTTTTGTAAATAAAAAGGACATTTTTCATTGTATCAATTAACTTTTAAATTGTTTTTTTTTTACATTATTTTTTCATTCTGTTTTTCGGAATCAATAGGGATAACAAAAAACTTTAAGATGAAATGAAATAGATCATAAACATGAAATCGGTAATAAAAAAAAATAGTGACGAAAACAAAGTTATCTGAATAGATTTAAAAAAGTAATTTTCCAACTGTCGATTTGTTCAAGAGAACTTTGTTCTCTTAACATATCGACAATGTTTCAAGCCAGGATACGCGATAATTGTATGCAGGGTCTACTTTTTTCACGAAATTTCAGAATATATAAACAGTAATAAGCCTACAAAACTTTTATACTCAGAATTTTGAATTTTTGTTACAGTCAGGGGTTATCAACTTTTGAATTTTTACTTTATTTTCCATATATCTCAGAAACCATATAAGCTAGAACGCTGAAAATTGGTATGAATATAGACAAATACATAATCTCAAATGATTTTTTTTTAATTCCAGAGTTTCTCAAACATTTTTTTTAAGAAAAATATTTTTTTTATGATAAGTTTATGTCGAATATTTTTATTATTGCATGTGCGCAAACATTGGATTTTTTTCCCTGTCGGGAGTCAAAGATTATTTACAAAAAAAAAACAATTATCTCAATAGATGACGTTACAACAAAAAAAATTAAAATAATAAGAATGTTGTTCATAATTTCAAACATAGATGTCTGTAGTAAAAATTCCTTATTTTCAAGCGAAAAAAATTTCAGTATTACAATATATAGAACTTTCAAAATTGAATTTATAGGGATCTCATTAAAGAGGCATAATTGGTGAACGTTGCGCAAGCGCATAAAGTGATCACGTAAACCAGACGATGACAGGTCGAAAGCCCTGTAGGTGCCTTGATTTCCCGGTTCTCCTGCAGTAAATATTCCAACTTCGTCTCTATTGAGATAATTAAAAATCTGTTAAAAAATAAGTTTACGTGTTTAACTGCCTATATTTCCAAAGTTTTTAAGAATATCGAAAAAGGCCGAAACACCCCAACTCGAAAATTTAATTTTCTACAAAAAATATCAACATTGTTGTAGTACCTACAACTCAAAAATTTTATAACAATTTTTATTAAAATTGAATTTAGTGACGACATCTCTTCATACAATTTGTATGGCAGTCGCCTATGCACAATATCTAAGAAGACCTAATAGTTTGATACCTAATCTCCATACCACCATGCTGTATTCATATTCTGGGTAGGGGAAAAGGACTGACTTCCATACTATCCTATCTTGACATAGGTACATACCTACATGTGTTGATAGAAAACAAAATATCTTAAAATATTCAATAATTTGGATTTATGGGTTTTTTTAGTTTGGTACTTATTCTTCAACTATATGTACATACTATCGCTATCGTCAGTTGGATCTCATGTGTTACATGCAACTAGTTTTATTGAAATTGGAGACTATTTTTCCTTTTTATTACAAAATGAACTGTATAAAATATAATCAAGTGAATGGGTTATAATAAATGGTTATTTTTAGTAAAATTAACATTATTTTTACTGTTATTATGACATTCACTGTGATTCTGTATTTCATGACACAATTATCACAAGAATGCGTTAAAATAATATACATAGGACTTTTTTTAATATATGTACATAGGACTTCTTACAATTTTTTTAAAGTAAAACAAAAAAAAATATTCTGATTTACGATTCTTCTTCTTCGTTTAGTAAACCTGTTGGTCTTTAATTCAAAAACTATGCCTCCCGATATGACGATGTCCAACTAGCCTTCCATCTCTTGGGTTTGGGTGGTCTTCCGGGTAGACGGCGACCAGAAGAAATTTCATTTGCTGCTATATACATACGCAATCTGTCACTTTCTATTCTGGCTACGTGGTCCCTCCAATGTCTTCTTCTAGATCTACCCCACCGAACGAACACGATTAAACATTGCAAACACGATCTCGCAGTAGCGGAATCGCTTATAGTAGCCGAAAATCTGGACTTGTCTAGGAATATTATGTTAAGCAATTCAAGACCTAACAATTTTTTGATTGTTTTATCGCAACCATGCTATAAGATTAAATTTAAATTGTGCGTAGGTACGATGATTTACAGGGGCACAAATGTAAATATTATTTTTGCGTGTGATTTTAAAAATATATTTCATGGCCATTAGTACAAACAACAATGCTAAAAACATTAAATTTTTGATATTTCCCAATTTTCTTTCAGGGTTTGCGTAGTTAGAAGGTTCTAAGCACGTCCCTTCGATCTCGGTGAGTTTTTCCAATGATTGACCTTAGAACTTTCATTTCCTTTATGATTCATAGGAAAACAATACCTAGTGTCAATTGTATCATCTGCCAATCGACTTTTGACAAAGTTATAAATATAAACAACTGCAGAGAAGGTCATTTTTTGTGATTCACCGGATCCGATTATTAGTGTAATTGGTGCCAGATCCGATATCGTCTGACATCTGAACGGATAGGATACAAAATATTTTATCATTCGAAACATTATTTTGTAATTCATCATGAGTGTATGGAAAGGAACCCGATTATTCAAGATTTCCTTCGAAGTCTTTTGTAAACCAGCCTACGAAATAATTTTCAATTGAAAAATCCATTCTTAGTCTCCTCCTTTTGTGCGGAACACCAAGTATAATAATACATAATGATATCAAACGTTCAGACGCTATACAACAATAACTACTCAGAGTCTCTCGATGAAATAGGATTTTAATAAATTTGTAATCTCAACAAACTTTCTCGCTATTGAAACTTTACATAAACGGAGCATTGAAAAAGCCATTATATCATTATTATTTCTTTCGAAAATACGCGAAGTCTCTGCGTACTTAAATAATCATCTGATGAACTTAATAATTTGTGACGTTGTAAGAAGCTTAGATAATATAATATTTTGTGTCTTCATTGTTTAATAAATAAATATAATAATTTGTGTCTTCATTGTTTAATGAATAAATACAATATTTTGTGTCTTCATTGTTTAATAAATAAATAAAATATTTTGTGTCTTCATTGTTTAATAAATAAATATAATATTTTGTGTCTTCATTGTTTAATAAATAAATATAATATTTTGTGTCTTCCTTGTTTAATAAATAAATATAATATTTTGTGTCTTCATTGTTTAATACATAAATATAATATTTTGTGTCTTCATTGTTTAATAAACAAATATAGTATTCTGAATAGTTCGTAGTCCCACGCTATTTTACATTTCGCAAATATAATTTTTGACAGTATCAGTCACTAGCTGACCGTAAGATTAACGTTTTATTCAACCAAAATAAAGTTTATTCATTAAAACTAATAAAGTAGGTATTTATATAGTAATTCTGTCAAAGTTGACACGACAATACTTTAGAACTCTATATTAGGGTTTTTAAAATAAAATATACCTCTTGTTTTTTTCTTTTAACGGGACTATCGTTTCAGCTGACTAGGCCCGTATCTGAACTGAGGAGTTGGCAAGGGTCTTGTCAGCCTTATCAGCCTTTTTACAGTCAGATTGTCCTGTAAAAAGTAAATATTATATAAATGTGAAGCAAAAATCAGTAGGTTCTTATATTTGATATGATTGGTTTGTTGGAAGAAACTACCATGTGGCAATATTCTCACCACTGGCGCAAGGAACAAGGAAGCATTGTTTATATTATTTAAAACAATCAAAAACATTTCACGAATAATATTCATTTATTAATATTTTTATTATTATAATCAAATAACGTATTCGGTGAAGCAACATGAAATAGTATATTTACTCTCTCATACAGTACCCACCGATGTTTTAGATGGTCTTATTATCTGCCATTATACATTTATTTCTATTCGGTATACTGAAGTTTGGATTCCCGGACAATTTACCGTAGCCAATTGACCGTGGACAATTGACCGTACGCCCTTTTTACCGTGGGGACAATTTACCGTAAGGACAATTGACCGTGAGGACATTTATCGTATAGACAATTCACCGTGTGGAAACTATTTTTAGTATCAAAATTTTTTTTTTTTTTCGTTTGAGTTAAATAATTTGCATGAATAAAAAAATGTTCGTTTATGGCGACGAACCGATTGCCTTATTTTTTTTATTTCAAAATACTACGAGAAATCCAATACAGTGTCGACAGTGATTAAAACGAAATTTTATAAAATAAGCGGTAATTATGTAGTTCTAATTTTCTTGTTCTTTTTATGATGTTCTTTTTATGATTTTTGAGATGGATATCGATTTATACTAATTATGAGGTGTGGATTTCGAAATAATTGAAATTTCTTTGTTTTCTTATGAAATGATGAGAAACCAATATGGCGGCCGTGATTTAAAGGTAATTTTTCAAATTGAATGATTATGTTGAGTTTATCGAGTTAAATAAAAAAATAAGGCAATCGGTTCGTCGCCATAAACGAACATTTTTTTACTCACGCAATTTATTTAACTCAAACGGAAAAAGAAAAAGAATTTTTTTTGATACTAAAAATAGTTTCCGCACGGTGAATTGTCCATACGGTCAATTGTCCATATGATAAATTATCCTCACGGTCAATTGTCCACGGTCAATTGTCCGGACACGTGAAGTTTGGTTGCGTGTCATAACTTCTTTAAAGTTACTCATTGTTTGCGAAATGAGATGACGGAGCTTCCTTACTTATGTACAAGAACGAGAAACATTCTCCTGATCTCGTAATTCCAGCATCAAAATGCCTTGAGGATATCGTTTTCATCTAATGTGTTCACAATTCATTAATTATATGCGATTTAAAATTTTATTTCAATGGACTTCTAATAGAATTAAAACAAATAAAAAAAGATATTAAAAAAAGTTCAAACAAAAATTGACAGTACTCCTATCAATCTTAATTTGGTATATGCCCCCCTAGACAACGTGTCATTTAGCTTGAGAAAAGATAACTCAATGTATGGAAGTGACAGTTGCCAGTCACTTGTTTCTTTTATTGAGCTAAATGACACGTTGTCTAGGGGGGATGTTCTGATGTACGGTTTGTTTTATCTATGGAATTAAGGAATTTGATCTATAGTAGAATTATAATTCAAATATTATTTAAGTCAATTCTCAAAAATGTGATATCATCATTTTTTTTAGACATGGGTACTAATTGATATTTTAATAATGCCATTTAATATGCTTTCTTTATTTTTTTCTTAAATACATGTATTTTTGTATATTATAAAGAAAAGGTTTATCCTCAATTTTAGCAAAACAGGTTTTTTGTTAGAAAATCAATTTTCACGGTATGTTATACATTCGATCAAAATGAATTAGGCCGCAAAAACCTAGTTTTTATAAAACAAATCGAATGAATATTTTCATGTTAGGACTGTACCAATGTTGATTAATGCGTTTTTCCTGAACACAGTCGATATTATTGAGACATCATTATATCATAGCTAAGTTACTCCATAGTCATAATTTTCAATGTTAATATTCCAATAAAATGAATTCCGGAACGTGGTCGTGTAGCTTTATAAACTTTTGTTTTGGTCGTTATGTACGACCACAGAACAAAGGGATTACTTCCGTCGGTAGAATGATCCTAACGGATGGAACAATTTATACGTAGCCCGCGGGTGCAACGCTCATATAAGGCAAAACACCATATCTCCGCTACTTATCTACAAATACCAACATTGAGACACAAAATTTACCAACGTTTCTGTTTTTTTATAGTCACAGATACTTTGTCTCTTTCCTGTTAGATAGCTAGATAGTCACAGATACTCTTTTCTCTTTCCTGTTAAGCGATATTTAAGATCTGCCATAGAATTTTGACAATATTTACATTCTTTGAGTGAGATTTTTTTCCGTTTTTCTTTTCGAAAATTGCGTATACATCCTCATACATACCCTTAACTAAGCATAAATCTTTGTGCTTTTGGTGAACGAAATTGGTTATGGCAAGATAGGATTCGAATCTTTACATTACTAAGCCAACGCAATGCCCGCTCTGACACCAACCCGGTCTTATCACTATTGACAATCACTTATGATTACTGGAAAATATTTAAAATAATCAAATTAAACGTATAAAACCGCACTTACATAGTCCCATTGAAATAGCCCATAAGAGTATCATTCGAGTTATTAGTAAAAAACCTTTTAGATATCCATCTAATTCATTATTAATTTTCAGAATTAGAATTTTTGGATATTCTTCAGCTTTACCCCAAGAAATTAATCATTTACTCACATATGCTCAATATTTCACAATATACTCGAGTTGAAAATTCCTACAATATTAGACACAGATTTTTACACATCCCCAGAACTCATACCACGTTTGGTCAAAAACATTTTGATTTTATTTTACCTCGTATTTTAAACATATTTACAAAAGAATTAAATGGTTCTGAGATATATAATATAAAGTCACTGAGTGCTATGAAAAATAAACTATCTTCTTAGATTCTCAACAAAGGTAGAATGAACATTGAAAATATATTTTATAAAAATATGAAATGAATTAAAACCGTGATTTTATAGCTGCATATTATAATTTATATGTTTGATTTTTATGATATGTTATAATTGTGTGTTTGACATAATGGGATACATAAGTATGGACTGCGTCAGTTAAAATGAATAGAAAGCTATTCCGACACAAGCACTGCGTAGTGGAATAGTTCTTATCCACTGGATGTTGGTACTGATAGATTGAATTCTTTTTGTCAGTGCCAACATATACTAAATTGTCTATTTTTCATATTTTTTGTTGTACTATGTTTCACTATTGTATTGTTGTAAATTTTTTTTTGTATGGTTATTGTGGATTTTGAATAAATAAATAAATAAAAAAATAAAAACGAATTTTTAACTACCTACCCAATGTGTTCTTGTTAGCAAAATTGTACCCGCCTCTATCATAAACCCCAACAATCCATTTCATAAAACTATCAGTGAAATTTCATCTGTCTGCATGAAGAAGTGTTCACTTAAAAACTGATCATATCAAATAATTTTTACTCACTCGTGATTTTAATGAGATAAAAATATAAGAAACTAGTTAAAATTGTTTAAATAAAATATTTTAAAAATGATCATGCGCTGTAGACCATAACAGGATTCGTTATTTTCATGGGCCTATTTATCAAAACTAATAATTGTTCAAAATTGTTCTTTATAGAATATTAAAGATTAATTTTGTATTTTTTTAAATACACATAAAATATATTCAATCTTAACTATCAATATCCCAAATATCATTTTCTAAAGCGGTTTTTCACTGAACAGTGCCTTATGAGTTTACAAAACCTGTATGTATTATTTAAGTAATAATATTCCCTTTTTTCCGTAACCCCATTAGTGACCTATCTAGTTAACCTCGTTCTTTGGGTTATAATTTTAATAACCTAAATGTTCTTGCAATTAAATTTTATTGATGTAACCCTTTACTTTATGCTATGGCTAACGGACATTGTAACTTTTTACTATGGTAAAAGTTGAAAATTAATAATAAACAATTAGGTATTAGCTTAGTAAATCGAAACATTAATTTTGTTCCATACAAATGATAGAAAATTGATTTTTTAAATCATATTTAAACCTTTTAAAACAACATTGGTAATTCAATATTCTTTACCTGAATTCTATTTTATCTAATATTTGGTTCTTTTTTGATAATTATGACTCAATATATTCTATTGATGTCATAATATATAAATTTGTGTTGGCATTTAATTATTGGTAAGTTGGCTACACGTTAACTGTCAAAGCAATCACTACTCAGAACCTACTCAAGAGTCCATACTGGCCAATAGTTGTTACCAGCTATGGCATAATTTTCAGCCTATGACATTATTATATGACATAAGTCATGACATAATTATATGATATTACTATAACATAAGTCATGACATTATTATATGACATTACTATGACGTATGTCTAGCGGTTACGGGATCTTACTCTATTACATAGTTATCTCCAAACATCCAGAAAAAATATGTGGGTGTGCAGAACTGTATTTAATAATATTCTTCTTCTAACTTGTACAATATCTTAAGTGCATTTACGACAAAAATTCCCTTACGAAATTTGAAATTGAAACAAAACGAGTGGGTTGTGGCCAACGCTAAACTCCTCACTAACAAGTCATTCTATAAATTATTCAGATTTTTTATGGAAAATGTTCAGCATTTTCATGAAATGAGTTTGATAAATTATTTTTTATTTAAATATTTTATTATGAAAACTTGATAACTCTTCAATGCCATTTTATAAAAAAGATGTGCCTTTTTATCAATTTGAAAATACATGTACATATTATTAAATACAGTTCTATCAAGTTTTACATAGTATATGAATTTCGACGTTTAAAAAAAATAATTTGCTCTGTTTATAACAATTACTGTCGGCCTTCGTGGCTCAGTTGGTTGGGTATCTGACTGCTGATCCAAAGGTCCCGGGTTCGATTCCCGGTTGAGACACAGTTTTTAATTATGTTTTCAGTCTGGATCTGTGAGACAATTAACATCGTACGTCTCCAGCATGTGGCAACTTGTTATTGGGTACGAGTTAAATTAATATTTGACATTGTACCTGTTAGTTGCCCGAGAAGCTATATTAAATAAAAAAATAAAAATTAAATAAGACATAAACAGTTTTTAAATATTTATAAATACAATAAAAATTTGTTCAGCCTAACAATGTACTATTTTATTTTAATAACGAGATATTTTATCAAGAGAACAATACAATGAAATCATTTATTATTTTATGCTTGTTTAGTACTGGAGTAGGAGTGGTATCCTTACTATCTGTGAAAAGAACTTCTTAATAAGCACGTTTCATTTAACAAAAATAATACGTGTTACGAGTATAATGCCGCTATAACGAGATCGAATATATTTTTACAACAAAGACTAAAGGAAAAAAAAGCTTAATGTAAGCTGTATTATTTTTTCTCGTACAATATCCATATCCCATTATTGATATGTTTACCAAACGTGGGAAAACTTTTTGTGCGTGGAAAATACTACGATTTTCTTTTTCTTGTTGTGCGTAATAAACAAAACTGCGTCATTTCGATACTATCCGAACGTTATAACATAATTCCATAGAATAATAATAGTATAGAATACTCTTTAGCGTGCAATAAACGCGACAGCTTTATGTTGACTAATTTGCTCAACATTTTGCTACGATTCAGTAATCATTTGGCCGTCTGCGTGATACGTTCTCCAAATAGAGAATCTCGTACATATATTGACACGAGCCGGCCAATAAAACGGCTTCACTTTTTCAGCGAGGTATTGTATGGGAATGAGTATTCTATAGTTTTATTATTATTCTATGCATAATTCATAATGAATATATTAATTCACGACGATTTCAATGTTATTTATATATACTTTTTTTTAATATTGTGGATTAATTGTATCAATATGAATTATGAACAACAAATTTCATAATTTATTTGTAGATTACAATTCTTAAATTCATATAGAATTTAATTCAGCTCACACTGATTTATAATCACAATGGTATTTTTTCCCTTTCAATAAAGACAAATTCATAACTATTAAAAGGATTTTTTTACACTTCTTGGCAAAAGAACAGGCTTCCTAATATTCTACAAGAAAAAGAAGAAGTATGAAATTGTACTTAGGTTGGCTTTTTATCTTTAATTCTGTTTTCATCTGAAAAATCAAAGATATTTTACTCATTCTTTATATATGTTATTATTAATAGGTTGGAGTTTTTGTCATATAAAAGGCAATTTTACAACTATCAGTACGTTATTCCTTAAGAGACTACAGTCCTTTTGTAATCATCATAATCATACCTCGAAATCACTAAACATCTTCAAGAAAAGGCTAAAGCAAAAATATTTATCTGACAACACCTGATTACATCTTCCTCTCCTCTTCCTTTCCTTATCCTTTAGTTTTCCTATCAAAGCTATGAATTGTTCTTATATGTTATCTTCTTTGTTTTTGTTTACTTTTCTTCTGCTATCTTTATTTATTTTGTAACGTGATTAACTCATTGCCATAGTTCACACTGTTTTGTATATTTAACATTTACTCCGGTTGGTTGGAATAAATTACCATTAGGCAATAAGCCCGCCAGTGTTCTAATTATATGCACAGGAAGATTCAAATAAATAAATAAATCATGTCATTCTCTTTTGGTCATCAAAATTTGTGTTAATTAATTATATTTAAGTAGTATTTAATATCTTCTTATCTCAAACTTTATTGTAATATATTATTATCGCAACATTGATTATCCCAGCAAATATACGAAGTTTTTTTTTTCATGCTATTTTCTTCTATACTGGTTCTATTCATTGTTCTAAATGTGACATCTGTAAGGGTTTTTTAGTTGCTTTTTTGTGTTCATGAAAATTTCATTTATGCTATAACTAGGATTGATTTGAATATTTTATAAGCACTCCACGTGTATGCAAAATCATACGTTTTTAGAAATGAGTCCAGAATAATTAATGAACGATAATATCAACACTCGTTGTTCATTTAGAATGGCCAAAATGTTGAAGTTATATGTTTAATCGCAACATAAAGCATATTAATAAAAACATTAAATTAATGATCAAATTCTAGAAGTGCTATTTCAAAATCAATTTGAATCAAGTAGGTTATTTATTTCAGCTGAGAATCTTTTATTGTTAAAAAAAACAGTGTAAAATAAATTATTTATTACGAGTTATTGATAAAAAAATATTTATGAATTTCGTAATGTGAGGAGGATAAAAAATAAAAACGACATACATAAATGCAAAAATAAAAGGGCGGGTAATTACGTTGAAGAAGGAGTTCCTTTTCAGTTGCTATGGCCACAATAATTTACATAAACGGGTAAAATAATGCAAAATAAACTTAAGACTTAATTTTTCTAAAATATTCCATTTAACGGATTTTACACAAAGTTAAATTATAAGCTTCAATAATTAAAGAAAATTGTACCTAAAAATTATTTTTTCTTATCAAGAATTAATTACTTTTTATCGAGAATAGATTTTTAAAAATATACTTACCTATGTAGTTCACCGTCATTTGTTTATCGTTTACGTTATCATCATAAAACAGAAAGCAAGTTTTGCGAAAAAAAATTAAAAGCGATATATTTTAAAATATTACATTTTTACAGAGTTTTTTAAAATATTAAAAATAATTGGTCAATTAATTAGACGATGCAATAAAAATAAACGGTGACGCTCTTTTAAATTGCTTTTTATCTTTTGAACGTAATCGGCGAAAACCTTAAGTTGTGCAAAACAGACGGTAGATTGGTGTGAAAGGGACACAGGATATAATGTTACGATATTATCTCCACCGTGTAGAAGATTATCTTTAGTAATCGATGTTTTCCTTGGCTAAGGGCGCTTTTTCCCAAGAAACTTGGGAAGGATGTACCTACTTTACGTCTGTGCTCCACCTGTATTTCGCTAATTGCTCTAGGTGGAACAATTAACAGAAATGAGGAAAATAGAGATATCTCGCTTAATTAGAGACGGACAATACAGGAACAGACTCAGTTTTGAACTGCCCTGTTCATCTTCAAAATATTTCCCATTTAATTTTTAAATTAGTTTTAAATTATTATTTTTTATTGAGTGACCTCCAATACTTATCATAAACAATCTGTGCTTCCAAAGCAGATAAAAATTGAATACAAATCTTTTATAATAAAAAAAGACAAAAACCGATAAGAAAACAAGTATCTATGATTAGTTTAGAAATGTATGAGAATGTATATCTACTTACTTCGAGAAAATATTCATTATTAAAAACGAGTGAGTTGTGACCAACGCTATACTCCTCACAACCAAGCCACTCCACAAAGTATTAAAATTTTATAGGGAAAATTTTCAGTACTTTCATTTAATGAGTTTGATAAATTATTTTTTATTTAAATATTTTATAATAAAATCTCGATAATTCTTCAATGCCATTTTAAGAAAGTGATGTGCCTTTTTACTTATTTGAAAATAATTTAGCAATTTTAAAACATAAACATCAATTTTTAAGTTTTCTGAGCTTGGGGTCACTTTGTAATATATGAAAATAAAAAAAAATTGAGAAGCACCGATCAGATGTCTCTCAAAATCTAATTGGGGACAAAACGAGTATTAGACATACAAATTTACAAAATTTGAAAAGAATTGAATGTGTACTTTAGTCTATAATCGATAAAGTAGAATAAACACGCCGTTCATAGTACATACATTTTGAACTTTCAAAATACAATCTCAAAAATCAAAATCAATCAATCGAAAAATATATGTATTATATATCCAACATGTTCATCCGGTACTATCCATTGTTTTATTTTGACGCTTTCATTATACGCTGAAAAAAAATTGTTAACAGTAACAAAATTCAATGTTAAAATTAACCGAACTATAATGACTACAAAACATTTGGTTTTGTGCAACTAAATGTATTGTGCACGCAGCCAAAATCGTACTGCTTTAAATAGATAAACCTTAATTACCTACTGAGGTATGTAATTAAGGTTTATCTATTATACAAAGGTTTGGCTAAACAGGTAGCCAGTTCAGTTTTCATAATTTTTTTTAGTAAAATTTCATTGATTTCATATCCAACGGTAGGATTGAAAATAAATATAGAATTTAATTTTAAATCTAACACAAGGCATTCATTTTTTTGTAAATAATGAAATATGAAAAAAAATCATATAGTAATTTCTCCACTTGCACGGGAGCTACAAAGTTTTCACAGTAAAATTATAATTTCCTATAATTTAACATTTAAAAATACAAATTTAATTTTTCGTTATTCATTTTTGAGATACGATGTTTATTTATTTTAATTTAACACGCACCCAATAACAAGTTGCCACATTCTGGAGACGATATTAATTATTAACACAGTAAAAACTATGATCCACCGGGAATCGAACCCGGGACTCTTGGATCAGCAGTCAGATACCTTACCAACTGAGCCACGAAGGTTGACAAACATAAACATAAGATTAATTTAAATATTTTTAAATTGTTACGCCAAATACATATTAGCGAAATTCCGAATAAGAACTAGAAAAGAATCGTTGAGAAAATTATAATTCACAATAAATTTTCGTAAAAAAGATCTGATTCTGACGGCGGCGTGTACAAATTTTTTACATGAAATATGAAGATATTTAAAAAGAAATCCGTTCTTATGTAAAAAATTTCAGATTCCAAATCGTCATCTCAAAATTCATGAAAATATGGAACCTGAAAATGCGTGGTTGATACTCTTTACTCGTCGCGCCTCTGGTCTAGTGTAAATCTTTTTGTTTTTTTCTTTTTTACTCGAAACAAATCGGAGTTTTATACTGTTTGTGTTGCGGAGGCAGCATTTTAAGAGACTTTCATTAAATCAGTTCAGATAAATTAAATGTATCTTGGAGAGCCGTTTCTTGTATTAAAACGTTTATCATCCGGCCACCGGATCCGCTAATGATAATTTTTAAAACCAATAAACATTTCAAAACTATTCCACTTATTGTTGCTAACTGTAATAAATTTGTGCCTCTATTTAGGTAGGTATACATATTAAAATTTTACCTTATCTTAATAAGAATTTATCCTTGCAGTACATACCTTGCAGCCAAATTAAAAAAAATTAAGCTATAACGAATGATTGTCCACGAGAATTTATTATAAACAGTGTTTTGATATCAATACTCATATATATTTTTAAAGAAAACAGGTTTTTAATAATCAAGTTGACAATCCGATATGCATTTCTTATTTTTTTTTTTATATGCATCACACTTGCCTCACTATCCCAATTCTGTACAATATCTATACCAATGACCAACCTAAAACGCCTCATACGCAACAATTTATATACGCTGACGATACAGCGATTGCTGCTCAGGGTGTTGCCTTCGAAGACATTGAGACAAGACTCACCGAGGCTCTTGAACATCTGGAAAATTATTATGACGGGAACTACTTAAAACCAAATCCATCTAAGACTCAAATTTGTGCATTCCACCTGCGCAATAGAGATGCCTCTAGGGAACTGAGCGTGACATGGAGGGGTGAAAGACTCACACACTGCTTTACCCCCAAATACCTGGGAGTTACATTGGACCGCACACTGTCATATAAGGACCACTGTTTAAATACTAAGCAGAAGGTATGCAGCAGAAATAGCATAATCAAAAAGTTGACAGGGTCAACCTGGGGAGCACAACCGTCCACCCTGCGCACTTCCGCCCTTGGACTGTGTTTCTCTGCGGCCGAATATGCGGCTCCGGTATGGTTCTCTTCGTCACATGCTAAAAATGTGGACGTTGCCATCAATGAGACAGGACGAATAATATCTGGATGCTTGCAACCCACTCGAGTAAGTGACATATACCCGATCATAGGTATTGCCCCTCCGAACATCAGGAGGGAAGTCGCTGCGAATGCAGAGAGACACAAACAGGAAACGGACCCGAGACATCCTTTGTTTGGTCACAAACCACCGGTAGCAAGACCGGTAAAATCAAGGAAAAGCTTTCTTAGAATTACATCCCCCCTAAAACTACCACCAGATAGGGCAAGGAAAGATCTTTGGCAAGCACAATACGCTGGAGATCAGGTCGACCTGTCGGAAAGTTTGGGACCGGGACACCAACTACCCTACCTGACATGGAAGACACTTAATAGATTACGCGTCGGTGTCACGAGATGCAAAGAGAACATACTAAGGTGGGGTATTAGGGTGGAAGAGGATGTTTCCTGCAATTGCGGCGAGATACAAACTGACGAACACCTCCTCATCTATCAAGATATGCCAATGACATGCGACGCAGAGGACTTGAAGATGGTTAATGGCAATGCCGTTGCGGTTGCTGTATTCTGGAGTGGGATGGCCTAGTGAGAAGTACTCGGACTCGTTAAGTAAGTAAGTACTTGCGTCACAATTTTATGCAGATACTAAAATCTATTGTAACTCGTCTAAATTTAAAAAAAAACTACTAACACCGAAACGTTAAATAAATATATTATAGACAACATCATCTTAAATAAACAAAATATACAAATATAGTTTTATTTTCATAGAAAATACATAAATAACAATACATTTTATAGAATTCCAAACATTAAAAATGTATAAAAATAAAATAAAATAAAACAAATAAGATTAAAATAAAAAAAAACAAAATATCTTAGTAGTTTTATCGAATATTTTTTTAAAAGTTATGGTCCAGTTTTTCTATATTATTCCAACTTCGTCTCTATTCTAGAGATGTTGAATATTTGTCAAGAAAATATCTTAGTATTGTTTTTCACTAATGAAGGTCTTGTCCTACTTGATGAGTCATTGTTGCCTCCCTGACAAAACTCCTCCAGACGGTTCTATCTTATGCTGTGAAAAATAATAAATCAAAATAGACACACTTTAAAATATTTGCCTTTAAAATATAAAGAAGTTATAATGTTATATTATTATTCAATCATTAAATTTACTTTATTTCAATGGATTACTGAAGATTTATTGGTATATTTCATATCTTTAATTTTATTCTGCTTTACTCGTAGAAAAGATTATTACAACAACAACATTAAATACTTTATACGATGTTATAAATACATACATTCGTTCCATATACACAACCTGTTAGCTAGATATGTAGGTCCGTAGATGCAAACAAACAATAACTGTGTGAAAATGACTTGTGTTGTAAGAACAAGATGTCTGGATAACAAGGAAACTTTACTTGTTTCACTAATACGGTAAATTGAACTCTGGGTTGTGTTTCTGTTGTTAAGATGTCTCGAAATACATACTTCAAAACTTAAGGTTCAGATATAGGTATGGCAGAGACCCATTTATGTATAAATGATCAACTACATTAAATACAAAACTATCTCAAAGCCTCATTATTCAGCCTCCAGAGAAAAAAATATGTTTTTGCAAAAATAATAACTCATATTATGTGAAGTAGTAATTTCACGACAATACTCTCTCGAGAAGAAGTCTATGTACATCTCGATTTCCACTTCGCTCTATCTTCTGCAGCCCTCTTCAGCTCAACATATGTGGCGCAGTTCATGTCCTCGCATATCTGGATCAAATATTTCCGTCTTGGACGCCCCCTGTGGTTTGTCCCCTCTACCATTGCCTCCGTTAGGTCATGTAGAAGACCCTCATGGCGCAGGATCTGACCAATCCAGCGAGCACATCTCTCGGAGATGGTTATGAGTAGGTGCCTGCCTTCTTCGACTCTGTTGAGAACCTCGGCATTCGTGATGTGGTCTCTCCAGAAAATTCTCAGTATTCTTCTGTAACACCACATCTCGAAAGCCTCTAGTCTACTTCTGTCTCTTTTGGTAAGACACCATGTCTCACAGCCATACATCAGTATGCTCCACACATATGCTTATACGACAATACACTGTTGCAGAAATCAGATGAGAAATTGGCATTTTGTCAACCGTTGAGGTAAATTGTTTTTTGCTTACATATTAAAATATTCCAATAGTTTAATAATTTGCAATCAATATTCGAATGATGATATAAGACGGTTGAATTCGGTGTAGAGTGTGGAGGTCTCAGGTGGTGTATGTCCATTACTAGACAAACAAGGGCTGATATGGTGATGATTCGAGTGGCTATGGTTTCCAGTATTTGCATGCTCTTATAATGCTCTAAGAAGGAGACCAAAGCGCAGATTGAAAGAAATGGTGATATAGGATATCCTAAGTAATGGAGTTATCCTAGAGACGCAGAAAGCAGGCCCCATCACCTCGCGAAACAATTGCTGGGGAAAAGTAGAATAAATATTTCACATATTCAAAGCAAAAAAAACCTTAGAAGATAATAATTTCATTTGACATCTATAAAGTAACAATGTCATTTGAAAGTACACGGTAGAATAAAATTAGAATGACGACACATATCAATATTCAATGGCCCGGTATTACAGTCTGAGTTTAAGAGCTAAACTCAAGCTTTACAAAAATATAGCGTATTACAGTGTCCGTTTAGGCCTAATCTTCCCTCAAATACGTCACTAAAACGACAAATATTTAACTCAACGTTTCTGGCGGATTAAGTACTTAACGGTGAGTTAACTGTCATTTGCTAGGCAACGCGTGTAGTTTCAGTTTCTTTCACTAGAGGCGTTAGTTGTATCGACAGTGGCGCCACACAACAAAACAAACTGACAGCCATATTGAAACGAACATGGGCATTTAAAAGCATTATTTTGGTGAAAAAAATTGAATTAACATGTTAGATAGTAAAACAATAGTATTTCAAGTCATAGTGTCCCGTTTTGTAGTTCGTATTATTTGACGTTATTTAAAATTTGACAGATAAGAACCACAGAAAAAGTAAAAATGTCTATATTTGAAGATTTAGTAACTGACATGTCATATTGCACTGTAATACGGAAATGGATTAAATCTCCCCTTAACATTAATCTTGAGTTTAACAAACTCAATGAGTTGAGGGCCGACTGTAATACTGGGCCAATGTTTCTCTGATCATTTGAATAATTTCGTTAGCATAATAAAGAATTCCATTTGGCTCATTTTATGCCAATAGGTATATTGTTCGGTGACATAGTCACCGCTTCAGATGACTTGTCACTGGATGTCTGTCACCCATCAATTACCATTACCGTTCAATGTGGGTGTATAAAAATATTGACACTGACAATAAAAGACAGCAATATCAGTGAATAAAAATCAATTTCGATAAAAAAATGACTAATTTTACTTAGTTTTATATTTTTTATTAAGTTCTTCCTTCAAGAATTTTATATTTTACTAGCGGGCACGACAGACGTTGTCCTGTCCGAACTATTTGTGAAACATGAAGATATATGTATCATATTATATTTGAATCATATGGATGTAAAGAAACTTGTTTCATACATTAAAATTAAAAGAAAAAATAGTTCTTCTTATCATTTTCTAGCGATGTCATCTTTTGTTAATCGTACACTATTATTTTTTTCCGATTTCTATGGTAACAATAACTCAAAACGATTTTCGGACTTGAAACTCAGGTATCGGAATAGATTATGGATTTGTTTTATTTAAGATATGGTATGCTTATGTAACATCACTTTTGCTTGTCAATATGTATAGACCACTTCGATGTTCCTACCAAAAAAAATATCTTTAAAAGATTGCACGATTAATGATTCTAATTGACAACATTTTGATTACCGAGAGGGACGATGACCATAAATGTATTTATTTATTGATTAATCATAGTTTATTAGTTCACATTTATGTACATTAGAAACTTTACCACCTCATATATTAAATCCCTTTTACAAAATACAAGTATAAATGTGTTTCAAATGGACTGAGGACGAATGTATGAATATCAAAAGTAATTTTTATTAAAAGATTGCAAATGTTAGGATTTCATATTTGAAAATTGAAGAATTTATACTACATCTATGTACCTATGTACTTATTAAAGATTCTGGAGGAGTTCAAAGTCACACAGAGCTGTAGTGCCAATGATGATGATTATGTGTACCTACTTCAACAAAGACGGAGATGAATATTTAACATAAAAGTTGTATAACAAGCTTCAATCAATAGGTATCTTGAAACGTTACTATTTCACATAATCCAACTGTCGATTCGTTCAAGAGAATGAAATTCTATTGAAGGAAGAGACAGTTTATATCCAAGATGCGTGTACGAAGAAACATTTTGTATGGCGTAGTGGACTTTTTGCATGCTAAAAACACCAACTTAGAGGCTTCGCAGCATATATGTTCCCATACATGGATTTACTCAGAATACGGGGTAGAACATTTTATATGAGTTTTGTGTGTGTGTGTGTGTGTGTGTGTGTGTGTGTGTGTGTGTGTGTGTGTGTGTGTGTGTGTGTGTGTGTGTGTGTGTGTGTGTGTGTGTGTGTGTGTGTGTGTGTGTGTGTGTGTGTGTGTGTGTGTGTCTGTGTGTGGGTGTGTGTCTGTGTGTGTGTGTCCCTTATAACTTTTGATTATCTCAGGGGTTATCAACTTTTGAATTTTTACTTTTTTTCCATATATCTCAGAAACCATAAAAGCTAGAACGCTGAAAATTGGTATAAAGATAGACAAATACAAAATCTCAAATTAATTTTTTTTTTAAAATTCCAGGGTTTCTCAAACATTTTTTACTAAGAAAAATATTTTTTTATGATAAATTTATGAGTTTAACTGCCTATATTTCCAATTTTTTTAAAAATATCTAAAAAATCCGAAACACCCCAACTAAATAATTGAATTTTCTAAAAAAAATATTAACATTCTATAAGCACATCTCAAATATTTATTAACAATTTTTATAAAAATTGAATTTATTGACAACATTGCTTCATACAATTTGTATGGCAGTCGCCTACACACAATATCTAAAAAGACTTGTTTGATACTAATCTCCAAACATACATACATACATACCATCATGCTGTTTTCATATTATGGGTAGGATCAAAGGAGTGACCTCCATACTATCCTATATTGACATATATACCTAGGTACATGATGTGTTGTATAGAAAACCAAATATCTTAAAATAATAAATAACTAGCTTTTATACCCGGCGTTGCTCGAGAAGGTAAATGTGAAGCAATATGCCAACGTATCAAGAAAATCGTTTTCGTAATTTTGAACTGTTTATTTGTTATGATAAATTCAGAATGAGTAAAAAATATTCAATACAATAAATAAAAAATAACAAAAATAAGTTACTTTTTTTAATAACAGTCCCCTCTGTCCCTTCAGTCCCTCCATCCGTCCCTTCCCTTCAGTCTCAAATAATGAAAAGAGAAGTGGTTTGAAATTTCAGTAGGATTGGACTGGGAAAGAAATTTCAGCACGATTGGAGTTGAAAAGTGGTTTTATAATTTGAATGAATGTAAGCATTATGAAGAGTTTAGTGTTGGCCATAACCCCCATGTTCTTACATAGTGATATTAAGTGCGAAAAGAGTAAGTTTCCGCGTGTCTTATCCGCTTGGATTGTTGAATGAATTCCAAGTGCATACTTTTTTTATTAATTCGTTTATGAGATAAATATATAAACAAACAAAAATTTAGATAATTATTAAATAAATAATTAAAAATCATAGACCTTTATTACATCACTCTAAAATATAACTATAGAAACGAAAAAAAATCAACAAAGTCAGATATTTGTAATAAGTATGGAATAAATATGGAACATTTAAGTAAGTGCCAGGTAGGTACGTACCTACCTATACCAAAGTTCTAAATTTAGAATTTGATTCATAAAAAATCCCAGTATGTTAGTTAGTTAGAATTAAAACTCACCCAAAGTCTACAAAAATTAAGAAAAAGAAAAATTAAGACAATTCATAAATAAACTATAGGAAATAGTTTATTTATGAACTGTCCCAAAGGTCTTCACAAATGAAGAGGAAGAAGAATTAGACTCCATGAAATAGTATAAAAACTCATCCAAAGGTCTACATAAAAGAAGAAAAAGAACAATTAGACTATAGGAAATATTTTGTAATAAAACTGAACCAAATGTATACGTAAAAGAAGAAGATGTATTAGAATATAGGAAATAGTGTGTATAAAAACTGCACCAAAGGTCTATAAAAAATATGAAGAAGAAGAATTAGACTCTATGAAATAGTTTGTATAAAAAATCACCCAAAGGTCTACATAAAAAAAAGAAGAATTCGACAATAGGAAATAGTTTGTATATTGAATGTGAATTGAAGTTAACCTAAAATAGTGTAATAATTTCCCTATAGAAAATCAATATATTGTTGGTTTTTAAGTAGTATTAGGTAGGTACCTACCTAATAAATTCGAATTTGATTCATAACAAATTTTATTTGAATATCAGAATCGTCTGTAACCATAGTAACCATCCGAATCGAGCATGTAAAAAATATCAATGGTTTGGATATATTTTTTGAATATGTAGGTACCTACATTGGTTTGTTCGAAGCCACAAAAACGAAAATCAACAATTTTAGTGTCAGAAAAATCGAATATTATGTGACAAATTATGCAATTTTATAATGCTTATAGCGTTATTAATAATAAACAGAATTTTACAATATATATCTTAAAACTTGCTGTAATAAGTTGTGTATCATTTTATCATTTCATAATGTAATTTATTTTACAGGATATATATTGTAAAGAACGCTTTCATTCGGGGGGGAAATCAAATATTGTATGGATTTACTACCAAAATGGCCGCATTTTATGTACAAAACGCTTACTTTAAAAATAAGTCAAACATTATAATTATTCAAAATGATCACCATGTTTTTCACTCAAACGCTAAGTTATACTTGTAAATATATATTATTCGTGTAAAAACGCACTTCTGAAATTGAAATAAATATTTGCTTACGAAAAACTAGACATTTTGACGTTTCATTCGTGGCAAATTTTGTAGGAAAATTTACGAAAAAATGAAAAATAATATAATAAAACATTGAAAAGTTGATTTTTTACTAGCCTAAAACCATCACTGTTTGTGAATAAAGCTGTGTGCATAGTTTTTATCGTTTAAAAAAATATAGTTTATGATTGATACTTGACTTAAAAAAATTCCACATACATACATATTAACATATAAATAAATATACATATTACACACTAAAATATTATGGTGGGGATTTGTATGTATTTATGGGTTTATTACTTATGGGTTTGGTACTTATTCTTCAACAATACATACTATCGCTATCGACAGTTGGATCTCATGTGTTACAAGCAACTAGTATAACAATATTTTAAAATTCGTTTTAAAGACATCTCACTAGCGCTGGTTGAAAAAATTTCCAGACATTAACGAACCAAGCCTTAACTCAAAGTGGGCACACTTAATTCCTTTCTTCTTTCTCCTTGGGCACACTTAAGTCTTTTGCATAATTTTTAACATTTTTTTTCACATATTTTGGTTGTACTACTTTAATTTTACCAAAATTCATTTTTATAACGTCTGATTTTTTAGTGATACCAAATTCATATTTATAAAGTCACATTTTTTGTGGAACCAATCCTGGTTTTATTTTCCTAATTCATATTTATAACGTCATACTTTTTTAGTGGAACTGATTCTGTTTTTATTTTCTAAACTCATATTTAAACTTCACATTCTTGGTGGTGCTGATATTTTTTTTTCCCCAATTCATATTAGTCATTTTTGGTGAGTAGAAAAAATATGTTTTATAGTGACGTTTTTGTATGTCAATACAACACAGTTACTGTTTATCATTTTAATTATATTATTTTTAACAATATATTTGTAAATACAAATCTTTAAAGCAGATATGATGAATAGCTTAAAATACAATATTTTTAAGTCTCCGTTACGCATAACTAATCGGGTTACATAATCCAAACTTTTTAAGGGTGGAATGCTTGGAGGGTGAAGAACATAATTTTGTAATGAGTCTAAAAGTTTTTTGCTGTCCAAGTTGCTCGATTCTGTTCCAATATTTTGTGTTTAATTGTCATTCGGGAGAAAAATATTTTTTCTTTTTATTTGAAATTAAATATTAATAACCCCGCCAAGAAGTTTTCGCTACTTAATTATCTCCTGCCGAAATTGGTCGAACGAAAAACCCTTATTGATATTGATACAAAAAATACTTTAAAGATGAAATGACGACTTGTTAATCTTATCATATAAATCTGATAATACCTGATACAACTTATTAGTAATTAGTATTAATCTGATAATACCCGATTCTAATGTTTTCTATTTTCCAACTTCTTATCTTTTAATAATTATTTTAATGTGATCCTAACAGATAGATGGACGACAAATAAAGATTTGTTGGACCGCAGTGGATGGGAGTCGCACAGGAACGGGAGGAGTGGAGAAGGAGAGGGGAGGTCTATGTCTTGCAGTGGGCAAACACAGGCTGATGATGATGATACTTTTAAGAAGAATATGTAACAAGACGATGAATGAAAGTTAAAAAAGAGAACACTAGGAAAGAATGAAAACAGACCAAAATGTATGAGATGTATGAATATGGGTGATGCGATGGATGCGTGCCAAGATAGAAAAATATGACGTTCGATTCTCTCTGTCACGACCATTGCGTGATAGTATGTAGGTATGGTTGTATGTGATAGTTTTTTAGTTTTCTGTATTAATGTTTTTCTTATGATTTTTACTGTTTCTTGTATGTTGTACCCAATTTTTTATTTATTTATTTAAGTATCACTTACATATTGGTAGTTAACATAATACAGTGATAAGTAAACTTTAGTACAACAAGATAAATTTGAAATATTTAATTATCTTGATATTAAAAAACTAGTGAGTGTTACTTAATATTTAAATTTATGAGAATATTATTGCTAAATATATCCTAAATTTACTAGGTTACTATTAGATGTTTACAGTAAGCTGGTTTCTAAACTAATTAAAGGTATAAAGGTAAGAACATAAAATACTGTCGAATATTTTTATTATTGCATATGCGCAAACATTGGATTTTTTTTCCCTGTCGGGATTTCCCGGTTCTCCTACAATAAATGTTCCAACTTCGTCTCTATTGAGATAATTAAAAATCTGTTAAAAAAAATAAAATACTGTATTATTTTTATATTGTCTCATTGGACGTCCAACTAGGTGAACCTGTTTTAGGACGTCCGATATGAAGTTACAATTTGTAGGTATCAATAACTTATCTAATTTCATTTATTATTGCATTCATCTATGCCGATGGATGTCAATTGTTTTTTTTTCAGAGTGTCTAATTTCATATTTTTCCAAGCGTCCGTCAGGTAGTATAATATTGTACATTTTGGGGCCAAGGAATTTAAAATTACACTGTGCTAATGTGGTGTTGGCTTTTTATTAGGTATCTTGCTTTTAAAGTAAAATTCAAACAAAAATCAAATAAGATTCAGCGATCCTTACTCTCCATTACTATGAAATAGTGGAGATTCATATGAATTTGTTACTAAATTATGTATAATCGAAATAATGATTCAATGATATAACGATTATTTTATAAATTATCACCAATCAAATCCTAAAAAAATATTACTTTCAACGACGTATTGTCAACGAATTCTTCCTGAAATATTCAACTTACCTTTATGCCTATTCATACAACTCAAGTGTCTACGAATCCTCAAATTCAAATTGAGTCAATTTGTATTAGTGAAAATATTCCGAATTCAGTTTTTGAAATCGAATATTTTGATCGAAAAAGATTCAATTCCATTTCAATCGGAGCAACTCAAACACTCGACCAATTTTTATTATTTTCAATTTATTTTTACATAAGTCATTTATATTATAATTTTGTGTAAGTATTTTTTTATAAGCTGGTATTACATATATTATTAGTTTTATTAGAAGAACTTACCATTACTAGGCGAAAAGATCATATTAAATAGTTCGAATAATTTTATAAATATTAATCTATTATACGAATTCGAATAATTTTATAAATATTACATATATTTCTGAAGATTTTTTAGACAAAATATTCAGTAGCATTCAGTTATTTAGAACACTTTTTGATGCAAATATTTTAATAAAAGTACATTATATAATATTGATAATTATTCATTTCATAACAAAGGATATTTAATTACAACCTTAAAAAATATTCAATTTGATACTTGTGAGGAAATACTTGGATGACGTGACTGACTATCCAAGGGTCTTTTAAACTTTAGACGATATTGCCGGGATAGCAATTTGAGTATGACCTCAGATTATATACTTAGCTCAAGGGTCTGCCTCATCAAGAAACTCAAGTGAAAATTACAAAGTGCCCCCTCTATGAAACTCACATAATTACAGCCAATATCCGTGGTTCGTTGACTTCGGTAATATTTAAGAACACCCCACTCCACACTTATTTATGTGCATTTATAATTTTGCTAATTGCAAACCATTAATTGCTAAATATTTTTATTTTTATTACAGGTATTTTCATGCTGGATAATTTAGAATCATTTTTTATACATTTATTAATTTATTAAATCCAGTACATTGTGAAAATTTACAAAAAAATACAAAAAATAATATCGATCAAATATGGATGTTTCAACCACTGATTTCTCGATACAACAATCCAATTAATTAATAATAAGAGTATTAATTTATAATTTATTTTTCTGTTTACATTAACATGGATTTATATTGTTGACCTTCGTGGGTCAGTTGCTTAAGTATGTGGCTGTTGATCCAAGGGTCCCGGGTTCGAATCCCGTTCTGGACCTGCGTATCAGCAGTCATATACTTAACCAACTGAACCACAAAGGCCATACCACGAAGGCATCTATGTATGTATATATGTATTTTGGGAGTTATAGACATTAAAATTCAACTTTTTTTTTTCAAATAAAAATGAATACTTATGTCCTTGTTAAACAAGTACATATACATCTTCCTACGTTCCCTAAAATAAGCAAATAAATGCTTGTGCTTAGGTGAACGAAATCATATTTAATCGAATTTACATACATACATACCATCACGCCATGTCCCTTGCGGAGTTGGCAGAGAGAACTGAAGGCCACATTTATCTATCCTGGCACGCATCCCTCGCCTCGTCCACATTCATGCATCGTCTCATACATGTTCGTCTATTGCTCACACTTCTAACATTTCCGTCTTTGAAAATTTCGTTCACATGGTCGTGCCATCCCTTTCTTGGGCGTCCCCGACCTCTCATTTCATTCCTTTCCGCTCTGTATATTTTCTTCGTCAGGCGCTCCTCATTCGTTCTCCCCATGTGACCAAACCATCTCAATGTGTTCACTTTCATTCTAGTAATGACATCTTTCTTCATCTCACATTCTTTTCTTATGTCCTCATTTCTTACCCGGTCATACATCGTTCTATTACAAATCCTTCTTCAACTAAATCCTTCTTCAACAATTTACTAAAAATATTTATGAATCTAGCTTTTATCTACCACACTATTGTATTTTTGGTGAATTTTCAATAATAAAAAAACAAGTTCCTTTTGTTATGTTATATTCATGCCAGTTAGAAAATATTTCTTTTTTTTTGTTTCAGGAGCAAAGCAATATTTTATGATGCCTCCGAAGCAATTCGTAAAATGGAGTTTATACACATTTTTATCATGTTTCTTCTTGTTGAATCGAGTTACATTTCTATTCCAGAGCTTTAAAACAACTTCTTTTACCCAACAATAAATTTATTTGTTTCGTGGATCGTAAATTTTGTTCTTTGATGCCAATTTTAATTTTTATTGCCACATTACGGCGACCATTACTTTTTTAACGGAGATTTCAAGTAACCAATTATTCAAACACAATCCAAACTTAAAAGAGTCATTAAGTAGGTATTTGATTGGTGAACAAACAATTCATTTTTTTAAAATGATAACAGAACAGGTAATGTATAAGCAATAATTCAACAAATAATTAATTAAATAATCAAATATTATCATTATTTATCAAGAATGGCTTTCAAAATAAACAAATTGAATAAAATATAAAGCGTTGTTTTTTTTTCAAACTGGCGGTTAATTATACGAGACTGTCAAACATAAATTATTTTTATTACGTATCGTTTGAAGTTTTTACTAAACCCGCTAATTTTTTCGATCAAATCACCGCCTATCAATTCAATTTGATGAACGCACCACACTTAAGATAAATAAATCAACGTCCATTATCTCTCCTGAAGTCTAAAGCTTTTTTTTTCAAGTCTTAAATATAATGAGCTAGACTAGTTTTACTTATTTATTTTTAATTACTGATTTTATTACTGGGGCACGTAGGGTAGACAAGCTCCACGCGCTGTACCCCGGGTAACGCCAAAAGTCTACTCAATAAGAGGCTGAACAATCTTCATATTAAAATTTCCCACCCACACATAGTGAATTTATTGAAAGAAAATACAAAATGAGAAAGAAACCAACAAGAAGAGATAGAAGATGTTTAACTGTGTGTTTGTTGGTTTGATTTTGATTTATTCACTATATCATACGATAAATAATAACTGATTTTATTAAGAGAACACATATACATTTTTGTTTTTACATAGTTTTGATGTTATGAGGCTTTATGTTATGAGATCTGTAGAAGTATTTAAAAATTATTTAAATTCCCCTATCAAATTCCCCTTTCATATTTCAATTCTCTTTTTTTCCTCATTGCTGAAGTAAGTCAGTCCATTGTCAAAGGATTTTTTTTATTTATTTTTTTGGAATCATACGCAACTGAATCAAATCAACTTGAGGTTTTACGTTACTTAATATCTAAATAAAGATTGCCTTTGTTTATATTTTTTTATGAAAATAAATTAAATTGGACCTTACGTATAAAACATATTCATCAAAGTATTCTTCGTATAAACTTAATTATTTTTTAAATTGTAATTTATACAGTAATTTCATTTCGCAGACATGTCCTCTTGGCATAAATTTCAATTCACGCAAGGAAAAGCAAAATCGTATTTTCCTTTCGAAGGAATATTTTAATGGTTTCTGAGAACGTCTTTATCATCAGCACCGTGCACTTCCTCGGAGAACTTCATTCCATTTCAGAAAAATGTAGTTATATTTATAAACGAGTATCAAGCGCTATATATAATTTTAATATAAGATAAGTGACTGCAATTTTGCTGCATATAAATATTAATAAATTTTCACATAAGTATATTAATAATAACTATATATTATGTGAAGTGACAATGTATGTCTTAAAATGTACAATGAATAATTTATATGAAATCATTCCTCAATTAGAAAGATCTCTATCTTTATTCACTTGATTTTGGGCTTATGAGCCGAAACTTAATAAGAACATTGTGAAATATATGTTAATATTATTCTTTTATATTTTCTATATAATAATCAAACTATGCTTGAGGAAACAACTTATAATTTCTATAAATTCAAACACTATGTAATATGTAGATTCTACAATCTTTTCATACCTTACCTACGTCTTTACCTACGTCTAGAGCTATTTCGTCTCATTAGAAGATAGTCTAGTGTAGTGAAATTCTATAAATAAAAACAAAAGTTTAGTTTCATGACCGATATTGGTCAATCAAAGACCATCATGTAAAGTGACCGCTTCCTTTTCAGAATATATGAAAACTAACTCTATGCTATAGATATTTCAATACATTTAAGCACATATTGCCTTTATTTCAGATTCATGTTGTGTACCGATCTTCTTTCAGAAAAGCACGCGATAATAAAAAAAAACACATCAACATTTGAGTTCATATAATAAAAGTTCATAAACATACTCATAATAATGTTGGTCTATATATTTATCCTACAAATAAACCCGTTTCATCCCTATATTGATATATTATCTGGGCAACTTCCTTAGCCTTTCTACAAAATGGCTCGTAAATTTAAAGACATAAAGATAGATACTGGCCGAAAACCCCTTTGCATTTTATACCCATTTTCATGTAATATTAAACAATATTTTTACTGACATCTGTTTTTCAATTATAAATATTTTATTCGTATCTCGTACCTCCATTTTATATTAGGTAAACTTTTTTTAAATGAATTACATATATGTATGTCCGTGTCCATGTTATTCAAGTACCTACACATAATATACATCTTACTATATATTCACTAAATGCTTTTGCTATAGGTGAACAAAATCCGTAATGTTTGCAGGCATTTTATTGTTCCCATATTTACCTACAAATAATAATCTTTGCTACATCGTAATTGAAATATTTATATAAAAATCCCTTCTTATAAATATTTAATACCGTCGTTATTTTGTAAGATTCAAGTAGAATTGTTTCAAGCATTTCAATAAAGCTTTACCTGGTTAAGTGGTTATATCAAAAATTTCAAAGAAGGAGAATAAAAAAAACATGTTTAACAAAAAATCATAAACAACATTCTGTAGTATATAATTTCACTTTTACTATATAATATTATGTTTTTTACAATATTTTTAAAAATATCAAAAAATTAAGTAAAAACACTATTTATTATAATTGCAATATTTATTTTATTAAATTTTATTTGACTATGATCGGTTACGTGTAATGCACATTTACGATTATTGACTCAGAAGAGCAATCAAAAACACTTAAATTGTAAAATTTTTAATGTAATTTACATCGAATTATAAGGTACATAAGAAGTTTTTTTTACATGTGTGTGTGTGGCTGTAGATCGGTAGGTGTAAGTATTATGTAGGTGTGCGTATCGGTAGGTGCACGTATACGACCGAGCGAGTGAAACTCCGGTGTTTCACGTGAGTTTTTGTTGTCATACTTTCATTGCGCTGACTAGGTATCTGTATCATATATAATCTAAGGTTATTTATTTGATTAAGTAGATACTTTCGGTCGAAAATTTGATTTTGATTTGAATGAACGAACAAACATTTTGAGTATTTAGAAACATGAATAACGTCAGGCATAAAATGTGTACAAGTTAATACAATAAATTTTAAGAGGATCTTAGGTTGCAATTATTATTGAATTAGGAAGAACGTATAAATATTAGTGGCGGGAAAGCTATGGCGGCAAAGCGGTTTTTCAATTTAGGGGAGTATTTAGCCGGAGGTCTGCAAGTGTGCGTAATGCGGAAAGTTTAGCTGGAGCTTTTCCATTACCCCCGTAGAGAGAACTTTGTCCCAATAGCGCTAAGCGAATAATTTCGCCTGCGAATTCGGAAAACTTCCGGAGATATTTATTAAAAAGCCAAATTTATTTTATACGCCTTCTTTTAAGATTTTTTTTAATGAACCAGATACCCATATGAATGCAAGTTAGTTGAAGAAATAGTCCGATTGTGAACGTCTCATCGAAAATATCTGACACCATATTATTTTTTACAAATCCTATATATTTTCAAGTTTCCTTTAAAAGAAAATAACTAAATCCAAACTGTTATCTTAAAGATATTTTTAACAGATTTTTAATTATCTCAATAGAGACGAAGTTGGAATATTTATTGTAGGAGAACCGGGAAATCAAGGCACCTACAGGGCTTACGACCTGTCATCGGCTGGTTTACGTGATCACTTTATGCGCTTGCGCAACGTTCACCAATTATGTCTTTTTAATGAGATCCCTATCAATTCAATTTTGAAAGTTCTATATATTGTAATACTGAAATTCTTTTCGCTTGAAAATAAGGAATTTTTACTACAGCCATCTATGGGTGAAATTATGAACAATCTTATTCTTTGACTCCCGACAGGGAAAAAATCCAATGTTTGTGCATATGCAATAATAAAAATATTCTGTTATCTTAACATAATTTCATATTCTTGACTTCTATTAAATTTAAAAAATCTCGTGGATTAGTTACTCTTTATGTACCATTTCTTAAATTCTTTATTCTTATTTCTCGCAAATTGGAAAAACACTAATGTAATAATCTTTATTAAGCATGTGGTGTTTTATCTCCCATTGCGATATTACGCATAGTCAGACCTGCGATTGCTCATGGCATACGTATAATTAAATTTCGAGACAAGTACCTATCTTAAATATAGAGATTCGTACGATTATTATTATGCGAGAACGGTGACACAAGCCAGTGACACGGAGCTTTCACGTGATAATATCATAATAATACTGTTATTAATACAGTCAAGTGTTAGAAACCATAGCATTATAATATATAATATGGATGGAAACATACAACGTATACCCAGTTGTAATATACCCAACATTGAACATCCTTCTAAGATGACAACACAAACAATTATACCTATAATTCCAACTATACTTGGTCGAAAACCTTTGACTTTCAGTGCCTTTAATTAACTTTTTCAACACTTAAGGCACACTGGTACCAGCATTTGGGTCTATTCCGGAGAAAATGAAAAAAAATTGGATTGTATAGTCACATTTACAGACGGGACGACAGTCACGTAGGCAAGCTGATCCTAAATATCCTCACACAAGCAATTTCTATATTTAGGACTTGCACAAGCTAAGAGGATATTTTTTTATCTATTCAATAAAACATTACAACAATTTTATTTTTATTGACAACATCTCAATAGAGACGAAGTTGTAATTTAATGTTAATGTGTTATCACTTTATGCGCTTGCGTAACATTCACCAATTATGCAAATTATGATTTTTTTATAAATATTGTGCTGTCTTGATTTGATCTGAGACTCAATTGAATAAAGTATGACTGGCGGATCACATCTATGCTCTTTCAGTTCAATATTTCCAAGGGATACTATTTCAGATTATTTGTGCAATTAACAAATAAAAATGACAAGATACCTACATACACAATATGCATATCATGATCAGTCCAATTCCATTTTTTAATATGTATACAATAGGTTAGTTTATAGTGTTTAGATACTTTTTAAAAATGCATATAAGTATGTCTCCTGTGAAATATTATAATATATACACTGCTATCCCTAGAACAGGTATACCTAGTTGAGCAGCAGTTATCTATTTTTAATGATACATATTTAAATTGTGTGATAAAAACAACTCAACAGTTTTAACATGCATTGTCATCTTAAGTACCTACACAAAACTGGTCCGGAAGTTAGTTAAAATTCATTGCAAAATTCCAGAACAGACAGAAAAGTAAAAGAAATTTTAATTGCTATCGTCGATATTTTTTATCTTTGGTTGTTAACTTCTGATCTAGTTAGAGAAGTGCTTTAGAAATTCGGTCCCTATGGGAGCCAAGTGATAATGCGTATACTAGTAGGAACCGACACGTACCTACCGGCATTTAGCTACAACCGCGATGTATTACATAGGCTCTCGTATATTCTTCACTAAATGTATCACTCCGCCCATTTCGAGTTAAATCTATATTCCAACTTTATTTGCATAAAAATATCCTTCTGAATCATTTCAACCTCATTGTGTAACATATGTACAAAATATAATGAATGTATTCGTTTTGTGATATTTGTTATACATGAAATAACAACTTTTTGTGTCTATATAAATCCATTATTAACGGATTGATACTTCTATGATATTTTTGTTCCTATATTGATAAAAATGAATTTACTAATCTAATTATAGATGGTTTTAAAAGGCTGCCTTGCGCAAATTATACTATTTATTTATTGCCTTGATATGTTTATTTTTTTGTCTACGTATAATAATTCTGCTTTTTTTCTATTCCACTTTTTATTTATGTCAATTTATTTGCTTATTTTTTATCGTTGTAACTCTATTTTATTATTTAATTTATATTGTATTTTCTTTTACTACTCCTTTGAGTTTACTTTTTGTTATTAATGTGTTTACACTTATTGTTGTGCCTACACTACATACCAACCTATCAATATTTTAAAAACAAGTGCCCCACTAAGAACGTACATGTATGTAAAAATAAATTTATATTTTTCTATAGTATATGTAGGAAAAGAGAACCAAATACCTACATTGCAGATACTCATCGCATCAAATATTCCAATGTATTTTATCAATGAAAACATTGTATTTTATCAAGTCATTGTTTCACACAAATTATTTCTTGAGAAACTCCTACCTTTAACACCTCTTTCTTGCCTTTATATTTTGTTATAATCTGAACATTTCATAATGAGGCATGATTTTTTTGACCATATATGTGATTTAATACAATTTATTTATTTCGACTTTTATTTAATCGCGTTCGTGCGGAGTTTGATACCGCGTATTTTTGTCGAGCTATAAGATTTTTTTGTCTCAGAGTTGACCAAGAATCTGATTACGCCTTCAATTGGGGCATAAATCCCTGACTCGACTGTGTCCTTCTTGCCTAATAAAGCCGTTGTAAAATGAAGGTATGTAGAGGGTTTATTTTCAAGGGAGGTTTAACGACTGTAATGAGGAACCGGGAAGGTACAAAAACGGCACAAGGTATACAGAAAGCGGTTTACATTGGCGTACCTACCCAACAGCAGGGTCAAGTGAAGCATGAGGGCCCAATTTGAAAAGGGGCCCATATTTCTAACACAATACAAAAAAATAATAGAATCAATTTAAAAATTCAATTCCAACCAGAACAATCTTATCCAAATCCAAACGATGATCTTATTCTTTGTATATTTTTTTATTAAAGGGACAATCACAGTCTAATAAAATATACAAAAAAACATACACTGCGAAATAATTTAAAAACAGAACAATTACGTTTGTCCAGATAAGAATAACATTAAATCGACAAAAAAATACGGTTGGCATTTATTGCATGTTTGCCTGTGATTGGAAGGAAATAGAAAAAAAAGGATGCGAGAAGGATTAAATTTGATACTACTACGATATAAGATAAAAACAAAAACTTAAATAGTTTGACAAATTAAAAATATTAACAATTCACAATTTTATGCTATACATATATATTATATAATAAGTGATCTGTGGAAAGAATTAGAGACGAGGAAGCAAAATGGCGAAGAAAATATAACAATCAAATACTTTAATTCTATCCCGAAGATTATTCAACTCCGAAAAAACTGAAGAACCTTTTAAAAATAAGTACATATTACCAGAATGTAAGAGGACTCAATATAAAACTAAATATATTAAGAACATCTATTGTTACTTTATGTTCTGATATAATCATATTAACTGAAACTTGGCTGACGAAGGATATTGCTAATGGAGAATTAGAAATGAATAACTTCAATATTTTTCGTTTAGATCGCAACAACTCGACAAGTGACAAACGAAGAGGAGGGGGTGTGTTGATAGGAGTTCTGAGGAAATATAAATCATCACTCATACAGAGTTCCCACAATGATGTCGAACAAATATTTATAAAAATATCTTTTCCACTTTGTATCCTGATTGTTTGTTGTGTATATATACCCCCTGCATCATCAAGCAGCACGGTTTATAAACATCATTGTGAAGATCTTGAGAAAATCAGATTCAAGTATCCAGAAGCAATAATTCTTGTTGCAGGGGACTACAATCTTCCATACATGCAGTGGCGAAGAGATCAGTCAGGCGTCATGAGTGGTATTTCAAGGGACAATGAATGTGAATCGGAAATTTTAAATATGACATCTTATCTTGGTTTAGATCAACATAACTTTATATACAATCATAATAATAGGCTATTAGATCTTGTCTTTAGTAATGCAAAGAATGTCAAGGTAGAACCCGCTATCGATACACTGTTGCCTATTGACAATCACCATCCACCTTTGGATGTCACAGTTAATGTTTTTATTGGAAATAAGTTTAAAATCAGTCACAACAAACGTCTTTTCGATAAGTGTAACTATGACCAGATAGCGACCGAGATCTCATCGAGTGATTGGTCTTTCTTAACAGAAAATAACAACCTCAATATGTTAATCGATCAATTTTATGGCATAGTAAACACCGTTTTAGAAAAACACGTACCTTCATGTAAATCGAAAATCTCTTCATACCCCAAATGGTTCTCAAGACAATTGATAGATTTGATCCAAACGAAAAAAATACAGCATAAAACATATAAAGAGAACAGAAGTATAGATAGCTACATCTTGTTTAGCAATACTCGCAAAAAATGTAAGAGGCAGATCGAACAACATCGCTCAGACTTCATAAAAAATATTGAAAACCAGTTGCCATCACAAACGGTTAATTTTCACAAATTTGTGAGATCACTCAAAGACGACCATAATGACCTTCCGGGAGTTATGTTTTATAAAAATAGAATAGCTGAATCTGCTGAGGATATAGCAATACTCTTTGCTGACTTTTTTGAATCAGTATATAACAAACAACTACCAAACAGTGATATCCCTAGTTTTGAATTTAGTGATAAAGTAAATATCCCTAATATATTATTTACCAAATCTGATGTTTTGAATGGTATAAATTCTTTAGATGCTTGCAAATCTGCAGGGCCCGATCAAATACCTCCCATTCTATTAAAAAAATGCTCAGGAGTACTAAGTAGAGTCCTCGCGAAAGTATTCAATCTATCTTTGTCCATCGGACGCTTCCCAGACAGATGGAAATTAGGTTACTTGGTACCTATATTTAAAAAGGGCGATAAATCTAATATAGAAAATTATAGGCCTATATGTATCCAATCATGCATCCCAAAATTATTTGAACAGTTATTACTGGAAAAGATTAATCATAATTTATCAATCGTTATTTCTACTAATCAACATGGATTTATGCAGAGAAGGTCGACACAAACAAATCTTCTTGTCTATCAATCAAACATTTACGAAGCCTTCGTAAACCGCAAACAACTCGATTGTGTATATACTGACTTCTCTAAAGCCTTTGATTGTGTATCCCATAATATTCTTTTAAGTAAACTGAAATCAATGGGTTTGTTGGGGAATCTGCTCGATTGGTTAGAAAGCTACTTAAGTAATAGGTTTTTAATAATTAAAATAAACAATTCTGAATATGGCTCTATATACGCATCGAGTGGTGTACCCCAAGGTTCACATTTAGGACCTGTTCTCTTTAATCTCTTCATTAATGATTTAGAAGAACTCTTCTATGACATAGGTCATGTATTATTTGCTGATGATCTCAAAATATTCAAAATAGTTAGCACAGCTCATGACTGCTTAATTTTACAAAATAATATAAACATCTTGCAAAACTGGTGCAAATCTAACAACTTAAATCTCAACATAAAAAAATGCCAAGTCATGAGATTTAGTAAATCTAAAGAATTGATTGATTTTGAATATCAAATCGAAAATCATGTCTTAGAATCAGTGCAGCAAATAAAGGATTTGGGTGTAACTTTTGATGAAAAGCTAACATTTATCCCTCACATAAACAATATTGTCAACAAGGCACTTAGAACTCTAGGTTTTTTGCTTCGATTGAGTAGGGACTTCCAGAATACTCGCTCTTTCTTAATATTATTCAAAACTTTAGTAAGACCTATCCTTGAATACAACTCAGTTTTATGGAACCCATATTATAACGTCCACATAAAAAGTATAGAAAAAGTACAAAATAAATTTTTGCGTTTTATCAATTATAAACTAGGAATATCATTGTTCGATATAAATTACGATAACCTAAGACTTACTTATAATTTACCTAAGTTGATCAACCGAAGAACACTTGCAGATATGTTATTTTTATATAAAATCATAAATAGCCTAATTGACTGCCCTTACCTCCTAGAACGAATAAGCCTACATATTCCAACCCGGAATACTCGTAGTAGAACTACATTTTCCTGCGATAGTGCGACATCAAATTATTATTACAACTCACCTTTACAAAGGTTGTTAAGGGAGGGTAACCGTTATAACGAAGTAGATATATTTGCAACATCATTGGGTGCATATAGGCGTGGTGTTCTGAAGATGATCGGTGACGGATCAAGCACTGGAGAGACACCGGGAGCGACAATGCCTGGGACGTCTCGAGTGCACGTGCGTTTGGAAGACCTCTAGATGCACCAAATTTTTTTTTTTTTTTTTTATATAATTTTTTTTTAAATTTTTTTTTTGTTTGTTTTTTTGTTTTGTTTTCTATTGTTGTTTTTTCATTTTCATTATTGAACTATTTTTAAACTCTTTCTCTAAATATGCAAACCATAAGATACTTCCTCATAAACCAAGTTGAATACTTTCATATATGGTGTCATTACAATATTCACATTCGTAACTTATAACAAATTCAGCGTAAATACTTCCAATATATTAATCGATTTTTTTTTTTCACAATCCCATAAAAAGTATGAACTATTTACAAAGTGACACGAATATTCTATCATTTTCTGATTTGATTAAATTGTACAATAAATAATAATAAATTTAAAATTCGACACCCCCGTTATTATGGGTCATTTTACAAGCACCGGCATTATCTAGCCGAGCACCGACCCTGTTCCACTTCGATAGCTCCTAAACTAACGCGCACACACACACACACAGCCACATTATACCATGACTCTACTGGCTAAAGACGGCGGGTACCTGCCTAGCGTTGTTTTGCATTACATCTTTTTTTCTTCTATTTTTTTTGCTTGCCTACTTCACGTGTATTGTACATATTATATTTTTTGTTAACGCTTTATTTTGTTTTATTATTTACTTTATATTTTTTTTTAAGTACATATGTACCCATATGTTTGTTTTTATAGTTCTTTAATTTTTTACACTATTGTTATTATTTTTTTTTTTATATTAACATCTTGTTATTTTATTATATAGTTTTTTTGTATGATTATTACATATATATTTTTTCTCTTTTTCAAAGTTTGTACATGATTATTTGTATATTTTAATGACTTTTGTATTTCAATGTGTATACCTACTTAAGTACATATTTTTTTTTATGATTGTTATTTCTCTTTTTTTTTTCTCTTTTTCAAAGTGTGTATATGATTATTTGTATATTTTAATGACTTTTGTATTTCAATGTGTATAAGTATACCTATATATTTTTCAAAGTGTGTTTATGATTATTTGTATATTTTAATGACTTTTGTATTTTATACCTATATCTTTTATTTCAAATTGTATTTTTTTTATATATTTACTGTTTTAGTAATAGTAGTTTATGATTGTTTTAAGTTTTCATTTGTATTTCAATGTGTGTACCTAATTGTTGTTTATGTATAAAAGGCAATTTGCCGTAAATAAATAAATAAATAAAATAAATAAATAAATATATAAAAAGCATTTGTAGCAGTTATTACAAGCAGTGAATACATCAGAATGTGGGATAGTTCCAGACATGCCCATTTGATAAATTTGTTTTAATTTGAATAATTTTTGCTTCGAGGAACCTACAACAAGTTGGCCTATCTTCCATTTAGCGACGGCGCATGGATATTACTTTTATCTAATACATCATTAAAAAATAAATTAATTTTATTGAATGATCCAAAATTATTTTCATCATTCTAAATTCGTTTTCATATTAGCTCTTTTTCCTCTTCTTGATGTGCCGTGTTAGCCCTCATCCCCGACGTTAGCAATCACTTGCCTCTCATTTCGGGCAGTATGGGGCAGCTCCCCGACGCCGACCTCTGAATATCTGTCCAGACTCTATCATGAGAAAATTTACTATGTACATAGTAGCAGTCATAAATATACCTAATTAATATGTGCAAACATGTTCAAAATTCAAAGGAAAATATCAGGGCTCCATTTTTAGTCTGTATTAGGTCCCACATTGTCTAGAAACGCCACTGGTGGTATAACTGTACAAAAACTCTACGATGGTATAAAACATCGAACATCAAATTTCCGCATACAGAAGCGGCTTCCGGACAGTATAGTAATTGTTCCACGGTCCCCCGAAACTGCCATCAACATTGATTTAAGTGCTGGTACCCACATTACGCGAATAATATCATTTTCCTTTTCGCGTTTTGTTGTCGCTCATGTTTAAAAGGTCGTACGACGAATTCCGGAAAACGGGACATGACAATATATTAAAGTCAGAATATCATATTAAACAGTTACGGACAACCCATGAACCATGAAAAGAATACACAATATGACACGTATATGGAGATTTTTTACAAAGGGGATTTGGTGCTTTAGGAAACTGCTCTGCTATAACTAAACCGTTTTAGTTATAACATATTTAGCCGTAATATAATATTTCAATTGGTTGACCGATAGCTTTTTATTAGATTTATTTTTCAATAATTTGTATTGAAGCGAGATTTTTTTTTCTTTAAACACAGAAGGTTACAACGTTTGGGTACTATAAATCCTTGAAAAATTGCCTTCAAATTATTACAAGTCGCTATTTTTAGTCAGTTGTTGTAAGTATAGTATATAAAGCGTTTTTTTTTTTTTAGTTATAGACACTTGATTGGTGGAAACCTTTAAAGTTTAATAATTTGTTTTTGTTCTTACTAATAGTTTACACATAAATAATTACCTATAGAGTATTTACGGCAAATTTTAATGAATGATTCACTGAATCCAAAGTAATTCGGAAAATTTGTGACCTATAAAGTCTGATATGAAAATAAAAGGTTTACACAAGTGACATTGAATTTACAATGGGGCAATAATATTGATTTTTTTTATATTTTTATGTTTGAAATGAAATACTATTTTTAAATTTTATCATTAAATTAATTAAACACATTAAGTATCTTTTGAATGCTATACAAAAAACTCAAATAATTGAATGTATTAATAACTATTCAAGTATGTAGTGCTATGTTAATAATCATTATTTTTTTATTGTATAATTATTATAACTGTAATGATCCCTTATACCAGTAGTTTGCTGTCTGGGGGACTGTCATAAAATATTATATAAGATTTCAATAAAGATATATTGTAATTTTTTTTTAAATCAAATGCCTTAAAAAACGAAATAAACAAAGAAATATTAATTAAATGGTTGACCATTGCTTATTTTAGGGTCACATGTAGGTACCTCCAAGCATAATTAAGCATTGTCAGTTATCACAAGGGACATAAACTACGATATAAATTTTTGCTTGCGTTTATTTTAGTTTAACTAGGCACTTCTCCTTTGTTTAATAACAAACATGTTTTAAAGCATTTTTTACATTCATACTCTGCTTATGTTCTCTTTGTTTATTATGTAACTTTGAAGGATATTAAATGAATATAATATCTCTAAAGTAACCACAATTTCGCATTTAACACTACAACCGGAAAGGTTTTTTTATTGAATAAAAATTCACCCTTTATTTTTCACTACGCAAGTTTCAAAAATATTTCATATTGTTTTCCACAGATATACTTTTGCATTTCAGGGACATGTTTTTTTTTTGATGAAATGAATATGTCCTTGTTAAACAAGTACCTATACATTGTACATATTTCTACATTCCCTAAATTAAGCATAAATGCTATAGGTGAACGCTTGTGCTATATGTGAACGATATCGTTCGAGACAGGATTCGAACTCGCGACCACTGAATTACTAGCCCAGCGCGCTAATCGCTCTGCCATCGACCCATCTGTTGTACAGCTAATATGAAATTCCCGTTATACAGGCTAAATAATAATGAACATTTATTGTCGTAGGGAGTTGATAGCCAATTAATAAATTCTTTCAACTTAACAGTGTGTTCGACCCAGAGATGGACGCCTTGTGCTGTAAGTCGAAGTCAGGACAGTTTGATCGATCGACCTTGTTTAGATTTGTATCATAATTATAAAGCAGTAAATTTAATATGTAGATAATTAAGCCAGACATGAATTGTCGATGTTATAGATCTAGTTGCTAAACTAAAATGACATTGGGCAGGTCATGTTTGTTGCCAGAAAGGGTATGGATAGATGTGCACTCAGAGTTGTAAAATGGAGACCATGGGCTATAAAGAGGGATATAGGCTGTCCTCTGAAAATATCGGTTGATGATATTGTCCCTGTCACTGGAAATGGATGGGTACAAAAACCTCAAAAAAGAGACCAGTGGAAATTTTTAGAACAGGGCTACACTCAGCAGTGGAGAGATGTCTGAAGGAAGAAGAAGAAGAAGATCTCTCAATACAATAACACACCGTATAGAACATCGCCTCACAACAAAGGGATATTTATTTTACTCAAAAAATAAGAGAATTTTAATGTACATAATATCTACCGTATTTCGTACACAAGTGTGAAATATTCTATCGCAACGCACTCTGATGGAAAAAAATAATGTATAAAGGAGAAATAATGAAAAAAAGCCTTTGTATATTCAAAACCAACATTCTAAATATTTTGCAATGATTTTATTATATATGTTGAAATATATTTCAAGCTGAGTATGACATCACATATTACATCTATATAAATATACTTTTTCTATATTGTTTTGCGGTTAACCACTTATATACAAGTGATCCTAGAATAAATATACATTTATTTATACATCATGAAAAACAATCATGAACTACAGAGTCTATTAGTAAAAGAATCGAATATTGTCCTTAAAAAAATATTATTTTCACTGAGGACAAAAGTTTTCATAATACATTATTCACACAAGAACCCATTGTATGCACTCTCTACATGATATCCATTAAGAAAATGACGTAAAAAATCTTTACAAATTGTTTAATCATGACTTTCCACTATTCCATAGTAGTGAAGAGTAGGTACAATAGGATTTTTACTTATAAATATGGTCTTAAAAATTGCACAAAATTTCCATATGGCAATGACATTAGTTAGTCATTTTATGCTTATTTTTATAAACTTTAACATCAGATATCACTAGTACCTGCAAAACTTTCAGGGAAAGTGTCGGACTGGGTCAGTTGGTTTGGTATCTGGCTGCTGATCCAAGGGTCCCGAGTTTAATTCCCGGTGGAGACACGGTTTGATCTGTGAGATGATAAATATCACAAGTGTCCAGAATGTGACAACTTGTTATTGGGTGCGTGTTAAATTAATATTTGACATAGTACCTTTTAGTTGCCCGAGAAGTAATAAATTAAGTAGTCGATTATCCATTTAATAAATTATATAATGATCATTGTTGAACCCTATATGACACAATCACATTTCTTGCTCGTCATTTTTGACGCCTCTAGCGACATGGTGTGGTTATGTGGTACAAGGCACGCCAACTTCTTCTTTTTACTTATTTATTTTGGTACCACAGAATGCAGCACAAAGGACTCCTCACCCTCTTCTCCGTTCCCTCTCTGCAAGCACACAAAGGAGAGACGTACATACACTTTACGACGAGTCACGTCAATCGATGAAGAGTCAATTTGCCAGTCAGCGGAACATTTCTGTTAGAGAGAGAAAAACCGCCAAAAGGAGAATCGCTGAAAAGATCGCAGAGTCGTGTGAAAACTTACACGATGGTATCTCGCCTATCGATGATCGATGAAGAATTTGAAACTGCCTATTAATTGTATGAACAAACCTTATAATAAATTCTTATAACACTTTTAACATACAATAATAGATATACAAATAAACCACAACTCACGTTGTCTATTATTGTACTTCTATCTTATAAATATCAATTATTGTATTCAATAATAAATGTGTAGATAGTCAACGCTTCTATTATTTAAAAATACATAGTATTTAAAAGTACCATAATATATTAAAGGTACTTTTCCTATAAGATACTTTTAATTAATATTTATTTTAAGAATGAAGTTTTTAAATAAAATAATATTCAAATAGATATTCACATATAAACCAAGGGAGGAGTTCGGTCAAACAATGGAATCAAAACCCTCATGATAACCCATATCATGGATATAATTATCTTATGTAATTTTTTTAAGATTAATTTTTTTTTTTTTTTATTAAAAAAAAAGTAATAATCATCTTATCTTTTTTATATTGCTTCTCGGGTAACTAACAGGTACTATGTCAAATATTAATCTAATACGCACCCAATAACAAGTTGCCACATTCTGAAACTTTATAATATTTATCGTCTCACAGACAATTAAAAACTGTGTCTCCACCGGGAATTGAACCCGGAACCTTGGATCAGCATTCAGATACCTAACCAACTGAGTCATGAAGGCCGACATAATATTCTATAATATCTTATTATTATCGATATTAAAAGCAATACATGGTAGCAATTTTTAATCACCAATAGAATACTAACAATAAATATCAGAAACACATTAAATTTAATCAAATAACTCAGTGAAATTCTTTCAAAATAATCCTATGTATACATGTATCTATGTATACATGAAGGGATTCTTGCATTGTGCACTGCACTCATCTGGAGGCAATCTTTTTAACTTTAAAGGAACACTTACACTTAAGCATCTATCACAGTAAGCCGCTTTGTTGGCTCTATCCAATCCCTTTAGGGAGTTGTTATTCGTGATCCAGAAGACCTGAGTGTTAGATGCCTCCCAGATAGCTCTTTTCTCTGGCACAGCTCTTGAATGTATTGTGCTGCCAGGTTATTCAATTAAGTATTATATTAAATAATTATACACCACAAAACATTTATTTGAACTGGAAACAATACAGGTATACTAAAAAAATACACAAATATTAAGTATAAAAAGGAAAAAAAACCCTATAAAAATCCGTATACCCAATAAAAGTTTTTATCATATGAACTAACTTAAAAAATACAATGTAATAATTAAATTAAATTAATATATATTATCAGAACTATATTCTGATATTAGAAAACAAAGAGTAACATAAGCTAGTTAATGCCCTAACAAGGCGAAATAGGCCTATCGCGCAGAATAAAAAATTAATGTAGAATCAAAAAGTCTTTACTTTAATTATAGATAAAACTTATAATGGAATTCTACCAAATAAAAACTTCGTCGATAATTAAAGAGTAACAATTTATGATGAACCAATAAACACGAAAAATTGTTATTTTAATGATAACATATTTTCATAGATCATTTAATGAAGCTTTTGAATAAAAAACTTATATTTTCCTAAAAAAATAACAAAGACTTTTGAGATATATATTTTTTGTTTATTAATAATGAGCATATGGGATTTGAAATCCTCTTAATAAATTATTTAATCTTCCAGTTTCCTTCCATTTCGAGTCAGCAAACCATAGATCCGTAGCATATAATATACTAAGGTTGGTCCCGTAGGATGAAGAAAGCTTTCCGGGTTAGGGAGGTTTAGGTGTATGAAGTAAGTGCTTTTGTGTCTTAGAGAGTTCATTACTAAACATAACCAAACCATTGAATGTTATATACATATATACATAGGATTATTTTGAAAGAATTTTACTGAGTTATTTGATTAAATTTAATGTGTTTCTGATATTTTTTATTTAATAACCGATCAGTATTCTATATTGGTGATAAAAAATTGCTACCATGTATTGCTTTTAATATCGATAATAATAAGGATTTAAAACAGCTGTATTAGTATAACAATGTTAGACAGAATATAAGCGCCATAAAAATATTCCTGGATCATTGAACGCCGCTATATAAATTATTTATATTATGTTATTATATTATTATCTCAGTTTTCCCGCGTCAGTCTCTGTGTTTTCCGTGTTTTCCCGTGTGTATTTATATTATTATTATATAATTTGAACATTAAATTTTTGATAAATAAATAAAAATTACATATTACTAGTACATGACATTTTTAATCATATTTAAATGAGGTGAAGCGTAGAATGATGAAATTATATACTTACCTATAGTTTTTTTAACTTAAAAAAACACATGACTTGATGGTATACATCTATGTAGATATAAATATTATACTGTTGCATTTATTAAATCAAAACAAAAATTATAATGTTCGAACTTTAATTGAATCAAGTTAATCAAAAAAAAGGACATCCTTTTCAATGTTTTCTTCGCGTTGGAATGAAATACAAGCGAGGTTAAAGAAATTGATCTAATAGCAATGTAAATAACGCCTGATATTATGCAGCATGTATAGCAGTCACAATTCTTCTGTTATTAAAACGTCAAATTAATCAACCTGAAAATAGTTTAGAAAAGCGTTGTGAATACACAAATTATTAAAGTTTCAGATCTCTAACTGGTCGGAAAGTACGTAATTTAAAAATCGATTGCTATATTCCGGTACAGACAGATAAGTGAATTTAAAAGATGTAAATTTCAGATGGGTCGATGGCAGAGCGGCTGGGATAGTAATCCAGTCGGTCTAGTAATCGGTCGCGAGTTCGAATCCTGCCTCGACCGATTTCGTTCACCTATAGCACAAGCATTTATATGCTTATTTTAGGGAACGTAGGAAGTTGTATATGTACTTGTTTAACAAGGACATATTCATTATATATATAAAAAAAAATACCTGCGTATTTATTCGATTTTCATAAAAAAATATGGTTCAAATTTTGTGCAAAGATATTTTTTAACCGCCAAAAGAATTTTTTCTTTCAAGAAAATTGCATAACTTACATAATGCATGGTGCATACAAGAGTTTGTTGTTACATACAGGGTGTCCCAAAAAGTATGGATAATCGGTAAACCAGGGATAAAGAACCCGTAGGGCTATCCAAAAACTTCATGTATGTTCTACGATTTTTTGTCGTTTTCGAGTTATAATTTTTTTTTCGATTTTTTTCGCAAAACTCCGACTGTACGACATAATTGGTCACAGAGACGCTATTTATTGAGATACACCCTTCATTATTTTTTTCAAAATTGATAAATAGTGTACGTTTTAGATGTAATAATTTGTTTTATCCAATTTAATACCATATCTTAAAAAAATGTTGTATCTCAAAAATAGTCAAATAAGAAAATTGACAAAAATGTTTGAGGGTGATTTAAAAATAGAAGGTCACATAAAAAAAATCTCAAACATTTTTCAATAACTTCCTTATTTCATCTAGTATCTACCCTGTAAATTTCATTTTCCTATTCCTACGGGATTATATTTAAAAACGGTTTAAAAGTACGAGAGGTAGATTCTTACGTAGTGAAATTTTGATACATTAAAATACAGAAAAAATTTAGTGTGAAATTAACCATTTACAGAAAAAAGATAGATACAAGATTAAATAAGGAAGTTTTTGAAAAATGTTTGGGAAAAAATTTTTATGTGACCTATTTTTAAATCGCCCTCAAACATTTTTGTCAATTTTCTGATTTGACTATTTTTGAGATACAACATTTTTTAAGCTATGGTATCAAATTGGATAAAACAAATTATAACATCTAAAGCGTACACTATTCAACAATTTTGAAAAAAATAATGAAGGGTGTATCTCAAAATCAGCGACTCTGTGACCAATTTTATCGTGACAGTCGGAGTTATTCGAAAAAATTCGAAAGAAAATTATAACTCCAAAACGACAAAAAATCGTAGAACATACATTGATTTTTTTGGATAGGCCTAGGGGTCTTCTATCTCTGGTTTACCGAATATCCATACTTTTTGGGACAAGTGTATATCTGTTTTCTTTTCTATGATTGTTCTCAGTATGTATATTTTAATGTATGTTTGTAATCGCCAATTTATTCCATTATGAGTAAATAAATAAATAATGGAACTAAACTAGTTGAATGTAACACATGAGATCCAACTGTCGATAGCGATAGTATTTATAGTTGAAGAATAAGTACCAAATTAAAAACCCATAAATACAAATTATTTAATATTTTAAGACATTTGGTTTTCTATAAAACATATGTACCTAGGTATTTATTTATTTAATATACAGAGACACCAACAGAACATTGAACAACACAAACAAAAAAAAACATGAAAAAAATAGAATCTCCAGTGCTCCAATAACAAGTATCTCCCGTATGTATATCCAGATAGGATAGTATGGAGGTCAGTCCTTTGATCCTACCCAGAATATGAAAACAGCATGATGGTATGTATGTTTGTTAGGAGATTAGTATCAAACTATTAAGGCTTCTTAGATATTGTGTGTAGGAGACTGCCACACAAATTGTATGAAGCAATGTCGTCACTAAATTCAATTTTTATAAAAATTGTTAAAAAAAATTGAGATGTACTGCTACAATCCTAATATTTCTTATAGAAAATTAAATTATCTTGTTGGGGTGTTTCGGGTTTTTTCGATATTTTTAAAAAATTTGGAAATATAGGTAGTTAAACTCAAATTTATCATAAAAAAAAATATTTTTCTTAATTAAAAAATGTTTGAGAAACCCTGGAATTGTTTTGAAAAAAAAAATTAGAGATTTTGTATTTGTCTATGTTTATACCAATTTTCAGCGTTATAGCTTTTATAATTTCTGATATATATGGAAAAATAAACAAAAATTCAAAAGTTGACAACCCCTGATTGAAACAAAAATTCACCATTCTGAGTACAAAAGTTTTGTAGGCCTATTAATATTTATATATTCTGAAATTTTGGGCCCTGTAAATTGAGTGGATCAAAAGTTATAAGGGGGGGGGGACACACACTGACACACAGACACACACACAAAACTCACATAAAATGTTCTACTCCAAATTCTGAGTAAATCCATGTATGCGAACATATATGCTGCGAAGTCTCTAAGTTGGTGTTTTTAGCATGCGAAAAGTCCACTACGCCATACAAAATGTTCCTTCGTACACGCATCTTGGATTTAAACCCCTCTTCTTTCAATAGAACTAGTTGCATGTAACACATGAGATCCAACTGTCGATAGCGATAGTATGTATAGTTGAAGAATAAGAATCAAACTATAAACCCATAAATCCAAATTATTGAAAATTTTAACATATTTTGGTATGTATGTCAAGATAGGACAGAATGGAGGTCAGTCCTCTTTTCCTACCCGGAATATGAAAACAGCATGATGGTTCTGAATGTATGTTTGGATATTAAGTACCTATCAAACTATTAAGTCTTCTTACATATTGTGTATAAGCGACTGCCATACAAATTGTATGAAGCAATGTCGTCACTAAATTCATTTTTTATAAAAATTGTTAAAAAAAATTTGGGATGTGCTAATACATTGTAAATATTTTTTATAGTAAATTAAATTATCTTGTTGGGGTGTTTCGGCTTTTTTCGATATTTTTAAAAAAAATGGAAATATAGGCAGTTTAACTCATAAATTTATCATAAAAAAAATATTTTTCTTAATAAAAAATGTTTGAGAAACCCTGTAATTTAAAAAAAAAAAAAAAAAATTGAGATTTTGTATTTGTCTATGTATATACCAATTTTCAGCGTTCTAACTTTTACGGTTTCTGAGATATATGGAAAAATAAATCAAAATTTCAAAAGTTGATAACCCCTGACTGAAACAAAATTTCACAATTCTGAGTATAAAAGTTTTGTAAGCCTATAACTGTATATATATTCTGAAATTTTGGGCTCTGTAAATTGAGCGAATCAAAAGTTATAAGGGGGGGACAGACAGACACACACACAGACACACAGACATACAGACACACAGACACACACACACAAAACTCACATAAAATGTTCTACTCCGAATTCTGAGTAAATCCATGTAAAGGAACATATATGCTGCGAGGCCTCTAGTTGGTGTTAGTAGCTTGCAAAAAGTCCACTACACCATACAAAATTTTCCTTCGTACACGCATCTTGGCTTAATAATGTCGGTTCATTAAGAGAATTGAATTCTCATGAACGAATCGACAGTTGGATAACATTCTCTTGAACGAATCGACAGTTGGAAAACTCCATTTAGTATGGAATGATTTCGTAATAACGCTCATCGCTCGTTGCTTGAACTCTAGAAAATTCTTAGTACGTTTTATAAATTCGGGGCCTCATGTCGCTGTAGCAAGTAGCAAACATTCGATTCTTATCCGCCTTGCTTTAAATATGTCGTGTCGTCACTAGCCGCGGGGATTTTGATACGTTTCATACAACCCCGCTATCAAAAAACTTGACTGACCCAACTGCTAAGTGTTCAAATTTGAAGAATTTTTAATTTTACAAGCTAGTCATTCTTAAACTAAAAAATTATAATTTATTTTCTTTTCATTTTATAGTATAATTATTAAATAACACAAAAAAGAAAACAAAAATTACAGGAGTAAAATAAATAGTACCTATTTTTACTTAAATGTAGATATATTACAAAAATAAAAAAAATACTCGGTATTTCTTCTATTGAAATTGACTTAATTATTGACGTATTTCGTGCAAGGCACATCGTCAGAATTAACCGTTCATGTAACTTCAAGTGTAGGATCATTGGCCATAGTCCAACTGTCGATTTGTTCATGAGAACTTTGTTCTCTTAACATATCGACAATGTATCAAGCCAGAATACGCGAGAATTGTATGGAGAGGTCTACTTTTTTCACGGCTTTTCCAACTTTGAAGTCAAAAAACACCAACTTAGAGGCTTCGCAGCATATATGTTCCATACACGGATTTACTTAGAATTCGGAGTAGAACATTTCGTGTGTCTGTGTGTGTGTGTGTGTCTGTGTGTGTGTGTGTGTGTGTGTGTGTCTGTGTGTGTGTGTATGTATGTGTGTGTGTGTGTGTCCGTCCCCCCCTTATAACTTTTGATCCGCTCAATTTACAGAGCCTAAAATTTCAGAATATATAAACAGTTACAGGCCTACAAAACTTTTATACTCGGAATTTTAAATTTTTGTTTCAGTCAGGGGTTATCAACTTTTGAATTTTTATTTTATTTTTCCCTATATCTCAGTAACCATAAAAGCTAGAACGCTGAAAATTGGTATAAACATAGACAAATACAAAATCTCAAATTAATTCATTCAAAAAAATTCCAGGGTTTCTCAAACATTTTTTATTAAGAAAAGTATTTTTTTTATGATAAATTTATGAGTTTAACTGCCTATATTTCCATTTTTTTTAAAATATCGAAAAAAGCCGAAACACCCCAACTAGATAATTTAATTTTATATAAAAAATATTAACATTGTAGCAGTACATCTCAAATTTTTTTTAACAATTTTTATAAAAATTGAATTTAGTGACGACATCGCTTCATACAATTTGTATGGTAGTCACCTATACACAATATCAAAGAAGACTTAATAGTTTGATACTTCATCTCTAAACATACAATATACATATACCATCATGCTGTTTTCATATTCCGGGTAGGAAAAAAAGACTGACCTCCATACTATCCTATCTTGACTACCTAGGTACATGTGTTGTATAGAAAACTAAATATCATAAAATAATAAATAATTTGTATTTATGGGTTTGGTACTTATTCTTCAACTATACATACTATCGCTGTCGACAGTTGGATCCCATGTGTTACATGCAACTAGTAATAAAATTTAAATACTAAAACCTCGTTTTAAAATTATCCATTTGTTTCCTAAAGTATTGCTTTTCGGACGACTTGTAATATTAGGTATGTCTATAATATTTATTTAACATGCACCCAATAACAAGTTGTTACATAATGAAGACTAAATATTGATTATAAAAATATTAATTTTAAAATCAGTATTAAGTTTACCATGGGGCACTGGCTATGAATAGTGCTTCTTACTCTTCTCTATTTTTATCGTTTTCGGGTATCTCGTAAGAGTCCACTCATGAAAAATGCAAGAGGCAAAAAAAAACATCTTACGTATATTGGGATACACATATGCTTAGTGCTTCCTTTCAAAAGGTAATGCATACCCGCTTACCTGTCGTTGGTTACCCCACATTACGGGATACGCCGTAGTTGTCAAAGTATGAATGATATTGAATGATGTGATTTATATTAATTACACCAACATAGTTAACTAGTCTCTTTCTTTGGCTCTGAAATAAAAATCGCGTCAGAGATTGGATTTATGGCAGACATTGGGATCTGGTTGATCTGTTTTGTGTGAGCCCATAATGTTTGTTGAAGTAATGATTGTGAGTGCAGAAAGTTGAGATTATGTACATATTTAGTGTGGAACGGGAACAATCACCTGGTTCATAATTGCATATAATTGTCAATAAAAATTGTAAACTGCTAGCCCTAGAACAGGATTTCCTAGTTGGGCAGCAGTGATCTACTTATTGTTGTCATTATAAATATGGTGTGATAAAAGGTTAATAAATATTCATAATCTCAAAAATCCAGGGCCTTAGTTTCAGAAATTAGATATCTTATTAATTGAGCCAGTGTTGGTGAGTTCGAATCCTGCCTCGTCCGATTTTGTTCACCTATAGCACAAGCATTTATGCTTAGCTTAGGGAATGTATGAGGATTAATATGTATTTTTTACAAGGACATTATATTCATTATTAAAAAAAAAATACTTTGTCCTTTTAATGTCGTTGTCCAACGACCTTCTAGTATTCGTTATAACGAATCCGACATAAAATATTTATAACCATACAGTGCGTGTTCATATATCAATTTATTATCTTTTGCTCAATTAGACCCGAGAAATGGTATAATTGAATAACCCAAAATTAAATTTAAATGTATGATTTTAACGTCAACCAAATATGATTCATGGCGTGTCTAGACAAATTAGTTGCTACAGTGTTAATTAAATTTCCTAGTATTTTAGAATTTATTCACATTAATAATAATAATAATATGTTTCGAGATTAACAAGACATATAAATAAAATATCCTACATTAATTTTAATTACAACAAGTGACATTGTGATTTTGTATGGCGTGATCTTATCCACCATAACTTACATGGGTATTTATTAAAATGTCACGCTATAGGTACCAACCCACCTATATTTTGTTGCTTTCAGGTTATGTCGTGTTATAATGATGCTCGGGAAACACGAAGACACAAGACACTAGACACTCGAGTGTACACTGTCGTGACATGAAATACCAGTTGTTGTCTCGGTATAGCTCAGTTTTTGTGTCGCTATTTGAAGACAAGATGACGCAAGATCGAAAGGTCTGGCGTTTGCGTATCAGAAAGGCCAACCCCAGATGAACTGGGAAAAGGCAAGGAAGACGAAGAAAGAATTAGGAGTCAAAATAAAAATGTCGAAATTATCAAGAGAACTCATCTCAGATATTAAAAAAAAATACATACATTTTTTAATCAATAAATGATATAACAGAATCTCTATATTTTAATTCAATGCAAATGAAAACATTTAAGAATGTCAATGTTTTTCGTTAACACAGTGGAATTTCATAATTATATAGTAAATATTAAATTTATTTTTAAAAATAAAAATAAAACGCCGTTTTATTCCACAATGAATACAATTTGATGAGCCTAAGCACTTTCGCAAGTCACTAGCATCTTCAGAGGCACAATTTATACTAAATTTGTTACTACAAAATTGAATAAATAGTGAGGGGAGTTTGGAAACAAGTAATTCGTAGGTAAATACAAAACAATGAACAATAGATCATTTAAGACATATGTACAAATATGATAAATAATAAATATGCAGTAAACCACATTAATAAATACTAATAGATAACAAATTACGTCAATTTAATAAACATGTTTCTTTCATTTGTACATTTTATAAATATTTATAAAATTTATCCATAAAAATTTACATAAGAATTCCATACTTAAATACATTTGACGTAATCTTTAATTCTGGTTGATTGGAAGAAATCGCCTAATGCCAATATGCACTCGATTGTGCAATATACATTTATATACGATATATATTTATTTATATACAGTTTACGAAAGGTTATTGAATAAAAATAAACTGTTTTTTCTCACTCTAAGTAGAGTTATTTCAAAATTGAAAGAAAAAATAAGAATTATAATATTTTCACTGTATTACTTTCCTCTTTAGCACCTGTAACGGAGTATAGGTAGGTACATTTAACGTAATTTATTAGTTGTGGTTTTTCGTGCGGTTATTAATAGAAATAATTAATATCAATTATATTTTGACAACGATTGTGTGAAATTGTTTCAACGATGAAGCTTTCCGGACCAACCTCCACTCAACTCTCGATACACACAGTTAATCACATCACACAATAACACATTTTTAGATCACGCCACATTATTAATGACACAATATTTTTTCTCAGTAAACAGATTTGTGTCTAAAATGTGTGATGTATTATATAAAGCAAAAACTAAGTAACATTTTGATGTGAAATTGATAATTTGTTACTTAATTACACGGCGACCAAAATGCTTTTATGTCACATTTTAATACATGATATTTTTTGTATAATACAAATTTGACCTTTGTTTCGTTTTAAGGTAATCCTTTGATGTGAGGTAGGTAATTATAAAAATAGTTTGTAAGCCTTGAGTTTTTTGTGAGAGTATAAAGGTTAATGTTTAATATTATTCTGTTGAGTAATTTCTCTTTCTAAGAAATTAAATTTTGCTTCAATCCAAAATAAATACTAATTTCTTTATGTACATATTTAGTATATTGACCGAAAATTCTTGGTAAAACACTTTATTATTACAATCAAATCATTTGAAAATTTAGGTCAAAAATAAAGAGAGGTTAATAGTTCTTTGAATTTTATCGTTTCGCCTTATAGGGGATATTTCAACTAAAAATAAATCATTTTATCCCTTCATATTTTACATAGGAGTTGGAGGTCTACAACATAATATAAAAATCAAAATTTTATTTTAATATTTCTTTATTCTTGATATAGGCAGAGATATCTCGGTAATATGTTGAGGAAAGTGAAGGACTACACATTATTTAAGAAATCAGTAACAAAATATATCAACAACTGTAACCACATCCAATGATAGATTAATAATATAAGTGATGTTAAATTCGTATCATTGGTGTTATGTACTTTTTGTTTATTTCTATACAAGCGGATTGATTTTGTTTTGATTCAATATTTTAAAGCGGTTTTTGAATTGTGGAAGAGGTGACAGTGGACGGTGAGTGCGGTTTTGCGGGAGACGGCCAGCGTTCGTCGGTTTGTATGCGTGCAAACGTGTGCATACTGATGGGCGTTGGCTTACCATTAAGAAATCAGACAGCTGTTCATTGTTCACCCAGAATGTACTTTCTGCTAGATAAAAATTAATTAAAACAATGGATAGGCTCTTCCCTCGCACACGAGATCCGATCTCAAGTGAGGGATGAATAGATCTCTAATATAATTTCAAGATGCTTAGTATAAAATGCTATTTTTTAACTATTGATGTTAATGAAGTAAAAGGTTTTTATTAAATAATATAAATAAATTCACAGATACATTAACAGATTTTTTTAATGTATTTTTTTGTTTATTAAATACGTGTAACATACGTGTAATATTTTATTTTGTATCTAATGCAAAAATAATTTTATCCAATACTAGCCTCTCCAGCGATTTGTCTTACTCAAACATGGCGTGATTAAAGATATACTTAATAATCTAAATTGAGTAGTGTAATGATTATGTTTTATTTACATTACTCCATGAAAAATTTCGTAGGTACGTAATTAGTTGTAATAAATCGACAAGAAATGCCAGGTATAACTGGAGCAGTGATATTTTTCACTCTGTATGTGTATTTTTACAGAATGAATAAGTTTTCGTTTCCTGTACCTAAAATTCCTTGTCGCGTGACTTTGTCCACAAATTATTATTATCAATGTGGATCATTTATTCCAGTCACCGTTCAGCGTCCAGTTAACGAGCACCTCAGGTGTTGGAGATACCTTCAGAAAACGTGATGCCTGACTGACTATGTTGTCTATCTAAGTTTCCATCGCAAATTGTAACATTATAACGACGCAATGCGACGCGACATTGCGAGATAGCCACTCTGTATTAAAAAATTCAAGTTTGAAAAAAAAAACAAAACATTTTTAATGAAGCTCTGCATTTGTCATTTAGTCAGACAACATAAAGAGCTACTACCAAACAGTCGGACAACATAAGGGCAACTACCAAACATATGATTTCATAACACTACCTCTATGAATCCAACGCCTGCCGATGGGGCCCTCCAATCAAACTCTGCCGCTGGCGGAGGGCTCGCCCTCAAAAATCTCCCTCAGTAAGGAATAATGGAAGGCAAAAACCATGGCAGATTATAGGGATAAGTGTAGGGATCAAGTGCAGACCAATCTTAGCATTATGATCCAGAAGAAACCTATGAAATAATCACTCATGTGATGATGTCACGTCGTATCAATATAATATAATACAAATATTTAAGAATGATAAAAGAATTAAGTACACAGTATGTATATTCAATTTGTAAATTATTTTTTAAATGATCTCCGTTCTACGTCTTTCTATTGGCTTCTTCCTTGTTATGATCAATCTTTTGATTTGAGTCGTATTTTTTCTCTAGTTTTTTTAAGCAATCCGCCGTATAAGGAGGGTGATTAATGTCCTTTTCTTGTAGTTTTTTGAAGAATTTCCCTTATAGCAATAAAACACCACTTTTAATTTGTTTATGAACGAATATAAACAAATAAATTAATTTTGTTGGGACGTTTCGTATTTCATTATACTTTTGTAACATTTTTATACAATAGATGGTAAAAATAAAAGGAGACAGTAAAAAAAACGTCATTTAGATTCTGAGAATATGTATTGCGTGTTTGATTAATCTAATATGTAAATGTTATTGATGTTTTACTTGAAATAATTTGTTGATCTTTATGAAACATAACTCTTTTGGATTAGTTCCTAGAAAGATAGAAAGTATTTGAAAGTCAACACTTTCGATTAGAATTGTAAAATGGTAAACGTCAAGTAATTATTTCATAATTTTGTATAGCAATTCTGCATCCGTAATAATATTATGGCGCATATAATAAATACTTATTGAAATTTGTCTTGATTATTTATGTGACTATAATCTCTTAGAATATTTAGAATAAAAAATGTTTCCTAATCACATATTGTTAATTATTGTACTAAAAACCTTTTTTGTCTTCCTGTAGATTCTGTACGGAAATGAAGTAATTGGACGATTATAAAAAATTTACTCTACGATCCAATAGAAAACTTTTTTCACGGAAAATTTTCTGATGGCGCAAAGCCAGTCGTTTTATCAATTTAAACGATTTTTTATAGATTTCTGACTCAGGAATTTTCAGCTGACATGAAAATCATAAAACTTTTTTGGATATTGAATTATTACCCATCTCGATACAGCGATTTTTTTTCTATGCAAAAAATCCCCTTCTTTTTATTTGTAAGAGTTTTAATCTTAAACCGATTTCATTAGGTACTTAGACCATCAATGCTATTTGCTCTCATTCTCGAATTAAGTCGAAAGAGAAAAAAATAATTGGAATATTTTATTAACTTTATATTTTAATTATCTAAGCTAGCGTTAAATCCATTGATTTAATCTATCTGAAGATTCATTTAAAAATTGTTATAAATTATCATAATCCATACAGCAAATTTTCACGTCACAAACCCATGAAAACCATTATTATATTAAAATTTCTGGTTATAATTTATTTTTCAATGTATCATTTAAAATATCTGAGCTTTGTTTTTTTTCAAAGCTCTGCGTTTTTTTGTCAAAAGATTGTAAAGTTAATTATGTACTCACCTACACAAAATATATTTCCTTTTTTAATGGAAAAATATTATCTGGTCTGAAGGCACATAACACTTTGTTAAAAATTTATTCTATAAATTTAGCCATTTTTATTGAATACCTAACGTTCTGTTTAATTTTGACTGAATCCGTAAAATACCTTGTATTAAATAAAAACCTAATCTTAAATAATAAATCACTGTTAAATATAAATTTTGTGTGTGAAAATAGATATTAATATATTTTATTTATTGTTTCGGCGGTTAGCTTGTGGTTATCCATAATAACAATTACGGTAAAGGATTTTGAAACGAGTGGGTTGTAGCCAACACTAAACTCTCCACACCATAGTAGGAGTTTATTTTTTCTTCTTGAAACGTTGACAATCTCTAAATGAATTTTTATGAATTACATTTCTATTAGATTCTTAAACAAATATAAGATTCCCAGAGGACAATTTTTCACAATACACCATACACACAAAAACCTTGTCACGAAACTCATTGTATGCATTTACTACATGATACCTATTAATTTTTTTGAATAATATTGCATTACTAGCAAGATGAGCATGTATGAGACAGTGTATAAATATTAATGAGGCGATGTATGTGTCAAGATACAAAAATACGGTGTTCGGTTCTCACTGCCTACCCCTTGAGGAAGATAGAAGTGGAGAGTAAAAAATACAAGTCTTGTCTATCGAGACACATACAATATCAATATGATGTTGATCACTCAATTTTCCCTTACAGAAGCTATTTCACTTCTGTTATATACATTTTTTATACAAATATAAAATTTATTTCATCCATAGACTATCTGACATTTTTTTTTTATTAATTTCCATAATACAATACAAAATATAACATAAAATATAACATAACATGAAATATATAAATGGAATTTATTACCTCACTAGGCAAAGCCTGTTCTGAGGTAATACTAGGCAATAAGTAAGCAGAAATTTTAACTACGTGAATTCTTAACATCGTTTTATACAATTTTTACGGCAGTAGATATTAACTTAATAATAAATAACTTAATGTTAAATAAACTAAAATCAGACAGTAAAGCAATACATTATATACAAAACATTCACATTTATATACAAAAAAATATCTTATTCAATGTCGATGTTCATACTTAGGTACCCTATGAGAGGATTTCAGTTATCCAAAATCGAAGATTAACATGTAAAATACACAAAATAGTTTATACCATAAAGGTCACAAAATTTAATAGGTATTTTAAATCAAACAAATTATTTGGTCTACATAAATATTTTTTCCTGAATCCAGGACGACCGTTTCAGCTTATTAGGCCCTTATCAACTGGCCCTTATCCAAAAAAAAGTTTCAAAATGTAAAATTGTTTACCACCAAACATAAAAGAAACCAAAAGTCATGATGTCACCTTTCGTAGGCTAGGTGCTGACTATAGAATTAAAAACTATTTGTTTTTTCCTACAATGAATATTGTGAGTATGGTACATAGTTAGTTGTCTTTCTTAAGTCCCAACATATTTCGTTTGTTTATGTCGGTCGGGTGAAAAGCTGTAACAAAACTACGGGTTTATTTTTTTCTTCTTCATATAATCAAATCCCACGCAAATATAAAATAATACTTGTCTTAGTTTTCCGAGACACATATTCTTATTTTGAGATTGCTTTCAATGTTAAAAATTCTTTGATTTGAGTAACAATTTTCACATAGTGACTAAATAGGTACATAATTAATAAATTGATTAATTTAAGATTATTTTTTTAAATGAATATGTCATTGTAACAAGTACATATACATCCTCATACATTCCCTAAACTAAGTATAAATGCTTGTGCTATAGGTGAACGAAATCGGTCGTGGCAGTATTCGAACTCGCGACCACTGGACTGCTAACCCTGCGCGCTATCCGCTAAAAACCACCCATCTATTCTTCAATTCGAGTTCTTATCAAAATAAAAATTTTACAAGAAAAAAAAGTCAAAAATTTGACCAGCGTCACATTTCAAGCTACGTAGTACAAAATCAAAAGTATTGTACTGTATTGTTTTGTGGTTTTCTGCAGGTACCCACCATGTCAAGTATTTATTTAACACGCATTGCAAGTAGCCACATTCTGGAGAGTTATTCTGAAATGTTATTTATCGTCTCAACACAAAAAAAAACAAAAAATGTTTATCTTTTTCGTTTTCACTTATCCGATTTGTTCTCATGTCAGCTTTGTGAAAACCCTGAACAGACTTCTGAGCATGCCCTATGGCCTATGGGAATGCACTAACTTTTCCGTGTCAACTTTCCGACGAGAACTCTACAACGATGTCCGAGGGTATTTCTTTGGACCCATCGGACATGCGAACCTTGTAGCCGCGAAGAGCAACTTTAGGGCTTTCTGTCTTAAATTCGGTGCACTCTTATCTTCACTATCAGTGAATGGTGAGCCATTTCTTTCCACATGATTAGCTCTCTTTGGCACTTTAAGTCAGTGTTTGCAAGGTTTTAGATTTATCCGGACTCTTCGCATGTTCTTTCAGAGTTTTGCAAGGGACCAAGGGTGGAGGAAGAACAGCTGATTAGTTAGCTGAAGAGCAAATATCAAAATGATTTCAAGTTCTGTAAAATTATGTCAATAATTCATGACTACAATAATAAAGCCGGCTTCATTAAAATACATCCAGTAAAAAGCGTAGTATATTGAATGTATACACTAAACAGGCAGAACTTGGATCAACTGGGCAGGAAAATATGATACATTGGAAACAAGCATCTTGAAATAATTATAATCAGCTTTTGAAGATATTAAAAAGTGAGCGCAAAATTATTGTTTCATTGATGTATTTTGTATGTATCTTTCCATAAATTTAATGATGTAGATATCTTTTTATGGGTATGTTAAATCCTGGATCACTATAATAAAATAATAAACCAACTACTCTGAATTTCAACAATCCTTTGTTTGGAAATAATAGTGTCTCATTTTCATTCTTACTTTTGGTGTTTATTTATTTCTCATGACCATTCTGGACACGTTTCGGGAATCGCACGAACCCATCTATTGTGTTTGAATCTCAAGAGGACAGTTTTTATATTACGTTGTCACTCATTTTTATCGCATTTTTCTGTTTATTTTATTGTGTTATTTTTGAAAACACTCCATACAGGAACGTCGGTGTAAGCAGTTGCTAGGCACTAAACTAAAAATACTTCTCATATTTAACATCATACAATATTTCACCCTCAAAATTTTTCTTTTTCATTTTTAAGGAGAGTTATACAATCATACGTTCATCAAATTGTAGAAACAACAATAGTTCATTGAAATTAATATTTGACTTTATAATTAATATGTCTAAGTACACAAATCATTAAGCAGATTCAAAAGCAATTTCAATCAATCAAACTGACAAAGCGCATCTCTCAGCTATCCAAAACATTGTTCATATTTTTAATTCAAATTTTCTTGAAAATAATTTTTTTTGTCAAATTTTTAACATCTCAATAGAGACGAAGTTGGAATATTATAGGAGAACCAGGAACTCAAGGTACTTACAGGTGGTTTACGTGATGCCTTCCTATTTAGTTCCCTTATCAATGCAATTTTGAAAGTTCTATGTATTTTAATAATGAGAAACTAATCGTTTGAAAATAAAGTGTTTTTACCATGGCCGTCTATGAAGTAACGAAGAAATCTTTTTTCAACCGTAAGCCCTGTAGGTGCCTTGAGTTCCTTTATCCTATAATATCCAACTTTTCGAAAAAATTCAATGTACATGCAACTTTAAAAATATTCGATTTAACTTATAAAAATTCTATATTATGTTTCCTAAGATCGACAAAACAAATGTCGATCTTTTGAAACATAATATAGAAATACCAATGAAGAAACATAATATTCGTAAAACCAAATGGTCTTGTTAAGAATGTTCTCAACTCGTATACGCAAACCCTTGACGTGCATCAGAATTCTGTAGAGATTTATGTGGCTTTATTCCATGTCAATCTCAACTTGACGCATTTGACAAGCAATTACAAAACTTCGCTATTTTAATCAAATGTGTGTACGAAATTTAATTTATATCACATGAAATTATGTAAGTAAATAGTATCAAAGAAATATAATTTAAACAGTCATGTCAGTTTAAACTGAACGCGTAGAGAAATTGCTGTCTCAAAACTTTTCGATTATTATTATTTTTTTAAAAAGAATGAATAATATCCTTGTAACTATTACATGTCTGATTCAGGTCTCATCCAGTATTCCCTCGGGCCAGTCGCACTAATAAACATCATGTAACCGAACACTCAGTTTTACCTATAGTGGGACGTTATGAGCAGTTTACATTATTTATTTATTTATTTATTTATTTAATATACAGAGACACCAACAGAACACTGAACAACACAAACAAAAAAAAACATGAAACAAAAAATAGAATCTCCAGTGCTCCAATAACAGGTATCTCCCGCATGGCTATTGTGCATAGTTAGGTATGTACAATCAACGTCTCCTGACCATTCATATTATAAAAAAGACATTACTTTGCACAGTTAAAACAAAAGTTTAAAATACACATATACATATATGTAGGAAAACAGAAAGAAAACAAATGTTGAACTAATAAAATAAAACATAAAAAAAGAAGGAACAATTGAACCGAGACAAAAAAAAACAAATAGATTTTACCCAGCATATTTTAAAGGATAAAAATAAGCAATTTATCATAGATCAATTTCTATGAAATATGAACGTCATTGTCATTACATTAAATTGTCACAACGATTCAGACGCAACGTCTGAATCTACCAATACAATGACACTCCGACACGGCAGAATGTCACTGTATTGGCAGGTGCATACGCGTAACAATGTAACGACAGTCAATAAATAACGTCGCGGACAAAATCGTGAACTCGGCAACATGCCCGTCTAACTAGAATATTTTTAGTAAGACTTATAAGTTAATATGTTGTCGAATTTGCTGGTTTATATGTCGTACTATACACGTGTTAGTATTTTTTTATTTTTAAAACTATAAAAACTAAATAAGAACAAAACATACAATCAAGATACCAAATTATCCTAATACAAAATACAAAAGTGGGGAGAAATGCGCAATACAAATCAACACCCACAGAGCCACACAACATCAAGGTGTCCCTATCACTAGATTTCCTCGAATCAAACGTTTGAAAGTGGACACCGGATTATGAAACACATCAAGATCCGATACAACCCTTGACAAACTATTATATGAGCTCATCATTCGGCTTATAGGACAAAACTGTCCCACATTGGTTCTATACCTTTTCAGACGAAACACTTCGCTGCATCTTAATCTATTATTTGCATGAAAGTAATCTTAATCTATTATGTCCCACTATAAGCACCGACCTTCATATTATCCACAAATTATTGAAATATATATCTTCGTAATCATTCAATTTCTTTCTCCCTTTATAACTTAATGTCTCTCTTTTTAATAAGTCTACATATATTATGAAACCACCAAAAAGATGGACGTAGAGCTAGACTAGCCTCTCAAAAGTAACTATCAGAGAAAAAACAGATCCAAGATCTACATAAAGAAGAATATGTCGTATTTTCACATTCATGTCGCTGTTGTTTTGAAAACAAATATTGAAAGTAGGTACATTTTTATTATTTATTATTTGAAATTTCACATTGCTAAAGGTGGTTGAAATAGATTTCCTACATAGTTACAATTAGTACGTATTTTTACACTCTCTTAATAAAATTCACTTGTTAATTAAATCTGTACTGGAATTTTACCAGTTAGAGCTCTAAAACTTTCATAATTTATGTTTTCCCGATGATAATGAATATTTAAACTGTCCCTAGCTTGATTCAATTGATATGTTGATAACATTGAACAATTTTGAATATCTGAACTTGAATTGTGAATTCTATACATATTGCATAATATACTGGCGTTATTGATATCGTTATTAGATCGATTTAAGTTTCTTTTACTTCAATAGTTCTTCATTTCAATGCGAAGAAAACTTTGAAACGCTCTCCCGATTTTTTTTTTATTTATTTGTTACACTTGTTTGTAAGTCCATAAATGAAATGAATACAAAAATGAAGAGTATTTCATGGGCCATCTATTTTACCATATTACATAGTTGTGTAAGTATGGTTGAAAAAAAATCGACATAATTATGTATGATCAATTTTCGTATAAAAATATTAAGGTTGGAGGTAATGCGAGTGTCAGAAAAATAAGATGTTTGTATTAGAGTTGCCACAATACTCAAAAGGGAAGTGATTTGACAAATGTGTTTGTCCAGTACAAACAAGCGAACACGTTGGTGTAACATGAAATAAAATCGTTTGCTGAATATATTATTTCCAAATGGAAAATAATATCAAAAGTGTTGCTTATAAAAATAATACAAAATTGTTTTAAGCATCAACTGCTTTTTTCGTGCCCTATCAAATTTCCCCGGTATTGGTTATAAGGTACATCTGCGAAGGTTTCTGAATATTGCGACACTCGAATCCGCTCCTTCGCCGATCATATCCTGGGCTGCGTCCACAATAAACGCCGATTGCACTTAGTGACGCTCTAAGCCGTTCATAATGACCGGAAACAGACGCTCGAAAGACACTGTGGCGTTCAGGTTGAACGTCGAGTGTACGCACCAAACGCTCGGTAATATGTTGTACCCATTAAAATAAATAAAACGCTCTCATAATTATAATATCCAATGACTTCTATTTTATCTGTGGTATGATGACTTATATTTGCTTCTGTGATACTGTCTATTATGTCAGTTGACACTATTTATGATGACAATATGCATTCACAAAGAGGTTAATTTATAAAAATATCATTCAAAAATTTCCATGGTCAAAGATGATTATTTACTCCACTGTCCAATTGTCTTTCGATGAAAACAAACCTTAAAAGATACATGTATGGTAAATGACATTTAAACGCCCGATGCTGCGTTCAGATTGAAACGCCGCACGAAAGCGTTCAGTGAGATTGGTGTGAAAAACGCCATAATCTGCAACTTCAGGTACATCCGACGTCTAGCATTGTATCTAAACACAGCCCAGGGGGGCAAGTCTGGTTCAATCGGCGAAATCAAAACCCTCACGATTACCCATATCATGGATATAATTATTATATGGTTCTATAATATCTTTAGATGTCATATAACTCCATACGATAATTATATCCATGATATGGGTAATCACTAGGGTTTTGATTTCGCCGGTCGAACCAGACTTGCCCCCCCTGGTCCAGTCTCGATTGATGCGCAACCAAGACATCAAATATGTCTTGTCCAGTACCTATATTTTTCCTATCAGAAAACACTGATATGTATTACACAAACATGCAGTTTTCTGGATTTTTATAATTTTAAATAATTCACTGTTGTAAAAAAAATCTCCACAAGATGCCATAATCTATAAAGAATTGCGAAATTCATAATCATTCATATTAAAAAACGACTTCAAAATAAAAGTATGCAAGATAGAAAAATGCGTTGTTCGGTTTCCTCTGCCTAACCCACGAGGCACATGGCGTGATAGTATGTATGAAAAAAAGTTCTTTTGATATTCATATGGCATGTCAGGCGCTATAAAATAACATTAATATCCTTCAGCCATATCTCGGCTTCAGTCTTCAATTATTTAAACCCTCAAGTCTAGAAGCTTCCTGGAGATGACCGCCCCTATAGTTGGCCTCCCAGAGGCCCGAAGGCTGTCACTGTGGCGTGATAGTGTCGAACGCACGCAGCTACCACCCGCGGAGGACGTGTCATTGGGACACAACCTGCCTTATCCAACATGGAAAGCGCTCAATAGGCTCAGAACGAGTGTCTCCTGCTGTTACAGTGACCTCAAGAAATGGGGATACAGAGAGGAAGACACCTGCGAGTGTGGCGCCAATCAGGAAAACGTGCACATAAGTATTGTCATGTCCCATGATAGGAGCAACATGCGCGCTCCAAGACACACTGATAGCAAACACTAATGGAATCCGAGTGGCCGAATATTGATTGTGGGCTACGAATATGATGGTGTTCCGGACACGGAAAGTAAGTAGTAGTAACCCTCTAACACCTATGTATAGTTATTAATTTATTATTTATTAATTTGTTAATAAAAAACAACAAAAATATAAAAAGACAAGTTATTTGTATTCAGGCTATCTCATCTAACCAACCCAATCAACGTGAAGCATTAATTAATTGTACCTATTACATGTTTGATAATCATGAATAATAATTATCTAAAGTGATATACAAAAATCAAAATAAAATCTATAGCAAATGTCATGCTATTAGATATTTTTGACGTTAATCCGTTGAGAGAATTTTAATGAATGATTTAAAAATACTTACGGAAGGAAATTAATATGAGTCAAACGAAGATTTACAAAAGAGATTAAAGTCCACGTCAGAAAATGGAATAATTATTTAATTTCATTTTCAAAAACTCCGCACTTTTTATCGGTAAAAAGCATTGTGATGAAATTTTACGATTCAAATAATAATAATTGTTAATGAGGTACTTGCGGATTCTTACTTAAGTTAGCGGATACAAGTTTAAATACACGGCTTATCCGGCATCATTATTTTTTCGTTGAGCAATTCGTAGTTATATCATTAAAACATATTTACTTTAAAGCTTCGTATGTTTCATCTAAGTTATTTAACTAATTAAATATTGTATTCTGTGTTATTTTTATTTGCTGTATTTTAAAATTCGCTCATCAATATTGTAATGTCTTGGATTTTCAACATTGTGTTTAACAAAACTGCACATTTTTTTGTAAACATTCGCAATCAAACAGGGAATTGTCATTGATATAATAAACGCAATTCTCAATTAAAACTAAAATTATGAATAAATTATATTTAATTCTCAATTATCTGGACTGTAAACTCTGTTTAGTTGGAAGGAATTGCCATTTGGCAATAAGCTCTGTTCTTGCACAGGGTATAAAAAAGGGTATTTTTACGATAGCGGCTGATTAACTTATGATAGGTATCATTAACAATTAAATACTACAAATAATAATTTTCATTTATTATTATAAACGTTACATAATTACGTAAATTTAAAATTATTTAATAGATGAAAATAAAATGTATTCAACAATTCACTGATACCTTAAGATTAGGCTCTGAGGAGCAAAAAAGAATTATTTGGTTTTTAGTCTTCATATCTCGCCAAGCTAAATTTAATATGGATGAAATACTACTAACAGGTTCATTACAATCGATTAATCTTTGGGCATAAATATATTCAAACATACAGACATATTTACAAACTATTATATTATGAGCGGAATCAGATACTTACCTTCTATAAACTTTTCAAACAAACTCAATATTTTTTTCATCTTAAAAACAGAGAGAAATTCATTCAAAGTTATATCGCCGGTCATGAATACTTTACCTTAAATAAATTATATTATTACGAAAAGGAAATTTCTCCATAGGGCTGGATTCAGATATAAATTCACATAAATTTGAAATCTATTGATTTATAATACCTTAGCTACTGGTTAAAAACACTAGACAAAGACGAAATTTGAAAGGGAATATTTTATTTTTATATTTTTTGAATCTTTTTCAAAGTTTTTCTTTTTTTTTCTCTTAATGTAAATGTAATCCAACTGTCGATTCGTTCATGAGAATTCAATAAATTCTCTGAATGAATCGACATTATTAAGCCAAGATGCGTGTACGAAGGAAAATTTTGTATGGCGTAGTGGACTTTGTGCTTGCTAATAACACCAACTAGAGGCCTCGCAGCATATATGTTCCCATACATGGATTTACTCAGAATTCGGAGTAGAACATTTTATGTGAGTTTTGTGTGTGTGTGTGTGTGTCCGTCCCCCCCTTATAACTTTTGATCCGCCCAATTTACAGAGCCCAAATTTTCAGAATATATAAAAAGTTTCAATCGATTCGTTCATGAGAATTCAAGTCTGTGAATGAATCGACATTATTAAGCCAAGATGCGTGTACGAAGGAAAATTTTGTATGGCGTAGTGGACTTTTTGGTTGCTAATAACACCAACTAGAGGCCTCGCAGCATGCAACTAGTTTTTATATGATTTTATTCGATATATTTGAATATAGAAGAAACGTAGCTATATGGTGATGTTAGATTCTTTCTGACATCCCTTATATTAAAAACGATTTGATTGTAAAAAATAGTATTTATTTGTTTTTTCAAAGATAATTTGGTGCGTGATTCATTTTTGAAACGCATATATAGGTAGTACGTTTTTAATTCTTGAAGTGTTTCCTTGTCAATAGTTTTGTCAGATCAAAACAAATAGGGTTTAGTAAGGGAAGCAACGGGTATGCAATTGATATAATAATGTGCAATAATACGAAATATATTATTATATTTTCTAATTTTCAATAATATTTTATGATTTGGGCAATATCATAAATACTTCTCAGTTTGATTCTGTATTACTTTGGTTGTTTTGTTTCGAAAAGTAATTTGGTAATTTTTGAAATACTTAAAATTGCTTAATACCCCCTTTTGCTTTCAAAGTAGAATAATACCCCACACTCTTGACCATACATATTTCAAAGCAATATGTTGAGAACTTTATTTTCTTAATTTTATATACCTACTCAATTATTTTTCACAAAAAAAATTTTTCACGTCTTTGTATTATTTCAAAAATTATATGGCAAAAGTTTTTACTTTATCGAAATTTGTGTTGAAGTGAAAATCATTAAAATAATTCCTTTTTTTGATAATTGGTAGATTTTTATGAGGTTATTATTTGAGTTAAGTATATGTCTCCAGATTCCATTAACGAATGATTATTAACAAACGCACAATATAGAAACTTCATAGAAAAAACGATCACTCAACTCTTTTCAAACATAAATATTGCGTCGATTGATTATGTTATACTGATTTGTGTAATCAAAATAATAATCTAATCTCTATTTAATGAAAATCTGTCACGCTTTTCGTCTGTCAAAAGAGATTATTTCCCCGAATCAATTCTAAGAGGACGTAAAACTCGTTTGCCTGATACGACTACAGTGCAAATATCCCTTCCCTGATAGTCTTATGTAGGAATTTCGTCCGTCATATATTATACTATCATAAAATGTACAAGCGTCTGCCGTCAGACAGGTCAAGGGACGGAAGTCAGAAATACGCGTGCGCACGAATATTTAACTGAATAAATAAAAAACGATAAATAGTATTAAAAATAGAAGGGATCTTACAACCACGTAAGTAATATGTTGAGAATATATTTTTTTTGAAAAATGTGATTAAATACGAATACATAATAAACTTATTCCTAACCTCAAATGGCAAATATGATGATAGAAATTTTCCTACGATCAATTTTCATTTAATTTATAAAGCTACTCGCTCACGCGAGTCGCTGTAATTATTAAAGACTAACTGAACCTAACCAAAAAATGTATAAATTTCCCTAGATTCATCTGTTTCAAGTTTCAACCGATCACACTATCAGTCATTTTTGTGCGCATGCGTATTTCCGTCCCTAAATTTTTCTAGAGCCAGACGCTAGTTAAATTGTGAGGCGACAATGTTACATAGGTCAGTGTTTATTTTGTCAAAGGAATGTTTTATGTCACAAAACTAATTTTTAATTAAGGTGTGAAATGCCTACCAATTACTTTCATAATAATATAATTCGTAGCGATAATTGCTTCTAAGCAAATTACTTCGCAGTAGTGGTGTAACCATCATATATTTTTCCCTTACTAAGAAATAAATTGTTTAGACAATAACTGAAATTATTTTGATAGGTACATCGCTATTAATGGATATAGCAACCTTCGCAGAAGAGACGGAACTTGAAGAAGAAGAGTATTGAAAAATACGTTAGATGGTCAGCATTGATAGTAATGATTCTTCTGATACAATCAATTGACATAATTTTAAATCAAGCCGCAAACATGAAAATGACTTATTTTCAGAAATAAAATATTCAGAATCTTGTTGACAGAAAAATACGTAGAGGCTCGCTTTCTTTACGAAACATAGTTGTTTCCGGAATGGAAATATTTAATATTCTCTCAGAATGTAAATATTTATATGGGCTAACGTGATGTCTTGAAGATATTTCTTCCCTTATTATTTCGGACAGATTTGTATCGAGGAAAGCTATAAAACCTACTTTTATCTATGGGATTGAACCTTTCTGGACCCCTTCATTCCATGGCTGGGTGGTGTTATAAATAACCCTTTTCCTCACCCGAAACTTTTGGATAAGCCTAAATTTGTATCGCTCTATGTACTTTTGTCACATGAGACAGCTATTTTCGTCTATGTCTAGAGCTTGTATTGGTTTGTTATGTGAACAATCACACCATGCCTCTAATCATCCACAGAGGTCTATCGAAAGTAGAATATTCGAGATCTTTCGCCATTCAAATCAGAAGAGCAACATCTGACCTCATATTTCTTTACAAGATATTTAAAAGTATGGTCGATACCAACGTTACAGAAAAAATTAACACCCATGCTAATGAAACGCTGATAAACCTGGAAGTATTTCGTTAAGTAGATACTACAACAATGTAGGCCATTTCAGTCCACTAAGCAGAATGATGCGCTCCTATAATTTATTACACACAAAAATTGAGAACCTTGACATATTCTTAAACAGCCTAGCACCTTCAAACGTTCGATAAAAGCAAGTCAATAATCATTGTTAGATGTTTTCCTTTCTGCATTGTGGATTGTTTCTTAATAATAGTTTTTCTGAAGCATGCTTGTAACAATACACCACGCTGTTAATGCTTAAGTTACTTAATTGAATTTTTATTGTAAAAGGCTTATTTAATTAATTATGATTTAATAAGATAATATAGCATCCTTCTGAAAGGTAAAATCCAGGATAAGTGTCGTAAATCTATCGTTGAGGCCTTCGAAGTTCTTTGTTACCTATAATCACCAGTCTACCCTCAAACTAGTCTTGTTTAGCTGAATAGTCAAAATGACCTGACTATTTCTTACGTTACTTTTGCTACTCCATATGCTCATATACTAGCTGCCTTGTATTTTTAGTTTGTCCATTATTAGGAACTGGTGATACAAATATTTTGCTGCTCCACATGCTCATTTACTAGCTGCCTTGTACTTTTTAGTTTGTTCATTATTAGGAACTGGTGATACAAATTATTTTGCTGCTCCACGTGTTCATATACTAGCTGCCTTGTATTTTTTCGTTTATCCATTATTAGGAACTGGTGACACAAATTATTTTGCTGCTACACATGCTCATTTACTAGCTGCCTTTTATTTTTTAGTTTGTTCATTATTAGGAACTGGTGACACAAATTATTTTGCTGCTCCACATGCTCATTTACTAGCTGCCTTTTATTTTTTAGTTTGTTCATTATTGGGAACTGGTGATACAAATTATTTTGCTGCTCCACATGTTCATATACTAGCTGCCTTGTATTTTTTAGTCTATCCATTATTAGGAACTGGTGACACAAATTATTTTGCTGCTCCACATGCTCATATACTAGCTGCCTTGTGTTTTTTAGTTTGTCCATTATTAGAACTGGTGATACAAATTATTTTGACTTAACCAAAAAAAGCGATACGATATATTTAAAAAAAACTTTCCCGATTAAGTCATCCATTTATAAGTGATGAATAGTGTGTGGACCCAATACAAAACACTCACAAGACTGATATATTATTTTGAAGGAAAGAGTTCTCTTTTAAACGATGTTTCTAAATAAAAGCATATTGTGTCGAAGCATTGGAAAACCATTCCCTAAGAAATATTTGTGTTTCCTTTAATATAATATGTCATTTACGTGATGTATGAGTTATTGTACTGACATTGGACCTACTATTCCTTGTACATAATTTATAGATTTCCAATAACTATTCATTTTCTGTTATATCATTCATCATTTAATCAACCGAACCTTTTATATACATTAACAGGCGGTGTGGTATTTTACTTTGATTAATGTAGCATCTGCAATATATAACAATTCATTTAACAAGATTCTGATTTTCGAATTATTTATTTCAACATATTTATAAGAATGCAAAAAAAATAAAAATATATATGAGATTACAAGAGCCATTTGTTGAGTAATAATAAGAAAAAGAAATATTTCTCATTCTGCATTTGATGTTTTTATTTTTATTATAAAAAAAGTAAAACAAAATGGAGATACCCATGTGATTGACTGTAGGAGAACAAGAGAATCCCCATTTTTTATAGTTTATGGAGAAACCCTACTTGTAATAAGATTGCCATTTCGGGAAAATGATCTCAATTGTTGTTTTTTACATGTCAGTACACATCAGTCTGAATTTATTCTAGTTCAGAAGACAGTAAAATATCAATAAATTGATACCTATATATCTGCGTAAATATCGAATGATATAATATATATCACGATGTATATCCACTGATATAATTATATCAGCAAACCTTGGTTTAATTACTAAATTTTGTTTGATGTTTCTAACTTCTACATAATAATATAATATAAAAATCCGAGAGATAGCAAAGTTTTCGATGAATCATTTTTTAATGGTTGTTTTTTATGTTTCTTTCCTTATTGAATATAGTTATAAAAAAGATAAGTCTGGCACCTGGACGTGGTTGTGTTTAGCAGTTCGCATTCTCTTTATAGGTGAAAATTCCAGGTTTTTCATCATTTCAACGTAATTTGTACTTATATTTTATTTGTATATATGAAATCCTTCCGTTAGTGAAATATGTATCAACTTTCTGTTTTTGAAAAATGTAAAAAAAAATATAAAAAAAGAAGAAGAAAAAAATGTTTTATTAGAAATATTCCCGAATGTGCGTTGAACAAATCACCAAGTTTCATTGTAATCAGGGGGGCAAGTCTGGTCCGACCGGCGAAATCAAAACCCTAGTGACTACCCATATCATGGATATAATTATCATATGGAGTTCTATGACATCTAAAGATATTATAGAACTCCATATTTCAATTATATCCATGATATGGGTAATCACTAGGGTTTTAATTTCGCCGTTTGGACCAGACTTCCCCCCCAGATGGATGATATAAGAGCACAAAAAGAACTTACTTAAATCTGCAATTTACACCTATAGAAAGGGATGCCCACTGGTAAACACAACCACTCCCAGGTGCCAGACTGACCTTTCTCATACCTATATTCAATAAGGAAGGAAATATAAAAAAAACAGTTTTTAAAAAAAATGTTTTTGACGTTGCAATATTCTATTGCTGACATGGACTATAACATGGTAGGTACTTTACGTGTATGAACATATTTACATTGAACATTTTAATTTCCTTTAATATTATAGTATTTTTTTCATTTTTAAACTAAATACATACCAATATAATATATACTTATTTATCTGGAACTGTCGATATATATTATATTCTTAGTTTCACTGCCAAAACTATTTATTATTTAATAAATAAGTAAATAAAAATGTCCTGGATTCTATCCCCAGCAGAGGAGAAATTTATTTAAACTAGAGGCTCTGCCCCTGGCCGCTATCGCGGCCCAACCCCCAACGGCCGCCGCGCGGCTTTATTTGCCGCTACGCGGCAGTTGCGAAATAACCTTGTAAAACTAAATATCGTCAAATATACCATTTAGGACATTAAAAACTAAGTATCTTTACGTGGAAACGTTAAAATCAAGTAATAAAACAGGTATTTTATAGTAAAAATTAAAAAAAATAGATTTTCAATAATGTTTTGAAAGAAATGTGCTATATGAAAGGCTACGTTGAAATTACAAACATTGATAATTTGAATGTACATTCGAAATAGCATTTAGGAAACAGTGCACAACAGTTAAGACTGAATATATCCTTATAATAATACAATAATAATGATAAACTATACATATATAGTATATATATAATATATTATATATATATATATTATTAGATATATATATATATATATATATAATATATATATATATATATATATATTTATATATATTATATATATATATATATATATATATATATATATATATATATATATATATATATATATATATATATATATATATATATATATACATATATATACATATATATACATATATATATATATATATATATATATATATATATATATATATATATATATATATATATATAAGTATATATATATATATATATATATCACTCTCACATATATATAACTCTCACTCACACTCAGCCTCTCACACACAACTCTCGACACACACACACACACCACACACACACACACACTACACTACACTCACACACACCACACACACAGCACGAGCTCACACACACACACACACATCACACACACACTACACACACTACTACACTACTCACACACGCTACACGTCTACGACAGCCACGACACACACACACACATTCACACCACCGACACTACACTACACCACACACACACACACACCACACACACACACACACACACCACACTACACACACACACACCACGAGCACACTCACACACCGTCACTACACACACACACACACACACACACACGACACACACACACACACACACACACACACACACACACACACACACTACACTACTACTACAGCAACACACACACACACACACTACGACTCTTCTCACAACACCTCAAAAACTACTCACTACTCTACTAACAGCACACAACCACACACACACACACACTCTCTACTCTCACTCACTACTCTACTATCACTCTACTATAACTCTACACTATACACTATACTACTCTACTACCCTCTACTCACTATCTACTACACTATCACTACTACTACTACTCCTCACACTACTACTACTATCTATACTATATATACATACTATCCACACTCACACACTACTACTATACTACTCTATAAATACACTCTTTATATCTCGGTTTTCCCGTGTCAGTAGGTCCTACTCGCCCATATACAGTCGTCCGACGTTTCGCCTGATCCACACCCCGGCATTTTCAAGGACTTCACGACCAAGCCCGCGCGCGACACACGTCTACTCACACTGAAAGCTCACCGTCAAGTTGACGGTGACGGTGAGCTTTCAGTGTGAGTAGACGTGTGTCGCGCGCGTGCTTTTCGTTAAGTCCTTGAAAATGCCTGGTGATATTCAGGTGAAACGTCGGAAGACAAATGGTCTTAGTCAAGACCTACTGACACGGGAAAACCGAGATAAAAATATATAATATATATATATATATATATATATATATATATATATATATATATATATATATATATATATATTATAATATTTTTATCTCGGTTTTCCCGTGTCAGTAGGTCTTGACTAAGACCATTTGTCTTCCGACGTTTCGCCTGAATATCACCAGGCATTTTCAAGGACTTAACGAAAAGCACGCGCGCGACACACGTCTACTCACACTGAAAGCTCACCGTCAAGTTGACGGTGACGGTGAGCTTTCAGTGTGAGTAGACGTGTGTCGCGCGCGTGCTTTTCGTTAAGTCCTTGAAAATGCCTGGTGATATTCAGGCGAAACGTCGGAAGACAAATGGTCTTAGTCAAGACCTACTGACACGGGAAAACCGAGATAAAAATATTATAATATATATATATATATATATTATATATATATATATATATATATATATATATATATATATATATATATAATATATATATATATATATATATATATATATATATATATATATATATATAATATATATATATATATATATATATATATATATATATATATTGCAAAGGTATGGTGGTGTATGAGAAAAGAAAAAGAGAGGCTAAAATTATACTCACCATAAAACCTTACCACCAGCAGTCAGCGATATTGCAATGAGACTCATTTAAAATAATGCAAATATCTCAGTATCTCAGGGCGTGTTGTTTATTGAGTAAGACAAAAAAAGAATATATTTAAGTATCAAATAAGAATTTTCTGTTCAATGAAACAGTAATTAAAACATGAAAAAGCTGAGTCAGATGTGATTGTAGGGAAGACCAAGTGATGAAAGAAACGCACAAATACAAAAGAAATTACAATTTATTCATATCATGGTTGGCAAGGAGTGTTAAATATGATACAGTTATCTACGTTACCTGAACTAAGCTAAATATTTGACATTTTAATAAAATAATTTAATTCTTAAATTACAATTGACAAGTTTTTAAATGTTTTTCTAGACCATGTGGTGTATAATAAAAAGAAATATCAGACATGACATAATTAAACAGATTCAACTAAATTTTCAAATGATATCAGTATTTCATATGTTTTTTTTATAATAATCAAGAATGAAACAGTTTTAGGGAATTTCCATCTTCTTGGAGATGATCAGCAGATACAATTGTTGAAGAAAACTACCATCGTAGTATTTACGTCAATTTGAAGTGCAATTTACAGGTGTTTTAGTCATTATCAAGTCATGATGTGCAAATATGAGCATGCACCAACCATGATATTTAAAATTATTCATTTTCAGTCATCCATGGTGTACATGGTAAAGTACACCAATGTTGAAGAATGATGAAAAGACAGCATGAACAAACAAGATAAAGTAAAGAAGAAAGCAAAGAAGCAAGGAACAAAAGACAAAGGTCAAAGACAAAGGACAAAGGCAAAGGACAAAGGAGGCGGTTATATTTCCTGCAAGAATTCAGTTAAATTAGCGAACGTAACTCATGCCAGATATTTTATATAGACGAGGATCGATGAAATTAGATAGAGAACTTACCCAGCCTCCTTTAAATTTATATTTCCAGTCTTTGCTGGGTATTTTCATGTTCGCCAAGCTCTTTGGCGCTATGTGACACATCGTGTCGGCTGTCAGCGTTGCAAAGGAAAAGGCATAGATATTTCGACCCGCCTAGCTAATCCGTTCACGGCTGTGTTCGCCTTACAACTTTTTAGAAATATTGCCAATATTGCGAAGTGCGTTCGTTTAAGACATTTTTATAAACATTAAATTAAATTAATTAAGTAGTGACGTGTAAATACAAAATAACGTCACATACCTCCTCTGTTAACAAAAAAAAGAAAAAAAAGTGTTTTGATAGTAAATTTGAAAAACAGAAATTAGTGAATATAACTGGCATAAGTCCCATGTTCTCCAACTCAACCGAATCCCGCGAGGAAAAACACCTACAATTTAAGGATAAGGAAAATGTTAGAGTTCAAATGACATAAGTCTATGTCGCTGATAACGACATATCCTTGTCATTTAAATAACTGGTGGCAGATCTGGAACAGTTACATAATAAAAAATAACAAAAATTATCCACCATAAAAATATATAAAATTCTTAAACTAGCTGAAACAGAAAATTTTCATATTAAATAAAAATTCCAAATTTTGACATACTTGCTGTCAAGATTACTATTCATTTAAATGAAACCCCTCTGTTCATAAAACAGACGTAATAACAATTATAATACAGTATTTACAGATCTGGTGGTGAACGTTTTCAGTCCACTCACGTTTGATTATTTAACCCCTTCAATGACACTCCCGAGAAGCGTTCATTATTTTTTTTTTTTATCGATGGAAAACTAAGGAAACCCCATCTTAGCTTTTCGTCTTGTCTCCATATTGTGAGCTTGGATTAGCTATCATTTGTGCTAATTCTCATTGTGAGCTAGAATCTGCGGAAGAGGCTCTCATGTTGAAACAGAATCACTCAGATACCATGTATCTTCAAGCGTGATACAGTTATCGTGAGTCCATCCTATAAACACCTTAACTCACGATAAAAAAATTCATCATAGGGAAAATTTAAAGTTCAGAATATTTTCCCAGTTAAAACAGCATCAGTCATCATATCAAATTGTGAGCTTAGCTCAGTATCATACATGCAAGTCTTAATTGTAAGCCAAGAAATGTGAAAGCTAACATGTAAATTTGTCTATGAAAGATTTATGTGTCAGACATAGCAAATGTAAAATATCATTATTTTAATAATCATTATCAATAACTATAAACATCAGTTATCATGAGTACCTCCTATAAACACCTTACCCATGATAAGAAAATTCATCGGGAAGATAAATGCATAAAATTTATCCACCTTGATCCCAGATGAAAAACATTTTTATATTAAACAAAAGAAATTTCATACCAGCATCTTATTTCTCCATAACAA